>CM028247.1:56863446-57231268 GCA_016432835.1 Brassica nigra
GGGATTTTAGGCCAATATCTTGTTGCAATGTTCTATATAAGGTGGTGTCGAAAATCATTGCTAATAGGCTTAAGGAGATTTTTCTGAGGCTAGTTTCAAAGAACCAATCTGCTTTCATGAGGGTAGACTTTTGATGGAGAATGTACTGCTAGCGTCAGAATTGGTTAAAGACTATCACAAAGAAGTTATCTCCCCTAGATGTGTGATGAAGATTGATATTTCGAAGGCTTTTGACTCGGTTCAATGGGAATTTGTTCTTCGAAGCTTGGAAGCCATTGGAGTTCCTGCTCGTTTTATCCATTGGATAAAATTATGTATCACTACTCCATCATTTTCAGTCCAAGTCAATGGCGAGCTTGTGGGTTACTTCCAAAGCAGGAGGGGACTGAGACAAGGTTGTTCGCTTTCGCCATATTTGTTTGTCCTGTGTATGAACGTGCTCTCGCATAGGATAGACAAGGCAGCTAAAGATGGGCAATTCAAATTTAATCCTCGTTGCAAAGCACTCTCTCTCACACATTTTTGTTTTGCAGATGACCTCATGGTCTTTGTGGAGGGTACGAAAGATTCTATAGAGGGGGTTCTGTCTGTCTTTTAAGGATTTGCAAGCTGGTCGGGACTGAGCATTAGTATTGAGAAGTCGACAGTATATATGGCGGGTGTGGAAGTGAAGGAAAAACGAAGAATCCTGCTAAACTTTCCATTTTCTGAGGGAGCTCTACCAGTCCGTTATCTAGGCCTTCCCCTCATGACTCAAGCCATGAAAAGGCAAGATTACATGCCACTGGTGGAGAAAGTAAGAAGTAAGATAAGTACTTGGACAAGTAAGTATCTCTCCTATGCAGGGCGACTTCAGTTGATAAGTGCTGTGTTGATGAGCATTGTTAACTTTTGGGCTGCGGTTTTCAGATTGCCTAGTAAATGTATGAAGGAAGTTGAAAGCATTTGTGCTTCGTTTCTCTGGTCAGGTCCTGATATGAGGACTACGGGTGCTAAGGTTGCTTGGGAAGGAATTTGTAAACCAAAGATGGAAGGAGGATTGGGGATTAGACCTTTAAAGGAAGCAAACATTGTTTATGGTCTTAAAATTATATGGAGAATGCTTACTGGTGATTCTTTGTGGGGTAAGTGGATTCGAGTATATCTGTTGAAAAAAAGTAGCTTTTGGGAGATGAAGATTCATACACAGATTGGATCTTGGATGTGGAGGAAAATGCTTAAACTGAGAGAAGTTGCTAAATGATTTTACAAAAAGGAGATTGGTAATGGAAGACATATTTCTTTTTGGTTTGATAACTGGTCAGATATGGGTGTGATGTTCGACCTATTGGGTGACAGGAGTTTAATAGATATGGGGATAAGGAAAGAAGCAACTCTAGCGGAAGCGGCTTGGAGTTTTAGACGTAGAAGAAGGCACCGTACGGAGCTTTTGAATGCGGTGGAGGTAAATTTGGACTCAGTAAGAGTGAAGCTGTGCAGTGATAGTGATGATGTGAGCTTGTGGAGAGGTAAGTCGGGCTATAAATCAAGTTTCTCCACCAAGGAGACTTGGTTTAATTTGAGAACTAATAGTATACAGTTGAAGTGGACTCGGGGTGTTTGGTTCTCGATGGCGACCCCAAGATTTGCCTTTATTGTATGGTTAGCTATGCAAAATAGGTTTTCAACGATGGACAGGGTTGCGAGATGGAGTCAGGGAGTTGATGTAAAATGTGTGCTCTGTAAAAATGATGCTGAGTCCCGTGATCACTTATTTTTCAGATGCACATACTCTGCTCAGCTTTGGAGTTCTCTGGTTAGAGGTATTCTTGGAAGCTCCTATTCAGAGGATTGGACATCGATTGTTAAGAAAGTCTCGGAAGGTAACCTTGATAGGAAATCATTGTTCTGTTTGAGGTATACTTTCCATGCTGCTACTTATGCTATATGGAGGGAGAGAAACAGAGTAAAGCATGGGGAGAAGGCGATGGATATAAATATGCTTATAAGCTTACAGATAAGGGGATTAGGAACAAGCTGAGTCTGGTTAGATTGAAGGGAAAGAAAGGCATGGAGTTTGTTCTTCGGTATTGGTTCCAAACTAGAGTGTAGTTGGAATTTTTTGAGTTCTTTTTAGTTGATGTTTTGAGTACTAAACTGGTCTACACACTGTTGTAACAAGATTTTTTTGAATAAATTTAAAATTCATTCAAAAAAAAAACCAATCCACTAAAACAACATCTTAAATGATCAGACAATGGAATACCTCCAACCATCAAAAAATTTGCACACCTTGCTCGTATTTGGTAAAGGACCAGCATATTCTTTTCCTGAGCAAACAACAGAACAAATCCCATATGTTGATGACAAATTTCCCAAATTTGTGCTGTTACTCACTCGACACTGGTAACAAATATCAGTGGCGCCTTTTCATCGTGCAACATGCCTTTGTATTGATGCCATAATTTTCGGAACTCCAAATCTATCCCGTCACCATAATCCGTAGAAAACCAGAAATATGTTTGCTTTATGAGTGGCAGACACATACCCAACACCGTTAACACACCATTGTCTTCAACACGAGGTTCAATAGGCAGCTCATATGTAAAAACAATTTTGCGCAGAAATAGCAATATCTTTCCACTTAACATCAAAAAGCATGTCAACTAGCGCTTCCACATGGTTCTCATGAATATCAGAAGTGAATCCTGTCACCCACTTGTGACATACATGATGATGATGTTCATGGATGCCTCTCTCGCAATAGAAAGTATGCATAACGTTTGGAAGCTCCACATCTCGATCCTTGGAAACCTCTAGTACATCTTTTTGTTCAGCTGACAGAACAAAAACAGTTTGTGAACTACTTGAACTTCCTTGATAACCGAGACCAGTCGTTGTCTTCTCTATTCGTCCCATGCTTAAAATTTTGTCTAACGTCTCAGATCCTTTGTTTAACATACGGATCTTCTTATATGTCTCATTCAATTCATGTTCCAAAGTCATGCTTTTCTCTTTCTCATATACGAGGTCCTCTTGAAGTTCAGTTATCTTGTTTTCCAGTTTGTGCTTCTGAGAAAGAGACATCTCACTAACAGCATCACGTTGATCTTGTTTTGACTTTAGAATATGAATCTTAGTTTCCAACAACTTTGTGTCTGAGCCAATGTTTGTTGGAACATAAAGACTGTGTCTTGTAACATAGTTTGCATCATCATGTTTTGTATCTTGAGCACGATCTGGTGGTTTGCGAACCATTTGTCGATGATAATCTTTTCTCCATATATCAGAACTCACATGCCGATTCATCATATCCACATATGTCTTTTTGTCCTCCAGGTCAAAGATTAGAACAGGTTCTGGTTTTTGCTCGTCAAAGCAATCTTCCTTTGTAGACAAACTTTCGATCTCAAAATAATTATTGTTCCAGTCAGATGTTTCAGACATCGTTTGCAAGGTATGAGTTGTATCCTTGAGAACACAATTATTTTTGACACCAGTACTTGCCGCAAAATCTTCATGATAAACCGTTGAAATTTCTTGAGTATATATGGACTCATTAAAATTGACAATTACATCTTCCAGTCTTTCCCCGACTTGGTTCATCTCGTCTTCTTCGAACACGTCATAGATTGGAGAAATATCTGCAACGTCTTCATCACCCATGTCAAGGGTTGAAAAAATTTCTGTATCGTCATGATCAGACACATCAAATATTGGAACAAAAATTTGCTCTGAAAAGTTTTCTCCTTCTTCTTCTGTATCGTAAAAGTCAAAAATTGGATCACCATCCTGAACTAAAAAATTATTGCCGTCTCTGCTCTCAAGTTTGTTATCCAAGTCTGAACTGTTTTGGTTCTTGTTGTTGTGGATAGAGGGTTGATGACGAATGGGAGACAAAGGATTTTCATCCTCCTCAAATTCGTCTTTAGCAGCTTGGTTGTTGCGTTGATGGCGAAATACCGGAGTCGCATGCTGTGTAGTCAAAGTGGCCATTAAAGCTGTAAGGTTCTCGATTTGAGCTTTAAGGTCCGCGATAGCTCGTCGCGTGACTTTAGTCTCTGTTGGAGGAACAATTTTCTTTAGGTTCACCATTGACTCGTAGGAGCGTAGCGAATTTGATACCAACCTAGTGCAGTGTACAAACTGTTGAATGGTAGATCAAAGAATCTTTAGGGTTCTAGAGACCTGTTCTTGGACCGATCAAAGAGTTTCTTTCGATAGCTTCTTTGAGACCAACTTCTTGATAGATGAATTTAATTGAATCTTACAAGGAATAAGCAAAAGCTCTATTTTTATTTATCAAAATCTAATTCATAAACAACGAAAAAGAAGGCTATATATAAGCCAAAGCTAAACACCAAACTCTAAGATAAACATGTTTAAGATAAAAGACCTAAAACCCATATAATTATCATAATTAAAAATAAATAATAGAAAATAGAAAAATCCTAAGTCATAAAGTGAACCACGTTACTTGTCGGCCAAGCATGATGCCGCTGCATCACAAGCTGAGAAGACCTGCTACTTTGATCAAGGTGTGAAGATAGATTGAAAATAGTCTTCAAGTGGGAGATTGTTAATATCACACGTGAAATGTGATGGACTGTGAAAACAGAGTGGTTAAATGGAGACATGGTGAAAACAAAGTAAAAAAAGAAAAAGCAATGGCTTGGTTGTTTTGTCAACACCTACTTCTCACCAACCTCTCAAACTCCTCCTATAAATACATGGTGCTTCCTCACGTTCATAATCATCCCAAAAACAAAGCAAGAGAGAACAAGAGAAGAAGAGAGTAAGCAAGAGAGAAAAGAAGAGAAATAAGATCTTTCTTGTGAGATAAGCTTTCTTGATAAGAAAATTGTGTAATTTTCTTGAGTGTATTTGGGGTCAGGTGTGAGTTGAGAGCTTGTAAAATTTTGCGGTTGATAATAAAAGATCTGTAGCAGGTCCGGAGACATAGGCAAAGTTGGCCGAACTCCGTTAACAATTTTATGTGTGTTTTTCCGCTCCCATGAATTTCGCTTTCCCACAAATTTGACCAGTATATTTCCTAACAATAAGTCCTCCTCAATGACAAATGCTTCTTCTTTCTTTTTGCTAACGTCAAATGTCAACTCCACAACTTAAAATATGTTCAATAACAGTGGATTTTAGAGTACTATATGAAATCTCAAGTTCAATAACAATGGATTTTAAATGAGTTTTTAAAATTCATGTTTGAATAATAGTGGTTTTGTCATTTTAATACAAAACACCTAAAACTCTCAGTTGAATACACCCCCCATAGGGATAAGAAATCAAGGATTTTGTAAGAGGCAGAGAGAAACTCATATATTCCAACAATGTCTTTTCGATGAAATCCAATGTGTATTTTGTTGAACAAGGCGAAGAAGATAAACACAGAGACAAAGTGTAGAAACAAAAACAATAACTGAGAGAGAAAACCCACTGTGGAAGATTGATTATAGAGAGAAGTAATTGAAATATTTGTGCTGTTTCTAAAGAGGATTTTTTTTTTTTAATTCTGAACTCTCTCTCAATAACTACGCTAGAGGTGGAGTTTCTCCATCGTTATTTTTAACTACAAATTGACATCAACTCTCCCATAATTCTTTTCATAACTTTTTTCTCAAAAAACTGTTTTGATTTAATAACACTGGATTTGATATGAGTTTTGTAAATTGTTAATTGTTAATTGAATAACAGGAGATTTCAAGGGATTTAAAAACTTTACATAAATCTCATGTTCAATAACACAGGATTTGAAAAGATATTTAGAAATCATTAGTTGAATAACAGGATATTTTAATTAAAATCCAAAATCTCCTAAAATTCCAAGTCCAATACACCCCCCTAAAGATCTTAACTCTTTTCACTTATTTGTTTCCTCGTCTGGTGTTCTTATACTAATGAAGATATGGATCTTCGAGCTCTATAGTTTATGATTTGAGCTTTCCTGTCATCATTCGAGAAGATTTGTCTTCATCAATGATTTTTGACACCGCACAATTCGTCCATTACGTGGCCGCGTTTTGTGTTTCTACGCAGTCCACTACCTTTACTCGGCCCACTGCGTAATGCAACCAAAGTGGGCCACTTCGCCACGGAACCCATCCGCATCACGTTTAACCGGCCGATTAATCACTCTACGACCGAGTTTTAGAACAGGGGAAGCTAGTAGTAGTTATAGTCATTTTGAGGTCATTGTTAATTAAGGAACCAATTCATTTGCATACTGGAAATAATTACTGTCAGAAAGACTAGATGGTAGATTGAAGTTAGCTTTAACCAATTTTTTTTGTTATTGCTACAGCTAAACCAGCATTGGAGTGGAGCACAAGGAAGAATACAGCTGAAAGAGGTTTGTTTTATCTACACGAGCAGTGTGATCCCAAGATCATACACCGTGATGTCAAGGCAGCAAACAATCTCCTAGATCAGTACTTTGAAGCTGTCGTTGGGGATATCTCCTTGACCAGCTATCTCATGATGTTTAGTTGTAATTGTCTCCAAGAATTCCTATCATAAGCGGTCTCCAAATCTGAGCCCGAGTACTGACAGGAAAAGAATAAATGATTTCAAGTCTCCATGGAAGAGGCTTGGAAAAGTACACATTGTGTACTGATGTTGGCATTCCATCTGATGACAATTCGATCCCCTGTGGTTACTCGGTTTTTAATCGCTAGACACATTTGGAAAGCATACTTAAGTGTTCCCGGTGTGAACCACACACTCGTACTCCATGAACATACCATTGAAACCTCACGTAGTTGCTTTCATGTGTTCTGTGAAGAGAATTTGTTGTTGAACCGCGAACTGAACTTATTTTCATTTTGTCTCCATAGCTGCACGTCCCCTGCTTGTACCTAGGTTAGGCTTTTCATGCTTATTTCATCCTCAATCTGATGGAGCAATTGTACTTGATGCCTCTGTCTTTTATGGGTATGTTGTTCTACATCACCAAGACAGTCATCTTTCTCCTCGTTGATCATTAAGAACAAAAGTTGTAACCATTTAGAAAACGTACCCGCAAACATTTAAGAACAGCATCGATGCCTCATGTATTTTCGAAAGCAGTGAAGTACAAGAATTCAAGTAATTCACCTATCCATCATCACACTCTTAGGGTTCATCAGAACATTCATGTAGGGTTTTTACTAATCGGTTCATACTAACTGTGAATCTACCACCAAGTTTTCACAAACAGAGGATAAAACTAGTTGCTCAGTACAGACAGATGAAGCTAAGAGGATCTGCCAACTGGTTCAAGAGCCTCAACGGTGACAATGCTGTTTCCTCTTATCACCTACCAAACACACCAAATATAAGGTAAAGATTGGTCCAAAAACAAAACAGATGACTGAAGACAACGGAGAGATTCTATAGTACACAACAACGAGAGACTTACCACCATTCCAATGTCTGTTTTGTCATCATCGTTCACCTCCACTGTGTTATCCACAACAAGATTCATGAATTGGTCAAACCCACGAAGGGTTCCGACAACCATTCGGTTAGCATTAAGCTTGATTGCATTTCAAATACCAATCGATCAGCTGAAAGACCGAGAAAAAGTGATAAAATGATGAAAGACATTGAAACTACTGTTCGTGTTAAAGAAATCTGTGACAGGATTATATCTCAGAGTATTTCAAACCGGTTTTAGCTTTGTTATTGGTTTATTTATATTTCATTTTATTTGGATAATTATCGATTGTTACCATAAACATCCTAAGTATTTCTAGATTTGGATCTTCTTTGTTATATATAAAGCGAGTCACTATGACAGCTGAAGAATAATAAGAATACGTTTTACATCTCTCAAACCTCTAATAACTTTCTGTGCTAGCAATACAATCTATCATCACGATCTCAGGTTCTTCGAGTTGATCCTTCTACCTCAGTGATCATCTTCTAGATCTGTGCATCCCCTTTCTTCTAATCCGCAAGTAGGGTTACTAGCTTGGGACTTATGTTACAGGTTTACAGTCTCATTGGTATCAGAGCATAAAATCCCCAGGACCAAGCTATGGAGATACAAAGGAAACCATCGCTTTGAACGACATGAGCAAACAGATCGACGGGCATCGTTCTTTGCAAACGCAACAAATGGAAGAAATCCGTAAAGAACTAGGCAGCGAAATTACAGCACTCAAGCCAATAATAGAGAAATATTTCGCTAATGCCCCACCCCTTAACCAATGTGAGGGGAAGCAAACTGAATCAACTTCAGAGCTCACTAGGGAATGTCTCCACAAACAGATCCGCCCAACCGCTCCAATCCAGAACACAGTACTGCAAAAACAACTAACGCGAGCGTCGACAACAATAACAACCCACCTCTCCCCAACGGACTATCGTCTCGACTGAAAAAATAGGATTCCCTATGTTCGACGGTTTGGAACTTCGAGAATGGACTTATCTCTGCGAACAGTTCTTCTCAATTGACAGTACACCGCCAGAGTTGAAGGTTCGCCTCGCCTCTTTTCACATGACAGGCAAAGCACTCCAACGGCATCATTCTTATCTCGCCACGATGATCCCTTGATGGAATTAGTCAGCTTGAAACAAGGAAAGGCTCCATCGATGTGTATCTGGGGAAGTTCGATTGTGCTATGACAAGGATCACGCTAGCTCCAGGTCACGCATAAAGCATATTCCTGACGAACACGAACCAACACCTAGCTCTTCAATGTCAACTTGGTACCGGAAGCAGAAAAAAGAGCTAAACTACATGAGCTATCTCTATTGCATACGCCTACACAGACACCTCGCCCCACCTACAATTCATCTCAACGATCAAAATTTTCACAACCCAACAAAAATAAAAACAGAAACCCGACATCAAAAACGACTACGAATGTCGGCAATCAAAACAATAAACCCCTCATCGCCAATACTCCTCAAAAATGGGTCTCTTCTGAAGAGATGCAGGAGCGTAAACGAAAGGGCTTATGCATGTTTTGTGAGGAACCTTTCACACAGGGTCATCAACTTAAACATCGGCGTGCTGAATTCTTACTCTTAGAAGCTGATACAGAGTTGATGAAGAGATCGCGTTAGAGGAACAGATACGAGAGAGAACTCTCGCTGATGAGGATGACAAAGTCCTTACCATCTATGTACATGCTTTAAATGGTTGTCCGACGTTTAACTGCATGCGCCTAACGACCCAGGCAGCACTCACAATTTCCTCAACATACAAATGGCAAAGGGTTTAGGTTGCTCGTTGACCCCAACCAAGCCAATGTCAGTAGTAGCAGCGAGCGGAGACTTGAATACTAAGTACAAATGCAATCCTTTTTTGTGGAAGATGCAAGGATATGGATTCAGCACTGAAATAAGAACCTTACCTTTGGGTTGCAGCAATCTCGTGCTAAGAGTTCAATGGCTCTTAACATTGGGACCGATTCTCTGGGACTTTCTAAACCTACGCATGGAATTTAATTTCCATGGTTTGAAAGATCTTCTAAGAGGAATATCACCCAACAGCACCATATCAGGAAGCAGTCTCAACAAACTCATAATACATGAGCCTCAGATCGATCTTCTCCACCTTCGCGAACTGGACAAGACACAGCAATCACTCAACTCTGAAAAAATCTTATACCACATCGAAGCTAGTGGTGAAAACAGAGATGAAAGTGGAGCATTGCAAAAACTGCTGACCTCTTTCGCTGACATATTTGAGGAACCGACCATGCTACCACCGTACCGGGAAGGCTTTAACCACAAAATTCTGTTGGAAGCAGGAGCAAATCCTATCAGTTTACGACCTTATCGTTACTCTGCAATTCAAAAGGACTCGATTGATAAGATGATTCGAGAGATGCTTGATCAAAGCATTATCCAGTACAGTTCCAGCCCTTATGCTTCTTCGGTGGTGCTCGAGAAAAAGAAAGACGGGTCTTGGAGACTCTGCGTCGACTACAGAGGCTTGAACAAACAGAACATCAAAGACAAGTATCCATTACCACTAATAGAAGACTTACTCAATGATCTTAAGTGATTAAGGTTCAATCCAAGATGTCAACTTTTCTATCAATCTAATTCCTTATGCCTAGACAGTATGCTTGAACAAACTCTATCCCTAGATGAATGCTCTTTTGCAATGATCACCCAAGTACATCAAATCTCTTTGACTGTAATAATCAAAGCAAACAATAAGAATGAGTCTAATAGCAATCCTAGCTTCTTTAACAACTAATCCCTTAGGTAAAGCAAACTAAAAGCATAGATGAGTTGGTTCAGGCATTTCATAAAACACCTTCCGGGCATGAATGTCTAAAGTTCTATGTTTGAGAGGCCAACTCAAAAATAGCATTAAGAACACCAAATCATGCAAGGAAAGGATAGATCTAACACTAAACACCTTGGATCTACACTTAATCACTCTCAATCACCCTAACCCATGAATCATTAATGGATCTACTCACTAATCCACATGCTTACTCTTAAACCCATGAGAGATTCAAGCTTAAACATGTAGAGAAAGAAAGAAGATGAAATCAAACACTCAAGAACACAAAGATGAGATGAGATTATGATTCAAAGATACAGCTTTTTACTCAAAGGTTTGTGTTCTTAGAGAGAAAATAACATAAGTCCCAAATTAGGGATAACAAGAGCACTTATACTTGGCTTAAAAACCCTAAAAACATCTTAGAAAATGACTAAAAGGTTCTTGGAAGCAATTATGTCTCGACCAATAGGAAACCATGGTGAAAAATGCTCAGGGTGAGCTAGGATGGTCCGGCCCGCGCATGTCCGACCCGCGCAGAACCGTCCGGTCCGCTCCCCTTCCCGCGCGGGTGTGCTGACCTGAGAGTCCCATCCCGCGTGTCCGTCATGCTTCGTATGGCTTTGTCCCGCGCGGGTGCTACGTAGTGCGCACATCCAGCCGCGCATCCGGCCTGTCCTGTCTCTTCTCGTCCCACGCGGGAGCCACGTACCGCGCACGTCCGGCCGCGCATGGTCCGTCCAGATCGTGTCCTGTCTCGCGTGGGTAAGCTCTCCCGCACGTCCCAGCCCGCGCGTCCGTCTGTTCCTGGCCCGTCCTGTCCCGCGCGGGTAAGTGAACCCGAGCACTCCAGGCCGCGCATCTGCCTGTCCTGTCAGCTCTCCATGCGTGGGTGAGGTAGACCGAGCACGTCCATCCGGGCGTCCGGCCGAGTCAAACCGATGCCAACTCTGCCCAAACTAGGCCAAACTCCTTCTTTATCTCATTCTTGCATCAAAACCACTCTCAACACCTTCTTTTACTCTATGGGACACTCCAATACCTGATAAGGACTTATGAATGCAAAATGGTCCTAAAGATGCCTAAACCTTAACCTACAAGACAAAGAATGCATAATAAAGATGGCTAAATCTATGAAAATATGCAAGACATCACTCGACGAACTTGGAGGCTCTAGATTCTTCTCCAAGTTACCAGACGATGTGCACAAGATAGCCTTCAAGACACATTCTGGCCACTACGAATACCTCGTTATGCCTTTTGGTCTTACAAACGCTCCATGCACTTTCCAAGGCCTTATGAACCACGTCTTTGAGCCAATACTTCGGAAGTTTCTTCTGGTTTTCTTCGACTACATACTCATATATAGCAAAAGCTGGGACGATCATCTCAGTCACTTGGACATGGTTTTTTTCTATATTACGACATCAAAAGCTATACCTCAAGATGTCTAAGTGTACCTTTTGCACTACAAGAATTGAATATCCTGGCCACTTCATCTCTAACGAAGGCGTTAGTACTGACCCTACTAAGATAAAAGCAGTAGAGAGTTGGCCTACTCCAACAAACCAGAAACAAGTTTGTAGCTTCTTGGGTCTTGCCAACTACTATCGAAGGTTTATACAGGGATATAGCATTATTGCTCGCCCTCTCACTCTGCTGCTTCGAAAAGATGGATTTACATGGGGACGAAACGCATCTACAGATTTCGGATTGCTTAAAGAAGCACTTACATCTGCCCCTGTCCTCGCGCTACCAGACTTTTCCAAGACATTTATTGTCAAAACTGATGCCTCTAACACTGGCATTGGCGCGGTACTCATGCAAGATAATCACCCTATATGTTATATCAGTCGAGCTTTGGGAAAGCGCCATCAAGGGTTATCAGTTTATGAGAAAGAACTGCTTGATGTTGTTCACGTAGTACAGACACGGAGTCCCTACTTGGCTCATAACAAGTTTGTTATCCGGACAGATCAAAAGAGTCTTAAGTTTTTGTTGGAACAGAAGATCACTACCCTTTTTCAACATATGTGGTTATCAAAATTGATCTGCTATACCTTCGAAATCCAGTACAAGCAAGGAAAAGAAAACACCACAGCTGATGCTCTGTCACGAGTATCTAGTTCTCACCTGCTTCATCTCATGCTTTCTCAAATTCACCAGGGGTTTAAAAAAGAACTTAAGCTCCTCTAGCACACTGATCTGACTCTCCAGAAAATCATCTCAGAGTTGCAGTCTCAACCTTCATCACACGCCTTTTACTCTTTCGTCAATGGCGAACTCATGCGTCGTGGGAAACTGGTGGTGAGTAATAATCCATCAGTAAAACTGCACATCTTTAAATGGTTGCATGATTCTGAAATTGGAGGTCACTCTGGCTGCGACTCAACATTGCATCGGATCAAATCTCTATTCTACTTGCCTAAAATGAGCTTGGAAGTCCAGAATTATGTTCGCAACTGCTCTACATGTCAACGAAACAAATATGATCAAGCCGCCAAGCCAGGATTACTCCAACCGCTTCCAGTACCTGCAGGGGTTTGGGAATCAATCAGTCTCAATTTTGTTGAGGGCCTTCCCTCTTCAGCGGGAAAACATTGTATTTTGGTGGTCGTCGATAGGCTGAGCAAGAACGCCCATTTTCTCGCTCTTTCACATCCTTACAATGCTCTGGACGTTTCAAAAGTTTATCTGAACCAGGTCTTTCGTTTGCATGGAATGCCCAAAGATATAACTAGTGATCGCAATCGTATATTCCTAAGCGATGTCTGGAGGGAAATGTTTCGAGTACATGGCGTGAACCTGAATTATTCCACTGCTTATCATCCACAGTAAGACAGACAAACTGAGGTCATTAATAATACATTGGAAACATACCTTCGCTGTATGACCTCGGACGCTCCACATACATGGAGTGAATGGCTGTCTCTCGCCGAGTGGTGGTATAAAACTACATACCATACAGCAAATGGCAGCACACCTTTTGAAGTCATCTACAGTCAACCTCCTCCAGTTCATCTTCCATACCTTCCTGGAGAAAGCACTTCATTTACAGTTGACAGAACTTTACAACGCCGGGAAGAACTGATCGATATGATGAAGTTTCACCTCTTGAGAGCCCAGAACAGAATGAAACAATATGCGGACTCTCGTCGCTCTGATCACGAGTTCAAGATCGGTGACTAAGTTTACTTAAAGCTTCAACCGTATCGACAACACTCTCTTAAAGGTTGTAATCTTCCCCACAAGCTTTTACCACGGTTATATGGTCCCTTGAAATACTAGATCGTGTTGGACATCTTTCTTACAAGCTTCAACTTCCACCAGGCTCAGCTATCCATAACGTCTTCCATGTTAGTCAGTTGAAACTATGCCCCGATCCGCCAATTACAACTCCAACTCTGCCTCAATACCTCACGGACGTCAGGAAAGACAAAGAACCTGCAGCAATACTTGAGAACAAAATGCTGTCACAAAGGTGCTGGTCTAGTGGAAAGGTTAGTCTCCGGACAACGCCACTTGGGAGTTCTATCAAGACTTTGTGGCTAAGTACCCAGATTTTCACACTTGAGGACAAGTATGCTTTCAAGGGGGGAATATTGTGACAGGATTATGTCTCAGAGTATTTCAAACTGGTTTTGTCTTTATTATTGGTTTTATTTATATTTCCTTTTCTTTGGATAATTATTGATTGTTATGATTAACATCCTAAGTACTTCTAGATTTGGATCTTCTTTGTTTTATATAAAGCTAGTCGCTATGACAGCTGAAGAATAATAAGAATACGGTTTACATCTCTCAAACCTCTAATAACTTTCTGTGCAAGCAATACAATCTATCATCACGATCTCAGGTTCTTCGAGTTGATCCTTCTACCTCAGTGATCATCTTATAGGTCTGTGCATCTCCTTTCTTCTAATCCGCAAGTAGAGTTACTAGCTTGGGACTTACGTTACAGGTTTACTGTCTGAAAATCAGATTGAGAAACAAAGCCAAGAATCATACTTTAGGAAGATAGGAGATATGAGCCAAAGATTAGGGAAAAAAACTAAATTCACTAAACAAAAATGAAGAGATTGGACTTGCTTTGGAGTTTCTTGTCCATGTACCTGCATCCCTCACGAAACAACAAACACATATCAGAAACGTGAACAATATAGAAACAAAATAGAAACCAATATCTCCAGAAAGAGAAGAAAAGAAAAATCATAAGAACAGCCTACTACTTGAGATCTTGAGGCTGGCCTGACCGACCCATAGCGTCTTCAGAATCGGAATTGAGATTAGGGTTTAGGCTTTCCTTCTCTGCGAGAAGAAGGCGAAGGAGTTTGCACTATGCACAAAGAAACCCTAGAGTAATGATATTTTTTTCCTTTTTTTGTCAACTAGAGTAATGATATTTCCAAGTCTAATATTTTCGTCTTGGTGATTTACTTTGATACTCTGAACCAAATTATTTTTCGAAAAGTTATCGGTCTTTTAAAGCTCAATCATATAGGTTTCATTATGACGAACCATTGAAAAAAGGAATATTATTCGTTGAAATAGAATAGATGTTTGATGGGGAAAAAAAAACTAGACATCCTTTTTTAAAAAGCTGTACTCATTAAGTTTTTTTCCATAAATTTGCATAACTTCAATTTTACTGGTATTCGAACTCCATATTTCTTCCTAATCTTTATATATATAGTTGAGTTCTCTCCTTCCTGGTGCTGCCATCTAGGATTCCAGGTTATTAAGTAGAATAAGGAGAGCCTTCCACGTGTCCTCTTCGTTTTATTCATTTCTGTTTCGATTTTATATGGGTCATTATGATTAAATTAGTTAGACTTAGCCTTTAGTTCTTTTATTTGCTAAAAATCAATGCCCAACCCGAATGAAAGGAAATCAGCTAGGATTCATTCATCGTCTTCTTCGATCTGGCTTCGTCACCCAGGGTTCATCTTCAAACGAATCTATCGCCATTAATGGAGTTTCAAGAGGTTGTGTGAGGCGAATATTCGTGCAGAATATTTGGGTCGAGATTTGTTTGTGTCGGTATATAAATATTAATAAACTTTTAGTCAAACTACTGGACCAATGGACTTTCATATGGTTATTTCTTTTAGTTTTTGGATATTTGGGATATTTACAAAATTCTCAAAATAGAAAATTTAAGTTGGTTCTAATTTGATTATTTAGTTTTAGTTCTGATTCAGATAACAAAATTGGAAACCAAGTTATCTCATTCAATTTGGTTACATAACTCGTTTTGATTTTTCGATTAATTAAAATATTTCAAATAAAAATATTGGATGACCAAATCATTCATTTAAAAATATTAGATAAAAATATTTGGATAATTTAAAATTAAAAACAATTATTCTATAGAAAAATTGTATTTTTTAAATTTTATCATTTTAATTCTTAACTATAATTAATTCTTTTTTTTTTGGTGGTCTGATTTCAGATTCAGGATGTGGGTCTATTAATGTTTATTCAGTTATGTTCATGATAATGTTGGTTCTGTTCTATTTAGTTTCAGGTAATATGCCCAACCTTAATTGTAATGGAGAACTAGACTTAAATCCGCACTGAGAGCATATATATTTTCTAAATATAATCTATTATTATATTAATTTTTATTTCCGTTTTACCAAACTATAAAAAATTGTATGTGTAAATATTTGATTCTAATAGCAAGCAGTAGAATCTGGTAGGTGCTCAACTCCAAGAGCTGTGTGGGTAAGGTAAGTGTACATGACACAAGTAACTCGGATCTGCTAAATAAGCAACGGCTTACCCTAATAGAAAGAATAACTAACCCATCGGCTCAACGAGTTGGGTTATTCTCTTCTTCACAAACCACTGAAAAACTGATCAGGTTTAACATGTTAGCTATGATTTGTTAAGGACAAGGTTTGTTCCAAGTTCCAACTCCAGTTCAGTCTTGAGAATATACTACTCTTGGCAGAATAGATGGTGATAAAAAAGTATGGAAACCCACCATCTCTACAATGTTCCCTTCCTTAATTTTCTTCTGGATTAAAGTTCAAGGAATTCCTGTTCATGTCTAGACTGAGGCTACCAAAATAGCATTGGTGAAGAGATAGGTTGTAACACCCCGACTCGCCCACGGCTAATGGGCCATCCACGCCCGCTCTCTCGGCCCGTGGGTCCCATCCCATCCGACGGTCGGTCGTTAATTATTCCGAAAGGCTCGAAATCATCGTTTACTGACCCTGCAATCACCACCCGACCTTTTCCCGTGCTGTGGCCTCACTCGCACACTATCGCAAATCACTTCCCGATAGGTCACCCATCCTTCCACTACTCCAGCTCAAGCACGCTTAACTCTGGAGTTCTTTCAGGATGTGCTCCGGAAAAGGTAAGTCAACTTTGATGACATAGGTAGCCAAATCAATTCTCTTAAACCTTTCCACATATCACAACTCGGGATGTTACATAGGTATCTTTGAGTTTCTTTCTGTAGCACTTGGAGAAAATCTGCTCCACTCACATATCTCACTGTCTAAGGAAAACTTATTATCTAAGGCTAGATCACTGGCACACAAACAAAAGAAAATACCATTTCCGACGTCGCTAGTTAATATTCCAATTTCTTATGGTCATAGAACTTAATTAGGTAGTTGGAAAACGAAATACTTTTTGTTTTCTTTTGTTTCTTTTCATAAATCACACAATTTGGTCCGGCGTTTTGGATTATTGGATCAACATTAGTGCGGCCTCTCTCTATATTTACCATATCATTTTCTGCACAAAATCAGCAATCATGAGTAGTGATAGTTAGTAACACAAGCCGCAACATATATATACATACATGATTATAGAGAAGAAAGAACAATATATTCAACCACACATCAGAACTACTGTTTTGTGCTTCTGAGTAGTACCACGTAACTTCTCTACTCTGTAGAATTTGGAGCCAATCTGGTCGACTGGTCCTCTCCACATCTTTCAATGTAGTATACAGAAAAATGTATTGATCAAAGGCTAACACTGTTGGAAATGGATTACATCTGTCAAACAAGACTCATAGAGTAAACAGAATCCGGCCCAATTGACTTAAAGTCGGTCAAAGAAATAAAACGATTTGGAAAGAAAAGGAAACAAGTCGATTATAAAAAGAGAAGGACAAGGACGAGAAAAGACATTGACATTCACATGCAATTCGGTACAAGAACTAAGGTTTTCTCTGCTTTACCGTTCTTGCCGAATTCATTTAATATTTTGCAAGCTTTTTTTTTTTCTGTAATCACCTTATGATCGATCAATAAACGTTTTGAAAATAAACCACTATCGAACAATGCCTTCAACTCATACATGTCAAATTCAGATTTAAAAAAAGACCCACGAAAGATCAAAAAAGTTGTCCTTATACTACTTGTAATGAAAAAATATATTATCAATAAGTTGTAAGTATAGTAGACGCAAAATCTTTTCTTGGGATTTTTTTCTTTCTTTCGAAGGTCTATAGTTATCAAGTATAGGCATAACATCTCATAAAAGACTAAAAAAATGGCCATAATTAAGTCAAAAGATTACACACATAAGATCATATGTAGCTTTTCTCTCCTTTGCATTTGATTTGTGACTCTATCTCTCTTACCGCTCTTTTTCAATTTCTAGAGAATTTTCTAGAGTTTGACCCAAACTCGGGGTATACAGCTTGTTTTCATCACAATTTACTCATTTTCCTCATAGTATATTATAGAACATCAGATATTATAATTTATAACAATAGGAAAATCACTTTCTTTAGTAGTGTTGTTTCTAAAATCAAACTAAACAACGGCAGTACCGTCAAAAAAGAAATAATTAACTGTCCAAATTCTTGAAAACAGTTTGGTTTTAAAATAAAAAATATGAAAAGGAGGAAAGCAATGTTTGCAAGAAATTGGAGAGTCGTCTATCTCAGCGTTGAAGGTTCGGCTATTGTTTACTTTGGTTTCTGAGAGACAAGTTATGAAATGACCATAAACAAAGTTCTTTAATAGGAAGCAAAATGGGAGCTAAGATGTGATTTACTGCCGAGAATGAATGAAAATATTGGGGGTTGTAGAGAAATCAACAAGAGTTCTTATCAAGAGTTCTTATTGCACTAGCCGAAAGAAATTAAACATTCTTAATGAGATTTTGAGACCTTCGAATAGTCCACTCTTTGTTTCTTTGAATATGTTTTTGTTTCAGTTGTTCAACCTTTTGTGCATATTACAAATATAAGAGAAATGAGTTTTTTTTTATCAGCAACTTAAACAGATTTATATAGATTCTCCAAATCAAATAGGTAGCTCCACATCAATATGGACTACAAACGAAGATTGCTTCATTGCACTACATGCGATGTCCGCCATTGAATTTCGCATTCGTGGTATATGAACGAGCTCTGAACTATTAAATTTCTCTTCAAGATCTTTATGTCTTCTATGTAATTTGCAAAGGCTGGCCACTATCATGCTGGTCAGTACCATACTCTCTAAATTTTCTACCATAATATCTAGATTCCTATCCTCCAATATTTAAATTTTTATTAAAATACGTTGAATACTTATCCAATATAATTCTGTAGAACATTTAAAACTCTTATCTTTTATAATACTTATCTAATAAAAACTATTTGAAAATAGTAAAATAAAATATTTATAAGAAAATATAACAATATGTACGGAAATCTAACTAAAAAGTGTATGAAGTGGTAATAAAATATTGGAAAATTTGGCTAAACGAGACATTTTCAACTTGAGTTTGTCTCAATGAGATCTTACTTGATTAGTTCGAAAAAATAGAATTTAAGGCCTTGATTGGTATAGCATTAGCATTATGCTCTATATTATTCAATCAACATTTGTTAGAAAAGCATCTAAAAGAGCATTTACTAAATGATAATGCTCTCCAAATGCTCTCTGGTAAATGCTCTCATATGAAGCTTGTGGAAGAGCATTTGCATTTATAATTTATAAGTTTAAGAATAATATATAATTAATTCATTTATTTGATTTTTAATAATATCATAAAATTATTTTTATATCCAGAAAATGAAATTTTGATTTCTAAAATAAATTTACCATATTAATATTTTTAAATATTATTTCACATTTAAAATATAATTTAATTATATTAAATTAATTTTATAAATTATATTTTAAATTAATTATATAAATTAAATTATATAAAATGATTAAATAAATTATATAAAATAATTATATAAATTAATTATATAAATTATATTTTAAATTAATTATCTAAATTAAATTTTAAAATATAATAAAACTAAATTGATCACATAAATTATATTTTATTTTAAATGTGAAATATTATTTTTAACATAGATATTTTAATTATAAAATTTATTTTTAAAATAACATTTTCGATATAAACATAATTTTGAAATTAGTAAATAAAATAAAATAATTATATATCTTTTATATATTAATATAATATATATATATATATATTAATATATAAAATTAAATAAATAAATAAATATATATATATATATATATATATATATATTAGAAATATATTCATTATAAATAAATATATTATATATTAATTTATATAATAATTTTAAATAGTATGTTCATACTGCTCTACCAATCAATCTATTAAACAGTTTAGTATATAACCAAAGATCTGCTTTTATAGCATACTATCGCTTTCATCGCTTTGCCAATCAGACCCTAAGTTAATGTTAATACTTAATACCAAACTACCCTTAGATTAATCAAATTAAAATAAATTAAAATGATATAATAGTTAGTAATTTGATTTTGCGTAAATTTTTTCTTCTTAAAGTAAAAAAAAGTAACACATGAGATAAATTAAAACTTTTTTAATTTTTCTGGTACCCTAATATCTCTTTACCTCGTCGTCTCCTTTAAAGCTTACCCTTCACCCTTCAATGGCGATTTCGGCTTCTAGAGAAACATAGCTTCTTCAACTGCGTAAATCCACCTTATTTCGTCGCTTTCCTCTCTTTCCTCTTCCTCCTCCTATATTATTTTCAATAAGTACCTTTTAGATTCGGCTTCTTATTAAGTTTGTGTTTGATATGTTTTGATTGGTTTCCTTGGGAGAGTGTGAAGTTTGTAGATTTAGGTGATTGTTTACGTGGTGGGATTGGTTCGCATAAAAGATTATCTTTTCTGATCCTTGATTATGCAGAGAACTGTACCATCTTCGTCTTCAGCATCAGTTTCCTCTACAATATCAAATAGAAGAGTTTCAACATAAAAAGATTTGTTCACTGGTCTCAGAAGACCAGCAAGAGGTAAAATTTGCAAGCTTTATTTCTTCTTGACCTTATCCTGTGCTCTTCCGGGTGAACGTTCTTCTTTGTTAGGTTTGCTTTTTTTGGGCCAACTGGCAATGGAAAAACAATGCTCATGATAAGATCAAAGATCGTATCTTCTATAAACCTCTGTATATTGATGAATCACTTGGGAAATTACAATCGTAACGATACTCTCATCACCTGAGTATCTCTACTCTCATCACCTGAGTAGATCCTAGCTCACAAGCTAAGTTTACAATTGTAATCAACCATAACCGTAAAACAGAGTCTCTATGAGTATTTATACTTCTACTGCAATACAAACACGTGTCTTCTTATTAAAAGGACTTCCAGCTCTTTCAATTACTTCCTTCTCCCGCTTCCTTCTTCTTATACTTCCTTCTCTCATACGTATGCTTGTACCTATCAGCTCATCAAGGCAGTTGCTTCCGAGTCACAGGCAAATTCAAGTTAAGAAAATTTATCAAATTGGATAAATATATATTTTTATTTATTTGCATTCAATGTCTTAATGTCTATAAGTTTTATTATGATCTATATAAGTGTTTTATTACTGTAGTTTCTAAATTAAAATATCAATCAATTTTTTAAAATTCAAGTTAAGAAAATTTATCAAATTGGATAAATATAGATTTTTATTTATTCGCATTCAATGTCTATAAGCTTTTATTATGATCTATATAAGTGTTTTATTACTGTAGTTTTTTTGTAAAGGTTATACAAATCATAAAATATGTATTGGTCATAGTAAAAAAACTGTATATCATTATAAAATTATATAGACCATGCTAAAACTTATATTTTATTATAAGTTTATAAGATCGTTCATATTCAAGATATATATATATATATATATACTAGTTTTTTTAAATACGAGTTAATAAAATTTATCAATTTGGATGAAACCAGTATATCCTTCTAAAATTTATTTTGGATACATCTTTGTAATATTTAGTTACAAAATCTAGATTTAAAACCCATTAAATGTTTTTAGTTGTGCATTGACATATAAATTATTACGAATATATATATCGATAGCTTATGTACAACATACATATATCTAAAACAAATATCCAAAATGATTAGTTAGTAATCTTATAAATGTAAATAACAAGAATTTTATATTTAACTTTGATAATATTAAATGTTTTGCAGTATTTATATATGAAATAAATGTGTATAAGCTTTCACAATTTAAATATTTGTCTTCAAAATTAACCAAAAATAATGTAAAATCACATATATATATATATATATATATATATGTATTGTTTATGGATCTCTTTAGACAGTCAATGTTGTGCATTGGCAACATTTCTAATTAGTTTATAAATTTTTATCCAATTTGATAAAAGAAAAATTTAACTTGAATTTTAAAAATTTGATTGATATTTTAATTTAAAAACTCATAATAAAAGTATAGTTTTTATTCTTCAACTATTTGAAATCGGTATTTTTTAATACCCAAGTATTAATTGTGCATAATTATTCCCGACTAATTGCGCAAAATTGGGTTTGAAATATTCAACCGTTAAAAATTAGACGGAAATCGTTAACTTTCCGTTTAGACTTTAACTGTTGACTATTTTCGTGGCCAATTTTGCACAGTAAACAATAAGTTCGGGAATAAATTTGCGCAAGCAATACTTGGGTATTAAAAGTGCTGATTTCAAATAGTTAGGGAATAAAATACCCATTTTTCCTCTACTGCAATACAAACACGTGTCTTCTTATTAAAAGGACTTCCAGCTCTTTCAATTACTTCCTTCTCCCGCTTCCTTCTTCTTATACTTCCTTCTCTCATACGTATGCTTGTACCTATCAATACTCCCCCCATTCACAGCAAGCTTGCCCTCAAGCTTGTAATCTGGAAAATGACTTTCGAAATCACTCAAACACATCCACGAATTGTCATTCTCCAATGAATTCCTCCAACGTACAAGCACCTCAACAGTTCCATCCTCTCAAGTCGCTGGCAAGAACTTCCTCCGGTTCCATCACCATACTTTCTAAACGACGGTGGAATCTCCTGCAACACCTGATCCTTACCCACAGCCTTAAGTTGCGAAATGTGAAAAACAGGATGTATCTTTGACTCTGGTGGCAATCGTAGACGATAAGCAACTTTGCCCACTCTCTCCGTAATTTCATAAGGGCCAAAGAACTTTGCTGAAGTTTTGGCAATAACGTCGCACCACCGAGTTCTGACGGAATGGTTTCAACTTAAGATACACCATGTCCCCACATTGAACTGTATATCACGTCGATGTTTATTTGCCTGAGCTTTCATGATAGCCTGCGCCAGTAGCAAATGAAGCTTTATTTGTGATAACATTGCATCGCGTTCTTGCAACGCTACTTCCAAATCATAGTTCTGCGTCGACCCCTCTTCGAAACGCAACAGCTGCGGTGGCTCTCTACCATACACAATCTGAAAAGGAGTTGCTTTTAACGACGTGTGATAAGAGGTATTGTACCATAACTCAGACCATGCAAGGAACTTGAACCAAGTCTTGGGATGTCCTGACGCAAAACACCTCAAATATGTTTCCATACAACGATTAAGAACTTCCGTTTGTCCATCTGTCTGAGGATGGAATGCCGTACTATACTTCAGTTTAGTGCCGGACAAACGAAACAGATCTTTCCAAAAGTTGCACAGAAAAATACGGTCACGATCTGAGACGATGGTCTTGGGAAAACCGTGAAGTCGAACTACCTCCTTCATGAATTTATCAGCTACGTCCACTGCAGTAAACGGGTGTTTAAGGCCCATAAAATGACCATATTTACTCAGTCTGTCCACCACCACCATAATGACGTTCACTCCTTGCGAATTCGGTAGCCCTTCGACAAAGTCCATTGAAATGTCTTCCCACACTCGAACAGGTATTGGTAATGGCTGCAATAATCCTGCTGGATTCAACGTAGAATATTTATGTGTTTGACACACTCCACACTCAGAAACATACTGTTGAACCGTCTTGTAAAGACCTTCCCAATGAAACATAGTTTGGACTCTTTTAACTGTCTTTAACACCCCAATGACCTCCAATCTTCCCATCATGACACTCAATAGAATCAACGGAATCACTGTTGATGTTTTGGAATCACCAATCTTTGTTTGTACCACAATTTCCTTCGACAACTCTGTAATGTGGATTAGATAACTCCCCTTTCTTCACCAGCTCTATGAGTTTCTGTAAATCCTGATTCTCAGCAATTTCCTTGTAAACTTCCTGAATTTGTATCACTGAAGGAACTGTCAATGCCACACATTGAGGTCCTGTCAACAACAACTCCTCTCTTTCAATCCTTGATAACCCATCGGCCGCTTTGTTTTCACACCCGCTTGTATACGATATCAAAATCATAGCCCAGCAATTTGGTTAGCCATTTTGATACTCCATGTTAACCTCTCTGCTCCAATAGGTACTTTAAACTCCGTTGATCCGTGTGAACAACAAACCTCTTGCCCACCAAGTAATGCTTCCACTTTAACACAGCTAACACCACTGCCATCAGTTCTCTCTCATAAGCTGGTTTTAGTCTTTCTCTCACTGTCAGCCCATGACTGAAGAAGGCAATGGGACGTTTGTCCTGCATTAAAACAGCTCCCACTCCAAAACCTGATGCATCTGTCTCAATCACAAATGGTTTTGTGAAATCTGGTAAAGCTAATACGTGCTGAAACCATTGCATTCTTCAGTTTATTAAACGCTTCTTGTGCCTCTGTTGACCAGTTAAAACTGTCCTTCTTTAACAGTTCGGTCAATGGGCGAGCTATGACGTGAGTTACGAACATAGTTTCTGTAATAACCTGTAAGTCCCAGGAAACCTCGCAATTGTTTCACCGTCTTGGGGATAGGCCATTCACGCATGCTCTTAGTCTTGGACGCGTCAGTTGCAACACCATTCTTTGATATGATGTGTCCAAGGTACTCAACTTGAGTCAATCCAAACGAACACTTCTTCTTGTTAGCCAACAACTTCTGTTCAGCTAATATCTCCATGACGATCCTGAGATGTTGTGTGATCCTCGGTTACGGCTGTAAATCAGCACATCATCAAAGAATACCAAGATAAACTGTCGTAGATATGTCTTGAAGATTGAATTCATCAGCGCTTGAAAGGTGGCAGGAGCGTTCGTAAGTCCAAATGGCATTACAAGAAACTCGTAATGGCCCTCCACGGTTCGAAACGCGGTTTTCGCAATATCAGACTCTTTCATGCGTATCTGATGGTAGCCAGATCGTAAGTCAATCTTCGAAAAAACTGAGGCTCCATGTAGTTCATCCAATAACTGATCAATCACCGGTATTGGAAACTTGTCGGGTATAGTCACCTTATTTAATGCTCTGTAGTCAACACAAAAACGCCATGTGCCATCCTTCTTCTTGACTAACAAAACAGGACTTGAAAAGGGACTTGTACTCGCTCTGATGATCCCTGATTCTAACATCTCACTCACCATTTTCTCCATGACCGTTTTGGTTGAGTGAGGATATCGATAGGTCAGAGATGGCAGTAACTCCCGGATGCAAGTTTATAGAATGATCATAGCCGCGAAATGGGGGTAAACCCGTTGGTAAGGCAAATACATGATCAAACTTGTCCAGTAGAGTCTGCAGCTTTTGTGGAATTTCCGGAATGACTGAGGTTACCCCGCTTGCTGATAAAACGAGCTCTCCTCTTCCTCTTTTATCAGCATTAAGGATAGGAGACAGTGACTTAAAAGAGAATGAGGAACCATGCAAGGAAGGATCACCGAACAAGGTCACTTTGTTGCCGTGATACATAAAAGATAGTTCTTGTTCCTTCCAATCAACTTCGCATTTCCCCAACGTCTCTAGCCACTGAATTCCTAGAATAACGTCAACCATTCCCAATTCTAAAGCTATAAAATCCGAAGTAAATTCGGTATCTGCAAGACCGAAAGTAACAGCTTTGCACACTCCTGCCTTTGATCGTGACTCCATTGCCTAGCAGAATGTCGAGGCTCGGATCAGCACAAACTTTCAACTTGAGCCTCTGCACCGTATCAGGTGTTATGAAATTATGGGAAGCTCCACTGTCAAGCATCACGATGACGTTGGTCTTGTTAATCCTCCCATGAATTTTGGTTGTCTTCGAGAATGAATTCCCAAAACGAGTTTAGTGATAGGACTCGTAATTCTTGAGCTGGAGTGTAAACTATCATCTCTTCTTCTACATCTTCTTCTTCATCCAACACCTCCATCTCCAGCCCATTGATCACTGTCAAGATTCTTAACTCCTTATTAGGACATTTGTGAGCTCGTGTCCAACCATTCGCACCACACTTGAAACAAATAGACTCCTTCCTCATTCTGTCCAACTCTTCTTTGGAATGTTTCAAACGTGGTCTCACATCCGAATTCGTCATGTTACTAGTATTGTCTTTCTTCTGATTCATTGTTGTTGAAGAGTTTCCCCCTGTTTGATTCTTCTTGTTATCTGCATCTGTCCAATATCTGTGAGAATTGTAACCAGATGAAGATTTCAGAGCACTTGATGTAGATTTCTGTTGTGAACCACCCTCTGTTTTGGCCCCTGTACTGACAACCTTACAGAAAGCACTTGTTTCCATTCTCAACACTGCAGCAATGTGGTTTTCCAAGCCTTTTGGTTCTTTCATTCGAATAACTTCCTTCATTTCTTGATTAAGACCATTATAGAAGAGTCTTATCAAGAACTCATCATCCAACCCCGGAACCAATTCTGATAACTCCTCAAACTCACTGACGTAATCAGCAATGGATCCCGTTTGTCGGAGAGCAATAAGACGGCTTGCTGGCTCTTCTTCAATAGATTCTGTGAACCGTAAAACCAATTTATCTTTGAAGTCCTGCCAATTCTGAAACCCTCTCCTCTTCAGTTCCCAGCCAAACCATTTCTTTACACAACCTTCCAGACTTAACGCAACCAACTCCAGTTTCTCCATATCTTCATATCTCCCAATACTAAACCAACGCTCAACATCTGTGATCCACACATATGGTTGTTTTCCAGAGAACACAGGCATCGGAATCTTTTTCAACATTGAATCTCGAGTATCCAAATTCATATTCCCAGATCGATAACCTAACGGATATTCTTCCCGGTTCCGTTCCCAGTTTCGAGGATGTACCTGATCTCGCGATGAACCTGGCTGCGACTGATGTTGTTGACTCCGTAAGGGATCAAGGCGTTCCAAGATCTGTCGCATCGCGTTAAGCTCCTGATTCGCCTTTTCTTGGTTACTCTCTACCTCCTTCAAAGCTCGATTGAGCCGTGAGTAACCACCGCAAGAAATCCACCGTCATATCGGATTCCTCGATCTCATACTCAGCTTCGGAATCTAGATTTGGTATCTCCGATGTTACCTTCGCCTTCGACATTGCTCACACTGCTACTTCGCAATCGCACCTCTGACTCGTCGCTATCGCCGTAGATCTGAATGATCGGAATCACCTCGTCGCCGTCGCGTGTTCGGAAACAGTTTAGCACCAGTTGATAAGATCAAAGATCGTATCTTCTATAAACCTCTGTATATTGATGAATCACTTGGGAAATTACAATCGTAACGATACTCTCATCACCTGAGTATCTCTACTCTCATCACCTGAGTAGATCCTAGCTCACAAGCTAAGTTTACAATTGTAATCAACCATAACCGTAAAACAGAGTCTCTATGAGTATTTATACTTCTACTGCAATACAAACACGTGTCTTCTTATTAAAAGGACTTCCAGCTCTTTCAATTACTTCCTTCTCCCGCTTCCTTCTTCTTATACTTCCTTCTCTCATACGTATGCTTGTACCTATCAGCTCATCAAGGCAGTTGCTTCCGAGTCACAGGCAACATTCTTCAACGTCTCAGCGTCTTCATTGACATCAAAATGGGTGTGTGCTTAGTCTGGTTCTGTGTTAGTCTCTTTTATCATAAGGTTGTTTAATATACTTTTCATTTCAAACATAGACAAATTGACTTTTATGTACTGTATCAGGTGGGTGATACCATTTCCCTCAGGCCTCAGTGCAAGTTATATGTCCACAAGGAATGCACCAAGTCTCCTTCAGGCCTCAGTTCAGGTCCCTAGGCTACTATCACGGTTGGATTTGGAGAAAGTTCTCACTGTGTCAAAGAAGACACAAAGTTGCAGCAAGCAAGTTCTCTGGACTGAGAGGGTCAAGGGAACCAGATGAGGTCCAAGCAGTGATAATTGGAGTTGTGAAGCTACTAATCTCTCAGTTCATTATCTTTCAATCAGATTCTCAGGTTCTCAGGGTTCATGGCTCGTGATAGATTCCGGATCATTTTTTTTAACGTTCTGGTTTCAATGGGAAAGTTTTAGGGCTTGCAACAGTTTCACTGTGCTCTGTAATTGTTTCTTTATAGAATGATTTTAATGGCTTGAGGCTGTTTACGAAGAGTGTTTGATCTTGTTACTGAAAAATACGCACAGAGGTAAAACCTCAGCAATACAGAGTTTCTTCAGTCAAATTTTCACCCGTTAATGTCTTCGTTGTTTCTCCGTCTACAGCGACCAAAACTTCAATAAATGTATTCTCAGAACTGACGACAAATTTTTTTTCATCTTTAAGAGATGCAAACAATGGAAAAGATCGATACAAGAAACACCTTAACTAGTTTAGTCCAAGAGACGAAGACAATGGAAAAGATCCTTCCTTGATAGATAGAGTAAGAGATGGTGAGATGGATGAAGAAGAAAGAGAAATAGAAAAGGAAAGAAAGATCGTCGAAGAGAAAAACGTGGTAAAAAAAGATATTGTGCAAGATTTATGATAGATTTGGAGTAGATTTAGGAAAGATAACAACCGAAATATGGTAACTTCCATTTTTTCGTTATTTTTCATCATTAATACATAAATAAACTAGAACGATGACTAATAGATAGGATATATATTTTTCATCAAGCAGATCATAAGGTTATAGCTAGAATATGTTATGAAACATCAATATTTTAAAACAAAAGCACACCTTTGGACCCAATTTAATTCTAGGTAGAATATTTAAAAAAACTATATACTATAACAATTATATCTACCATATTAATATTAAGCCTAACATATTAATATTAATAAATAAATACCCTAAAATCTAGCATATTTATGGCAAGATTTAAACAAAAAATCTCAGCGTGAGCCAACCAAATATCTCCGTTTATATTTTTAGATTATGTTACTTTAAATAGATTTTGTAATTGTCGATTATGTATAACCACCAATCATTTTACTTTACATAATCATTTTACTTTAATTCTGCCGAAATTAATGTGATTGGCCAAAATTGAAGTAAAGCCAACTTCAGTGTGATCAGCCAAATTTATGTTGCTAATCTATACTATTATTTGCGAAGTGATTTTTCGCAACGGAGCTTTCACGTTAAAAGTTAAAACGGTTAATATCGTTTATACACTTAATGAATTTTTATATATAATTAAAATTAAAAACGAAAATAATTTAATCATATTAATTATTTTATAAAATAAGATAATTCATATATATTGTGTTGTTATCTGAATAAAATATATAAATTAACAACAAAATAAAAAATGATTCTTAATTTTTTTAATTAGATAATTGATTAAAATTAATAATCATAAAAATTATTCAAATCTAAAAGTATTTTCAGAATAAAAATAATTCCTATAAATATTTTGTTGTTATCAGAAAAATATTTTAATAAAAATTTAAATTTTTTAACTAAGTGATTTTTCAACGAGCTCTCACATTAAAAATTAGAGCGGTTAATATCATTTATACCCTTAATGAATTTTTATATATAATTAAAATTAAAACGAAAATAAATTAATCATATTAATTATTTTATAAAATAAGATAATTTCTATATATTGTGTTGTTATCTGAATAAAATATATAAATTAACAACAAAATAAAAACGATTCTTAATTTTTTTAATTAGATAATTGATTAAAATTAATAATCATAAGAATTATCCAAATCTAAAAGTATTTTTCAGAATAAAAAATAATTCCTATATATATTTTGTTGTTATCTGAAAAATATTTTAATAAAACGTTAAAATTTTTAAAACAGATAAAGACAATATATTTGTCAAACAAAATTATAAATATTCATCGAGTAAAATTATAATTTTATATAAATACTATTATTTTGAAGTAATTTTTCGAACGAGCTCTCACGTTAAAAGTTAGAGTGGTTAATATCGTTTATACCCTTAATGAATTTTTATATATAATTAAAAAGAAAATAAATTAATCATATTAATTATTTTATAAAATAAGATAATTCCTATATATTTTATTGTTATCTGAATAAAATATATAAATTAACAACAAAATAAAAATGATTCTTAATTTTTTAATTAGAAAATTGATTAAAATTAATAATCATAAGAATTATCCAAATCTAAAAGTATTTTTCAAAAAAGAAAATAATTCCTACATATATTTTGTTGTTATCTGAAAAAATATTTTAATAAAAGTTAAAAATTAAAAAAAAAAACAGATAAAGACAAAATATTTGTCAAAGAAAATTATAAATATTCATCAAGTAAAATTATAACTTTATATAGTTGAAAAGACAATATATTCTAAAATAAAGAAAAAAGAAAATTCCTAAATATACCGTAAATATACAAAAGATTTACAAAAAATTATAAGACAAGATTTTTTTTAGACCAAAACTTAAATAATAATTTATACTGTATTTTTTATTTAGTAATTAATATATTAATCAATAGTTATAAAATATTTATGCCCGCATCCGCGGGCCAAACACCTAGTAAATAGGTTAAGTTAGGCCATAGAGTAAACTTTAGAACATGTATTCTAGGTAGGTGTAGACCACCGTTATCTGGCTATAGTGAAATAGAACTAAATCTAGCAGGGGTCGAATAAATAAGAACAGTTTGTTTATGTTTCATATCCAAGTTAGATTATTGTAATGAATTTTGTATTCGAGTTCTAAATTAGATAGACTGCCAGAATGAGTTTTCCGCCAGAATGAGTATTCCAAGATAGGACATAAAATAGAATATGATTACATAAACTTTTTTTTTTTAAAAAAAAACTACATATAAGGGGTGCTTTTAGTGTTAAAACACGTATTCCTTACGGATTAGGTTTATGATAGTTAATTAGAATTTATCGTATTCGTTTCTATTTTTATTTAATGGCATTACTAGGTGATTTTTCCTTGCTCATGTATGGATATAAATATTTATAAAGTAAATATATTATAATAATTGATTTTATTTACTTTTAATTTTAAATTGATTTATGATTTGTATGCACTATCATATTAATAATATTATATTATTTTAATTAGACATATGATTTTAGATATGTTATATTTAGTTAGTTTTGTTATTTTTAGAGTCGATTTAGTTATCATTTGGGTATATTAGATTGTATCTATTTTCTGAATTCAACTATGATATTTTTATTTTAAATATATTAATTATGATTATTTTTTCTTATTTTTATTTATGTTAATTGTTGTCTTAGATATGCAAATATATTTGACGAATATTAGGTATAACTTAAGATATATTGTGCTTAGACTGAAATAAAAAATAAACTAAAGTGTCTGATTCCAAAGTTCATAAATTAATATAACGATAATATTCTACATCTCATGCATTATATAAATTTTTAAAAAGAACTAAATTGTAACAGTTTAATATTTTATTTTCATTTGTTAATATATTTTGAGTCATCCTATAAATTAAATTTATAAAATAAAATTATATATTTTATTGTAGTTAAATCTATAAGTTGGATTAATCGAGTGACTCATGTTGTGAGTATATTGAGTTACATATATTTTTCAAATTCAAATTGAAGTATAATTACTTTTATTATTATTAAGTAAAATCATATTAACTTTATTTATTGTTTAAATGTGCATGTATTTTTTCATAATACTTATCAAATTATATGTTCATTTAAAAAAAATTATAAAACATTTAAAAATAAAGCAATGATCAATGAGAAGTTACATACATAAGTAACTAATACATTTTTGGAAGCTCATGAATACATATTAATATTTACAACAATTAAAACATTTTATAAATTATAAATAATTTAATGTCTTAGATCTATTAAATGATAAACTGAAATTTATTTTAAATAATCTTAAAATGAGAATTCAGATTTGCTTTAGTATTTTGATTATGGTTATATTAAGTTCCAAAAAATAAAAAAACATAAAATTTAAAAGCAAATTTAATATAAAGAAACAAATAATTTTAATAATGATAAAATATTTTGTAATTATTTGATCAAAATATATTTGTTGGTAATTGTTTTCTTTAATATCTCTTAAAATAAACAGTTTAAACTAATTGTGAACTTGTAAATTTGGAATATTTCTATTTTGTGGACTTTTCTTTTTAATGAATAATATTATATATACATATATTGTTTATATTTTCGTTTTATTTTTTTAACTTTATAAATGTTTCCTTTTTTTTATTATATATGTTATTTGAAAATTTTTATAAAAGGAAACTAAATAAAAGATATTAAATAAAAGTTCATAATTTGTTTAAACTGCTTATTTTAAGATATTATTTTATCATTAATTGGTGACAGCTTATCCTATGGAAAAGTTGTTAAAGGGTGAGTTCCTGAGTTCGAAGTGCACCAACAACCTAATTGTGGAGTTAGTGAGAATTCATGATGGTTGGAACGTGATCCGGGTTGTCACAATAACTTTCTGCACAAAATCAGCAATCATGAGTTGTGATAGCTAGTAACACAAACCACCACATTTATATATATATATATATATATATATAGAGAAGAAAGAACTATATTCAACCAAGTCTAAGAATTCCTGTTTTGTATTGCTTCAACGTAGTATTACCTAACTTCTCTACTCTGTAGCATATGGAGCCAATCTGGTCCCCCCCCCCTTCCCACACGTCTTTCAGTGTCTATGGAAAACGTGTATTTTTCAGAGGCTGACAATGTTAGAGATTGATTACATACCTCAGAAAAGGCCCATCAAGTAAATAGAATCCGACCCAGTTGATTTAAAATCAGTCAAAGAAATAGACCAACTTGGAGAGGAGAGAAAACGAGTCGATTATAAAAAGAGAAGGCCAAAGACGAGGAAAGACATCGACATTCACATTCAATTTGACACACAAGAACTAGGGTTTCTGTGACAGAGTCACACGTCGGTTATCTCCGGTTCAGCTTTGCAATTTCAATTTCTTGTTATGTCGGTTCAATAACTCGGGTTTTGTCCCTTTTGCTTTTGCTTTTCACTTTTGCCAGCTATTGAGTCTTGATAACCGTTGCTATTAGCCCTTTATGTACTGCGTGACTGCATTTTGCAGAGTATCTATCAAGAAAATCATTTTGTCTTATCCTTCTTATCTCTTATGCTCTCAAACATAAACCCTATCATCATCTAATCTCGTTCCTTCGAGGTGATCTCTCTGCTCTTGATCACTTTCTAGGCTTGATTCTCCCTATCTTAAGCTCTCGGTGAGATCTAGATTGGGTTCGTTACTCTGTTCTGACGTTACTCTGTTTCATTGGTATCAGAGCATCTCGATCCTCGGCGCTGATATGGTGGAAACAAGACTCCAGGAGCGTTCTCTAACCGAACAGGTTGACGAGATGCGTTCCCTCCACGACATACTTGCCACTGAAGTCAAGAGCCAGCACGACTCCCTCAACGCTTGTTTCGACAGACTCGAGGCGAAGATGTTCAACACGATCTCTCCTCTTCAAGCCGCTGGAAAAACCCCCATGGACCCTGGCCCCTCTAACCCACCCACTCCGCTTCCCTACACTCCCCACCACCCACCTGACCCTCCAGATCTGACAGGCTACAACGACCCTTACAACCAAGGTCGCGCTCCTCAGAGGAACCCCTTAGCATCACGTCTTTCGAAACTTGGGTTCTCATCTTTTGATGGATCTCAACTTCGAGACTGGATTGCTAAGTGCGAGCTGTTCTTTGATATCGACGGTACCCCACCAGAGCTCAAGGTTCGCCTCGCTTCTTTGTATCTCACCGGAAAAGCCAACCAATGGCACCACAACTACATGAGCACACGTTTCGGTCTGTTTCCCCCTTGGACAGAGTACGTTGTGGCTATTTCTGATCGATTTAGTGAGCTGTACGACGATCCTCTGGCGGAGCTAGTCGCCTTAAAACAAGGTTCTGACTATGTGATTGATTTCTTGGACAAGTTTGAAACTGCAAGAATGAGAATCACGTTACCTGAAGCGCAAGCCATAAGCATCTTTCTAGCAAACATGAACACTCATCTGTCACTCCACACACAACAGTTTGAGTTCACAACTATTGCCGGTGCTGCCAAGATAGCTATGCTTCGCGAATCATCCCTTCATCACACACCCTCCAAAGACCCCAGAGCTCCCTTCAATCCTTCCCAAAAACCCACCCAACCTTACTACACCAAAAACCCCACAAACCCTCCCCTTTTACCCACTCCCACCAACCAAAAACCCCCACCAAAAGCCATCACCTTTCCCAACCAAACCGAGAAACAACCCCGCAAGTTCTCTTACCAAGAGATGCAGGACCGTCGTGCTAAAGGCTTGTGTATGTTCTGTGATGAGGTTTACACACCAGGTCACAGTCAAAAACACAAAAGATCCCAAATTTTCGTCATGGAATGTGAAGATGACGTTGGTTCAGTCTCTTCTGACACCGAAGACGAGCTCGAGGTCGTGGCTCATGTTGCTACAGATGATAAAGTCAAGAACACTCCAATCATCTCTGTCAACGCCCTCAACGGCTCTTATACTTTCAACTGTATGCGCGTCATAGGCCAGTGTAGAAAACGAAAGCTGTATATCCTCATTGACAACGGCAGCACACATAACTTCCTCGACTTGAATGTCGCCAATGAGATGGGCTGTTTACTCGAGCTGACCAAACCTATGGCCGTTACTGCTGCTAGTGGAACTACAATGGTCTCACGTTACAAATGCAGCAACTTCCACTGGCGCGTACAGGGTTACAATTACTCATCAGAGATCCGTACTCTCCCTCTTGATGGCTGTGACCTTGTCTTAGGAGTCCAATGGCTCTGCACTCTTGGCCCTATCCTCTGGGACTTCTTGAACCCACGTATGGAGTTCACACTGAACGGTTCAAAGAATGTCCTTCGCGGCGTCACTAAAATGGCTACAAGGTGATCAAAGGAACCAGATTTAACAAGTTGATGCTTCAAGCACCACAGATTGCGATGCTTCAGGTTGTCGAGTTACCTGATGAGTCATCTCCTACTCTCCAACCTGAGGCTCTCCTTTCTCACATCTCAGCAAGCGGTGATACAATGGAGTCCAATCCTGATCTGCTGAACCTTCTGGCGGACTTCACCATCCTATTTGAAGATCCTACTGCACTACTACCGTTCAGAGAGGGCTTTGATCATCGAATCCCTTTGGTGTCAGGAGCTAATCCGGTCAATTTACGCCCTTATCGCTACTCTACGCTGCAGAAAGACGAAATTGACTCGATGGTTCGCTCGATGCTTGCTGACGGAATCATTCAAGCCAGCACAAGTCCATACGCCTCCTCAGTCATCTTAGTAAAGAAAAAAGACGGAACATGGAGACTATGCGTCGACTTCCGTGGTTTGAATAAGCAAACCATTAAAGATAAGTACCCAATCCCGTTGCTTGAGGACTTACTTGATGAGCTGGGTGGTGCAAAGTACTTCTCGAAGCTTGACTTGAGAGCAGGCTTTCATCAGATTCGAATGTCACCAGAGGACGTCTACAAGACAGCTTTCAAGACTCACTCTGGCCATTACGAATATCTAGTTATGCCTTTCGGCCTTACAAATGCTCCTTGCACCTTCCAGAGCCTCATGAATCACGTTTTCGAAGGGGTTCTACGCAAGTGCGTGCTGGTGTTCTTTGACGACATTTTGGTCAATAGCAGGAGTTGGTCTGATCATCTGAACCACTTGCGCGAAGTATTCCAAATCCTCCAGCAAGCGCAGTTGTTCTTGAAGCCTTCAAAGTGTACTTTTGGAGCTAAGGTCATTGAGTATCTAGGTCACTTCATTTCAGCAGAGGGAGTAAGCACAGACCCTAAAAAGATACAAGCTATCGTGGAATGGCCTACTCCACAGTCACAGAAGCAACTCCGAAGCTTCCTTGGCCTCGCTAATTACTACCACCGTTTCATTCTGAGCTACAGCATCATAGCCAAGCCACTCTCAATCTTGCTAAAGAAAGACGGTTTCTCTTGGAACCCAGAGGCTGCTTCTGCGCTTCACGACCTTAAAACGGCTCTATCAGCAACTCCTGTCTTAGCACTCCCTGATTTCAACAAAAAATTCACTGTGGAGACTGATGCTTCTAACACAGGAATCGGAGCGGTGTTAATGCAGGATAATCACCCGATAAGCTACATCAGTAGGGCGCTGGGTCCTAAACACCAAGCACTCTCCATATATGAGAAGGAACTGTTGGCTGTCGTGTACGCTGTGCAAACCTGGAACGCTTACTTGGCACACAAGCCTTTCATCATCCGAACTGATCAGAAAAGCCTTAAGTTCTTGATGGAGCAAAAGATGACAACTCCTTTCCAGCACATGTGGGTCTCGAAACTCATGGGGTACACTTTTGAGATACACTACAAATAGGGGAAGGAGAACGTCGCTGCAGACGCACTGTCAAGAGTTCCTGGTTCACAGCTGCTTAGCATGACTCTCTCTCAGTCACATGATGGCTTCTACGACTCAATCAAGGGTCTCTGGTCTTCTGATCCAAGTCTAGCACGCATCATCTCTGAGTTAAAGGCAAGAAAGTCTTCTCACCCCGCATTCACCTACACTAACGATGAGCTTCGCATGAAGGAAAAGCTAGTCGTCGGTAATGACGCGGAGGTGAAACTGCACATTCTGAAGTGGCTCCATGACTCTGCACTCGGTGGTCATTCAGGGAAAGATGCAACTCTTCAACGCATTCGATCGCTGTTCTATTGGCCTAGAATGTATGTGGAGGTGCAAAACTACATCAGAAACTGCTCGATATGTCAGCGAAACAAGTATGATCAGTCTGCTAAACCTGGCTTGCTGAACCCTTTACCAGTTCCTAAAGGCGTATGGGAATCAATCAGCTTGGATTTTGTTGAAGGTCTCCCTCCTTCCGGTGGAAAACATTGTATCATGGTCGTCGTGGATCGTTTGAGCAAGAATGCACACTTTATTCCGCTGTCACACCCTTACACAGCTATTGAAGTTGCGCAGGCTTACTTGGATAACATATTCAAGCTACACGGCATGCCTCAAGATATCATCAGCGATCGCGATCCCACTTTCCTTAGCGAGGTCTGGCAGGAGATGTTCAGAGTTCAGGGCGTCGATTTGAAACACTCCACTGCCTACCATCCTCAGACTGATGGCCAGACCGAGGCTACTAACAAGACCCTTGAAACATACCTACGGTGCATGACTGCTGAAGCACCTAAGACGTGGAGCAAATGGCTCCCGCTTGTAGAGTGGTGGTACAACACAACTTACCACTCCACAATCAGATGTACTCCCTTCGAAGTGGTCATCGGTCAGCCTCCTCCTACTCACCTACCATACCTTCCTGGTGAGAGTTCATCTTCTGTGGTTGATCGTAGCCTGCAGAAACGGGAAGAGATCATCAATATGCTCAAGTTCCACCTCCTCAGGGCGCAGAACCGAATGAAGCAATACGCTGATGCTCATCGCTCTCACAGGGAGTTTAAAGTTGGGGATTACGTCTACTTGAAACTACATCCTTACAAGCAGCATTCCCTCAAGAACAGACAATTGCCTCACAAGCTTTCACCCCGCTTCTATGGTCCCTTCCGCGTGCTAGAAAGAGTTGGCTCAGTCGCTTACAAGCTGTCGCTTCCTCCTGATGCTGCAATACATGATACTTTTCATGTAAGTCAACTCAAGCTGTGCCCAAATCCACCAGACACTTCTCCTGTTCTGCCTCAGTACTGTCAAGATCTGGGAAATTCTAAAGAACCAGAGTGTATCCTCGAGAAGAAGGTGGTTAAACACCACAACACCGCAGTTACTAAAGTTCTTGTTCAGTGGAAGAGCTACCCCCCGGAGCAAGCTACTTGGGAGTTCTACAAGGACTTCATCACCAAGCATCCTACCTTTGATCCTTGAGGACAAGGATTTTTCTGAAACGGGGAGTAGTGTGACAGAGTCACACGTCGGTTATCTCCGGTTCAGCTTTGCAATTTCAATTTCTTGTTATGTCGGTTCAATATCTCGGGTTTTGTCCCTTTTGCTTTTGCTTTTCACTTTTGCCAGCTATTGAGTCTTGATGACCGTTGCTGTTAGCCCTTTATGTACTGCGTGACTGCATTTTTCAGAGTATCTATCAAGAAAATCATTTTGTCTTATCCTTCTTATCTCTTATGCTCTCAAACATAAACCCTATCATCATCTAATCTCGTTCCTTCGAGGTGATCTCTCTGCTCTTGATCACTTTCTAGGCTTGATTCTCCCTATCTTAAGCTTTCGGTGAGTTCTAGATTGGGTTCGTTACTCTGTTCTGACGTTACTCTGTTCTGACGTTACTCTGTTTCAGTTTCTTCTGCTTTAACGTTTTTGCTGAATTCATCACCATTTTACAAGATCTTATTTTTTTCTTCTACCAATAAAATAAATGTCTTTCTAATAACCCACTATCGAGTTCGTGCCTGCAACTCGTACGTTCCGAATTTAAATTAAACAAGCACCCATAAAACATCTGAGAAAATTTTTCATTTAATTATTTGTAATGAGAAAAAATATCTACAAGTTTGGCTTTTCTGGGAGACAAGCTATGAAATGACTATAAACAAAGTTTTTTAACAGGAAGGAAAATGGGAGAAAAGAGGTGATTTACTGCTGACAATGAATGAGGAATGAGCTATTTATAGGCTCCAAAAAAATTATTTGTAATCTTATCATATTATCTAGATTTTCTACCATAATATCTTGATTCTTATTTTCCAATATCTAGCTTTTTACTAATATATGTTGTATACTTATCCAATATAATTCCCTAGAACATTTGAAAATCTTATTATCTTTCATGATACCTACCTAATAAAATACCATTTGGAGCTTGTTAAAATAAAAGAGCTTGTTAAAATAAAATATTTATGGGAAAATATAACAATACATAATGTAATCTAACTAATATGGTATAAACTGTTAGTACGATATATATAACTGAAATAATTAAAAATATATTACGATAGATACTAAAATATGATATAAAAAGTATTCATGTGATTTTTAATATATAATAATACTGAATAAATGAAATGTAAATAGTGTTTTGAAAATATGAAAAGTGCATTCTTATAATATACGCTGTTTACTTTTTCAAATTTTAATAGATAAAAACTTTTTGGAAAGCAAAATTCTTTTTAAAAAAGGGATAATAGGTGGAGAAAATTGCCAATTGTGACTCAAAACATGATTTTAAATACAATAGTAAACCCAAACTTGAATCAAATGCAAAAGTAACCTAAAAGGCTATTGAAATTACAACCAACCCCTTGTGAACAAACAAAAAAACCGAATTTTTGTTACGCTTCTACCCCACGTAAGTCGTCTGGTTTTGTTGAGCTTAAAAAATAATTTATAAATTAAAAAAATATATTTGGACAAGTGAAAATAAAAATCATGTAATTATAAACAATTTTAAATGATGTAAATTAACATATAATAAAAATGAATAGTTTTCAACATAGATGAGTGAAAGTAGTTAATCATGATATTCTTTGGTTTTGAGGGTTTGAAAACATATGTGGTAGTATTGTATGTATTCTTATGGTTAGATTTTGGAAACCTTGGATATTTTTTTAATTTTTTTTACTTATATGTCTTTATTTCGTGTATAGTTAACACTTTTAAGTTTAATTTGATTTTTTTTAAGTGTCTAGTTAGTTAATTAAGTTTAGGGGTTATGTTTAGGGTCGAGACGACTTAATTATAAGTCGTCTGTTGAATAATTAAGCTAGACGACTTAAATTTAAGTCGCCCAAACCGAAGCTCGAAATTTAACAAAGTAATTTAAGCCTAACCAATAATATACCGACATATAAATACATTTTTTCCCTTTTCACAAATTTTGGAAACCCTAGTGTTGTTTCTCTCCTTAGCGACAACGGCGAAATCTATCTTCTCTGATTCTTCCCTTCTTCTTTTCTCGTCGATATTTGCAGATCTGTAATCGCTGGTGTCGTTATCTTCTCCTACCGTAAGTCATTCATCCATCCATCTTGTAATAAAGTCCTTAGAAGACTTATCGAAGTCATCCGAAGACTTACGAAGTCTTCGATGACTTCCAGATTGTCGGACGACTTAAGACTTCGTAGAAGACGCCTTCAAGTCGCCCGAGTAGTCTTCTCACTATAATTTACAAGCAGTATTTGTATTTAGAATAGTTTGCTTGTTCGATGCTTGTATTTGATCAGTATTTGATTGTTTTGCAAGGAAAAATGGATTTACCAGAACTCCCGAGGAGGATATATACGCTTGGGGAAGAGCCCACGCAACGAAGAGCATTTCAGATCATACTGATAACTCGAAGTTGTTTGCTGCTCTAAGTGAAGGTCTAACAGCTGACGAATACGAGGAGCTGAAGGAGTCGGTTGGGAGTGTTCCTCAAGTTCAAGGAGCTGAATTTTAGTTGGGCTTCAAGGCTGGTGCATTATATACTCGGTTTCCAGCTTAAGATCAAGAAGAAATATGAGCTCTGGTCTCGTTGGTCCACAACCGATGAGGTTTTCACTGATAGAGTTTGAACACCTCACTGGTCTTAACTGCGGACATGAAGGACCTCGAAAATCCAAGGTGTGAGGTTACGAAGGAGATGGCTGCTTCGGGAGAAGATGGGTGTTGATATCGAGGCTGGGCCAAATGTTGATCAGATAATAGCAGCATTTAAGAGATGCCAAGAGTGGTCGGGAAGATCGCATACGGCTCGGATACCTTGCTATCTTAGCTGGATTCATTGAAGGGAGAAAGTTTTCAACCCCTATATCGTGCTAGTCTTGCAAAGCTAGTTTTGGATTTAAAAAATTTGAGAATTATCCTTGGGGAGAGTGGCGCAAGGTGCTGATAGATTCTGTGAAGGCAGCAAATTTGGAAGCAAATTCATACACCGTTGATGGCTTTATTCAAGTTCTTCGTGTGGGTATACAACTTCCCGCCAGAATTGGCTGCAAATTTTGGGAATCCCCAACCAAACAGGCCGACTCCACCGCTGCTGGCTTACAAGGGTGGTAAAGGGCCGATGTTTTAAAGAGGTCATCTTGAGCTAGGTATATAAACTTCAGTCCCTAATACTGCAGACGACTTAAATTTAAGTCGTCTGGTCTTCTCGACGACTTTCCGACGACTTAATTTTAAGTCATCTGTGAAGTTTTAGGGACTGAAGTTTATGCATTTTTGCAGACTAACGTGATCAACTTTATTGAGAAGGACTTTGGTGAAATGTTTCCACGTTGGGAGTTTGATGCAGAGGACTCGGCCGCGGATAACATAATCAAAGTTATGTTTAATTCAATCCTAAATGGAAGTGGACCATGGATTGCTGGGAAGTCAATCAGATGAATTAAATGATTGCAGCGGAGACTTTGAGTGGTTTGAAAGAAGATAGTGGAAGGCCTCGGAAAAAGCTCGTAAAGGGGTCTCAAGGAGGCTCAAGGAGGCTCGCAAGGAGGCTCTGTAGAGGCACCTAAAGATGAGATTGAAAAAAGCTTGAACGCCTTAGCTGCAGCCATGAGGGATGGTTTTGAGATGTGCCTTAAGGAGATTCAGTTGCTGGGGGATAGGTTGGAAGCTGTAGAGAAGAAGGTGGGAATCACCAAAAACCAAACTTCTGGCTCGCCGAAACCACCTGTGCACGAACAAGGGTTTAGTACCATAACCTCTCCCAAAATCACAGAGCAGAGTCACTAAGAGAGTCACTAGGCAAAGTGACAGGAATAAGAACTGAGGTGCTTTGTTTGTTGTGTGTGCTTGGTTGAACCTTTGTTGATTTGTTTCTTTTTTTATGTATGTATGGATTTTGTTTGATTTGTTTGATTTGTATGTATGGATTTGGTTAATGATTTTTGAACCCGTCTTGTACATCCAAATTTCAGAGTGAAAGTGTGAATGGAGCGAACGAGTCAACCCGTCTTGAGGCTCCAAAGGCGAAAGCTCCACAGAAGTATGCGATTCCACAGCTACATGATTCTCCAGCAACGAGTCAACTTAGCGTTCTTGTATTGGACAAACGAGTACCCACTGCTTCAGACATACGGTAGGGTGATCTCAGAAGGCAGACAAAGAAGGATAAAATGATTGCACAGGTCAATGAAAAGATTGAGCGAAAGAGGAAACTTGCTCCTTCACAGCAAACTCCTTTTAAGGGAAACAGCATCAAACATATCATTCCAAACAAAAGGTTGGACAAGCCTATGATCCTTTTGCCTTCGCTAACAAGAAGATGTTGGAGGTGCTCACAGCCTGGTTGAAACTTGATCTGTAAGTGAGAGAATGTCCCATAATAGCTTGCTTTGTGGTATAAATGATTGCTTATCTACATTATGTGTGTGCAGTTATTTCAAAACACCTATGGATAAGAAACCACGTCTATGTCCAAGTCGGTTCTATTTCAAACTCCGAACCTCCTTAGCATGGCTGAACGACAGAGTAAGTTTTCTGCTATTTACTTTAGAGAGCTAATGGACAACTTAAAGACGACTAAAAGATAAGTCGTCCTAAAAGTCATCTGTATAGATGACCTAACAGACGACTTAAAGATAAGTCGTCCTATAAGTCATCTACACAGATGACCTAACAGACGACTTAAAGATAAGTCTTCCTATAAGTCATCTGTATAGATGACCTAACAGACGACTTAAAGATAAGTCGTCCTATAAGTCGTCCGTAATGTCTTCTATCACTGACTTGTCTTGTTTTATATGCAGCATATGGATGCTTTTATTTATTTACTGAGGCAACGGTACCAAAAAAATCCATCGCATTTCAGGAGTGACAGAATGTGCTTTCTTGACCATAACTTTGCTCAGCATTGGACCTACAAGTACCCGGAATTTAAGGCAGGCAATCCCAATGTCAATGGTTTAGGAAGAAAACTTCCTGGTGGGGCGTGGAATTATTATGGAGGCAACTTACCATCATTTTGCAAATCTGGGAAGGTTTGGGGGATTGATGTGGATGATATTATGCGCCACTCAACAACAAAAACAACCATTGGGTTGCTATGTGGATATCGATCCCAAAGAGGCACATAGTCGTGTGGAACAGCATTGTCGGACATATCAAAGATCGAGAACTCGCAGTGTTAGTGGAGCCTTTTGTCAACATGATCCCTTATCTGCTTGTTGAGTACGCTGCCTCAGATGAAGAACGTGTCAAGTTGTCTCTGGAACCATACACATATGAGAGACCAACCGTTGGAGTACCTCAGTGCCGAGGTGGTGATTGTGGTGTGTTCACTCTCAAGTACATTGAATGTCATGCTCTTGGGTTTCAATTTCTTCCAGATTTGTTGTGTCATAAGAACTCAAAGCCGATCAGGGAGAAGATGGCGGTAGAGATATTTAAGGAGCTTCCTAATTTCCATTCTACAGAGAACGAAGACATTTTCCACTGTTGATGTTCGTGGATGATGATGTATTTGACTCAGGATAGGATGTAGTATTTTGTCAACTATCCAAACAATTATGCTTTTGTATAAGGAACGTAATAGGTCAGGATAGAGGTAGTATTTTTGTAACCTATCCTCCTACCAAACTAAAAGTGTAGGAAATGTTAGTTTGGTAGTGCAGTAACCTAATATAACCTAGCCTTTTTCATGCTTGTCCTTTTCATATCAAACATAACATAACATAACACATAAAGTCATAACATAAAGTTCATAGGACACATAACAGAAGGTCGTCGGACTCTGGCGACTTAACAAGGTCGTATGGACTTCGACTTTAATGAAGGTCTTCGGACTTTATACTAAGTCGTCTGGTTTTGTTGAGCTTAAAAATAATTTTAAATTAAAAAGAAAATATTTGGACAAGTGAAAAATAAAAATCATGTAATTATAAACAGTTTTAAATGATGTAAATTAACATATAATAAAAATGAATAGTTTTCAACATAGATGAGTGAAAGTAGTTAATCATTATATTCTTTGGTTTTGAGGATTTGAAAACATATGTTGTAGTATTGTATGTATTCTTAGGGTTAGATTTTGGAAACCTTGGATATTTTTAAATTTTTTTTACTTATATGTCTTTATTTCTGTCTATAGTTAACACTTTTAAGTTTAATTTGATTTTTAAAGTGTCTAGTTAGTTAATTAAGTTTAGGGGTTATGTTTAGGGTCGAGACGACTTAACTATAAGTCGTCTGTTGAATAAAAGCTAGACGACTTAAATTTAAGTCGTCCAAATCGGACTGAAGCTCAAAATTTACAATGTCCTTTTAACCTAACCGGATTATTTACCGGACGTATATAATGTCTTTTTTTTACTCACTTTTTGGCGGAATTCAGAAAACCCAAACGTCGTTTCTCTCAAAGCGATTTCGGCGCATTTCCGTCGATTCTCTCCAATCCATCGTTCTCACCGTCGATTCTCTCTAATCCGACGTTATCACCGTCGTTCTCAACACCGTTCTCACAGCCGCTTTCTCTATTTAAGTTCTGAGAGGAAACCCTAGCCGCGCATTCTCAGCCGTCTCGTTGAACTCCGCCGCCGTTAAGTTATACATAACCGCCGCTGTGTCAAGGCTACTATATCTTCTCCGAATTTTCAGGTCTGCTATAAAATGTTGTAATTTAGGGTCTGGAAGACTTATAATTAAGTCGTCGGAAAGTAATCCATCTGGACGACTTTACGGACGACTTACTTTTAAGTATTTCAGCTGGGATGTTATACTGGATGTTTGGTCCAGAACCTGTGAGGTTTTCACTGTTAGAGTTTGAAAACCTCACTACGCTAAACTGCGAGTACATTGAGGACCTTGAGAGACCACAATGTGTTGTTACAGGAGATGACTTCTTTCGGGGTTGTTGGGAGTTCATGTCGGCTGGGCCAACTACTCAGCAGATAATAGAAGCACTTCAGAGATAAGGGTGGTCTCCGATGATCGCGGCTCGCACCTTGCCATCTTCACTGGATACATTGAAGGGAGAAAGTTTTCAACCCTTACACGGGTTAGTCTGGCAAGGCTAGTGATGGACCTAGAACGGTTCGAGAATTATCCATGGGGGAGAGTCGCGTTTAAGGTGTTGATGGACTCTGTGAAGGGCAGAGATATTTCAGGTTGTTACACAATTCATGGGTTTGCGGCAGCTCTCCAGGTCTGGGTGTACACAGCTCTGCCGGAATTGGGTGGTACTTATGGTCAACCTCTCCCAAACAATCCGTCTCCACCAATACTGGCTTTCAAGGGTGGCAAGGGACGCAGATTGTTTAAAGAGGCTATCCTCAGACAGGTAAAAAATTTATAATTAATTCGTCTAGCAAGTAATCCAGCTGAACAACTTAATAGACGACTTATAAGTAAGTTGTTTGGATAACTTTCCAGATGACTTAATTATAAGTCGTCTATTAAGTCATCCAGCTGGAATACTTTCCAGACGACCTAATTATAAGTCTTCTGCGAATTTTTTTTATTTTTTTTTACATCTTTCTTAATCCATCTAACTTCATATCTTCTATTTACTGCAGACTGGGGTGATTAACTTTGTTCAGAAGGACACCGTTAAAGAAATGATTCCAAAATGGGAGTCTGATGCTGAGGATGTCGCCGCGGACAACATTATTAAAATCATGTTTGTGAAGAAAAAGTGGAAGTGGACCAAGGATTGCTGGGAAGTCACTGGTACTCAAGTCAAGAGACAGCCAGCAAGGAAGAAAGATACCGTGAAGGATGACAGTCCAAGACCTCGGAAGAAAGCTAGACTAGAGGCACGTGCAGAGGCTAGTGAAGAGGCACCTACAGAGGCTAGTGAAGAGGCAGCTAAAGAGGCGAGTGAAAACGGACCTGCAGAGGCGATTGAAGAGGCACCGCAGAGGCTCGCTCAAAAGTGAATATGACTGCTGATGGGTTGACCAAAGAGGAAATTGAAGCCATGTTCAAGGACATAGTTGATTCCATGAGGGAAGGGTTTGGGACGTGCCTTGGAGAGATCAAGTATCTCGAAAGGGTTGAAGCTTTGGAGAAGAAGGTTGGTCTCATCACAAAACGGAAAGGGACACCAACTCAAAAAACAGGAGAGGGACAAAGGCACCAGATGTGCCTGGAGATGGTAGTTCCCGAGGATAAAGGGCCTGAGGTGCCTACAGATGCTAGTTCCTTGTCGGAGGATAAAGGGCCTGAGATGCCTACGGATGCCTGAGGTTACAGATGCGAGGATAAAGGGCTTGATGTGCCTACAGATGGTAGTTCCTTGCGAGAGGAGAAAGGTCCTGATGTGCGTAGAGATGCTAGTTCCTCGCAAGAACTGAGCGTTGTTGTATTGAACAAAACTCAACCCACTGTTGACGATATAAAATTGGGCAAACAAGACCTGAAGAAAGGAGGGACGCTGCTATGGCCATTGGCCGTGCAAAGAGTGATCGAAGAAGGAAACTTGCTGCTTCACAATAATCTCCTTATGCGGGCAACACGACGGCCAAGGCGATCATTCCAAACACGAAGCAGCATCCAGGCTATAATCCTTTTGCACCAAATGACAAGGATAAATTGAAAGAGCTCGCTACTTGGTTGCAAGCCTGTCCGTAAGTGTTTGCTTTTCCCATAATAGCTTGCTTTAATCTACAAAAACTGATCGCTTTTAAACATTTTGTGTTTGCAGTGAATATAAAACACCCTACGACCAAAAACCACGGAATAGTCGCACTTGCAGAGGCGGACCTACTTTATGAGATGGTGTGTCAATTGACCCATGTTAAATATAAAATCATTCACTTTTGCTTTTGGTTAGTGTAGTTATTCAGCTCAAATGGTCTGTGTTGCACCCCCTTAAATTGGTGGTAACAGGTTCAATTCCCCATTTTATTTTTATTTATATCATTTAATATGTCATTGACCCAGGTTAAAAGAAATCCTGGGTCCGCCACTGCGCACTTGGTGGTATCAGACCCTCCAGAGAGACTTAGAATGGCTGGAGGACTGTGTAAGTCTTCTGCTTGACTTAGTTCAATTACTTGTAAGTCGTCTGGACAGTCGTCTACGTAGACGACTTACCAGATGACTTACCAATAAGTCGTCTGATAAGTCGTCTGGTTCGTAGATGACTGTCCAGACGACTCACCCTTAAGTCGTCTGGTTCGTAGATGACTGTCCAGACGACTTACCCTTAAGTCGTCTGGTTCGTAGATGACTTTCATTACTAACTTACAGTTACTAACTAAGTCGTCTAATATCTTATATGCAGCATATTGATGCTTGGATTAATGTGCTGAGGAAGAGGTACACGGATAACCCACATCATTTCAGGAGCGACAAGTTATGCTTCCTTGATCATCTCTTTGCTCATCATTGGAGTTTTAACTACAAGGAGTTTAAGGATTCCGAGCCCGATAGGAATGGTTTAGGAAGAAGACTACCTGGTGGGCGTTTAATTATTATAGCGGCAGTGTACCATCATTTTGCAGATCAAACAGGATTTGGGGCGTTGATATCACAGATGTCTATGCGCCAGTGAACCACAAGGACAGTCATTGGATTGCTATGTGGATCCAAATCCCTAAGAGGCACATTGTCGTCTTTGACAGCATCATTTCAAGTATCTCCCCAGAAACACTCGATGTGGTAATGGAGACTTTTCTCCACATGATCCCTTATATGCTTGTTGAGTGTGCTCCCAATGACGTGGTACGTGCCGAATACAGCCTGGAGCCAATCACTTATGAGAGACTAAAGGATTTACCTCAGGCCAGATCTGGTGATTGTGGTGTGTACGCTCTAAAGTACATTGAATGTCATGCTCTTGGGATGCCATTTAATAAAAAAGACTTTGCTAAGAGCAAGGGGAAGGCTATTAGGGATAAGATGGCGGTGGATATATTTGAAGAGTTTCCTGACGTGCATCTGTGGGAAAATAGGGATGGCGATGAAAACTATGGTGCGTATGGTGATGACAGATAGATCAGGCTGTAACCTTTTGTATTTGTAACCTTTTGTATATAAACTTGATATTTTGTGCAGTAGTATTTGTAACCTTTTGTAATCTTATGTGCAGTTCCCTTTTGTTATCATTTGTTTCATTTCTCGTCTGTTTAACCCACAACCATCTCAACTAATATAAAACACTAATAATAGACTTTTTGACACATAAGTTCATTACATGAAGACTTTACGGACGACCTTCGGGACGACTTAAATGAAGGTCGTCTGGAAGACTAAACACTTGACGACTAACTTGAAGGTCTTCTTGAATAAAAACTCGCGACTAAATGGACGACCTTCGGACGACTTAAATGAAGGTCGTCTGGAAGACTAAACACTGGACGACTAACTTGAAGGTCTTCTTGAATAAAAAACTCTGGACGACTAAATGGACGACCTTCGGGACGACTTAAATGAAGGTCGTCTGGAAGACTAAACACTGGACGACTAAACACTGGACGACTAACTTGAAGGTCTTCTTGAATAAAAAACTCTGGACGACTAAATGGACGACCTTCGGGACGACTTAAATGAAGGTCATCTGAAGACTAAACCTCGTCATTCTTACATTGTGGTTTCGTATGGCCAGGTTCCTTGCACACAGAGCATCTATAAGCTGTGTTGCTTCCTGGTTTCGTCCTCTCATCCTGGATAGCTCCAACCAGGATTGCCATCTTGATTTCTTCTTTCTTCCCCGACCACGCTTTACTTCCGGAGGAAAGCATGTGCGTTCCTCAACTTGTTGTCCATTACAAGGATATATATTTTCTGAGTATCCTGCAAACAGAAAATCCTTTGAGTACACTGGAGATACAAGTGTGTTGATATGCAAACCAACAGAATCTCCAGCAGCTATAGCATGAGAGCAAGGTATTTTCTCCACTGCATAGACACCACAATCACACTTTCCATGTTCCAAATCAACCACACAGTCCATTTTGCCACCTTTCACAAAGAATTGCCATCCCCCAATTGGTTGTACCGTCATGATATCTGCTATCTCTGATCGAACAGCAAGCAAGTATTCAACACCCCGACTATGTTGAGTAGTGAGACTCAAAGCATCTTCTCTCCTTTTCCAAAACCACTTTTCTAGCTTCTCCCTTATGAACTCCAACAGGAAATGAATCGAAATCCTCTAGCTCGCGTCGGAATTAATAGATTCAGCGATGTTTCTTGTTTTATGTTGTACCTGTCCCCTGGCAATAAACCCTTGACCATAGGCTGACGTCGGCATCCTCCAAATACGTTGCAAGGTCCGGATTTGCACTCCGTATCTCAGCCATGTACCGGTCAAAATCTGAAACCATATGAGCATAAGCAGCACCTTTCACCAAGTACAAGAGATGTTTCCCTTTAAAATTTTTGACAATGTTTTCTTGAAGGTGATAATAACATATTCCTCGGGTTGCCCAAGGAAACACCTTATCACATGCACTTTTAATGGCCAAGTGTCGGTCGGAGACTATCACTAGAGGCTGGTCATCAAATACACAACTAGCCAATTTTGTGAAAAACCATTCCCAAGAAGGTGCATCTTCAGCATCTACGATCCCAAAAGCCAATGAAAATATCTGAAAATTCTCATCTTGTGCGGCTGCAACTAGCATAACACCTCCATACTTCCCACGTAGGTGAGTCCCATCAACCACAATGACCCTTCTCTGATATCTAAAACCTTTGATAGAAGCTCCAAAAGAGAGAAATAGATACTTAAATCTATTCATAGAATCAAGTTCTATAGCCGTGATAGAATCGGGATTTGCTAAGGAGATTTGCTCGAGATATTATGGCAGACGTGAATACCCATCTTCTGCTGTTCCTCTCACCAATGTTTGTGCATATAAAAGTGCTCTGTATGAAGTGGTGTAATCCAGATTCATGCCAAACATGTTCTTCATTGCAACAGTGATATGCTGCGGATTCAACCCATCAATGATTCCAACACGACCAATGAAAAGCCTACCAACATACTTAGGAGTACAGTGTCTCCGCTGAGCGTTTCGGTCTCCCACTGAGCATGTATGTTTTTCCACATACTTTGTTACCCAAAACGTTTTTGTCCCATGTTTCACACTTGCTCTGACCTTCCATTCACAACCACTAACCGGACATGTTGTCACAAAGAGAGTTTTCGTTGACTTGTATATTCTGAAGGTGAACTTAAGCCTCACTGCTGTCAACCGCAGCTCTGAAAGCAGTGCATCATTGCTACCAAAACTCTGGTTAACATAGATATTGTTACCATTCGATCTTCCACCTTCAATCTGTTTTAATTCTTCAAAACATATATCATCATCTTCTTCATCCTCATCTTCAACCTTTCCATAAACACTGTAATCCTCACCATTCTCGTCCGCTTCAGCAACAATAGAGATATCAGCATCCTCCTCCCCATCATCCTCCTCCTCCCCATCCTCCTCCCCATCATCCTCCTCCCCATCATGATTTTCATCTTCAACCAAATTATCATCATCCTCTTCAAAACATTCATCAGCTTCATCATCTGAAACCGTTTGCACCTTGCTACGGCTTGATACACAAAGCCGTACACCATGCGTTTTGGTTATCTCGAGCAAGTTTCTAACTTGTCTATCACTTGTAACATGAATAGGAAGGGTGTCGGAGCCATCATCATTTCTGCTGGTAATGAGTAGGTTATCTCCACAGATTCTGTGCTCATGTCCAGACTATAATCTTCTAGAGCCATTGCAAGAAGTTCCGCATGCGTCGAACCTTCACTAAAAAAACACTCTCGCTCCTTTGGCATTATCAACCACAAAATCCCAACAACAATCTTTTAACAACCATTCCCCATACACTGCATGTAACTGACGCATCATCTGCAAAAATTCAAAATAAAACACATTAGTAAACATAGAGATAATGAAAGTTTACTAAACATTAAGGCACGACATACTAGGAAGTCGCCTAGGCGACTAAACATGAAGTCGACCAAACAGGTCATTTTTGCAATTGAATTTTAATTAGGACGACTTACCATTAAGTCGTCCGGCTTGTTTGTTAAAAAAAAATACTCTAGACGACTTCCAAGGAAGTCGTCTAGGATAAACGGGTTAGTTTTGCATTTGACCTAATTGTGTCAGATATTTGACTTTTCTTGGGCGACTTACGGGAAGTCGTCTCGGGTAAACAAAATTACAATATTTAATTGAAGCTAGACGACTTATTTGTAGGTCTTCTAAGGTTAGTTTGCAATTCGAAAAACAAACTTAATTATTTAACTTATCTCAGACGACTTACGGGGAAGTCGTCCAAGAAGATGACTTAGGAGAAAGTCGTCCAAGATAAGCAAGGTTTGACCAGAATCTATGAAGTAAATCTGGACGACTTTGCTTATCTTGGAAGACTTTCAACTAAGTCGTCTTCTGGACGACTTCCGTAAGTCGTCTGAGATAAGTTGAATATTTAAGTTTTATTTTCCAATTGCAAAAGTAACCTGAGATGACGTACAGAGTAAGTCGTCCAGAAAAAGTCAAATATCTGACACAATTCGGTCAAATGCAAAACTAACCCGTTTATCCTGGACGACTTACTGGTAAGTCGTCTAGGGTATTCTCACGATTTTTTTTTAAAGAACAAAGCCGGACGACTTTAGTTAAGTCGTCCGTTGGACCGAAGACTTACGGGTAACTCTTCTACGCGAACAGTTCTGAAAAAAAATTCAATTTCCTACCTTAAACTAGTGAGATGACTTCCTTAGCACACAGAATCTTCTCCAACCACCTAGAACCTCAAACGAAAGTAACCCACGATGAATTGTATGCTTCAATAGCTCTATCAACCATAAAAGTTTTGAATCAAAAGTTTGAGTTTTTTGGATGAATATTGAGGCAAAGTGAGAGAGAAGTTGTTTTTAGTTCATAACAATTGAGAAAGAGAGAGTGTAAATCGTACGAGGTGCATTAAGAGCTCCAAATTGGTAGTTCGTTGTGGTTGGTGTATTGATGGCAATGGCAATCTTGTAAATTTGTGAAGGTGATGAGGTTGAGAGAGTAAAATAGCCATTTTCGATAAAAAAATACAAAAATTAATGGCATTTTCGTGAATAATATGAACAAGTGGGGGCGAATAGAGCTAATGATTGTGCTTCATGAAAGAGATGTTAGTTTTGTGGTTGACTTTGAGTTGTGAGTTACTTTTGCAACAATCCCTAATAGGTGCTTTTAATTTTCAAACTTGTATCTTTCAAAATTAGGTTTATGATAGATTGATTAGAATTTACCGTGTTGGATTTTATTTAACGGTATGATTTTAGGTACCAAAATGGAAATGTGGTACCATTCACAAAGCAAGTTCTGTTATTTGACACGGTTTTTAAGAGAGACTTCAATCACACTGTTTTGTCTCCTTTTTAAATCTATCTAACCAATTTTTGACAAAAATAAAAATATAAGCTTTTCATATTTAATACTGCTTGAGATCAGCCTCAACTTGGCTCCACACCCGCTGATGATATGTGAGTTGTCGACGGATAACATCTTCAACCTGCCGAGCTCTTTGTGTTGCCCCAATCTTACCACTGGTTTTACGATCTCTGACCCTAGTTTCTAAGGAGTTTTGTTGTTCTCTCTTTACTTTCACGCTAGAGCTACTATTTCTTAATCCTCTTTGAGTTGTTCTTTTGAAGCTATGCATAAAGTATTATCATATTCTGCCACAAATTCTTCATGGCTTGCCGTTTCTCAGCAGCAGAAATGGCAAGCAGAAGAATTTGTTAATTACTCAACTCCAACAGCTGTGTGGGTAAGGGTGCATGATTCAGATAACTCAGATCTGCTAAAGAAGCAACGGTTTACCCTAATAGAAATAATGAATAAACCATCGGCTCAACGAGTTAGGTTACTCATTCCCTCCTTCAAAAAGCACTGAAAAACTGATCAGGTTTAACATGTTGGCTATGATTTTTTTAAGACATGGTTTGTTCCAACTCCAGTTCAGTCTGGAGTCTGGCCTCCTTTCAGTTCTTGAGAATAGGCTACTATTTGGCAGAATGGAGGTGATAATACAAAGATGGAAACCCGCCATTTCTACAATTTTCTCATCCTTAATTCTCTTTCGGCTTAAAGTTCAAGGCGTTCATGTTCATCTCTAGACTGAGGCTACCAACATAGCATTTGTGAACACATAGGTATCTTTATGGAGGCTGACATCTCTAACTTACAGAAAAAAATCAAAGTTTAAGTAAATGGGCTGCAACCTTTCATAACTTCTTCAGTCATTGAGTAACCAAATGGAGGAAAGATTTATACGAAACTGATATATTGACATGAGTACCATAAAAACGATCTATAAGCTGTTGGCTCTTCTTTCACTTTCTCTTCTCCAAGGCACTTGGAGCAATCTGCTGCACCCATATCTTTCAAAGTCTAAGGAAAACTTATATTTATCTAAGGCTAGATCATTTGAAAAATAACAAAAAAAAAAAAAGAAGAGAATTTATATAAAGACAATTTACGATTTCAGTAGTTAATTTTCCAATTTATTATGTTCGTATAATTTAATCAGGTAATCCAAATCCTAATCTTAAATCATAAACTTTAAATCCAAATCCTAGACATTAAATCCGAACCGTAAACCCTAAACCCAAATCTTTTGGATTTAGGGTTTAGGGTCTAGTCTAGGATTCACATTTAGGATATAGGGTTTGAGTTTAGCATTTACAGTTTAGGTTTAGGGTCTAGAATTTGGGTTTAGGGCATAAGGTTTCGATTTAGGATCTAGAATTTGGGTTTAGGATTTGGGATATAGAATTTGGGTTTAGGGTTTAGATTAAGAGTTTAAAATTTAGGGTTTAGAATTTAAGATTTAGGGTTTTGTTAGTGGATCAGAATCATTAAAACTGGCATCATTTTTTCAATTATTTTATTTTTTTTTTAATTTAATTTTTTCATTTAAAGAAAAATAAATGGTAAGTATAGCAAGAGGCCACACTTATGTTGGTCCATGAATCCGAAACGGCCGACCAAATTTTGTGATTTATGGAAAAGAAAACATTGAGGATATTATGTCTTAATTTTAGGTAATTATCATCCTGATATATGATTTGTCTTAATTTAAGGTAATTATCATCCTGATATATGATTTGTCTTAATTTAAGGTAATTATCATCCTGATATATGATTTACCAAAACAAAGAAAAACTATTTCGTTTGTCCATTACCTAATTAAATTATACGAACATAATAAATTGGAAAATTAACTACTGAAATCGTAATTCTCTTTCGGCTTAAAGTTCAAGGCGTTCATGTTCATCTCTAGACTGAGGCTACCAACATAGCATTTGTGAACACATAGGTATCTTTCTGGAGGCTGACATCTCTAACTTACAGAAAAAAATCAAAGTTTAAGTAAATGGGCTGCAACCTTTCATAACTTCTTCAGTCATTGAGTAACCAAATGGAGGAAAGATTTATACGAAACTGATATATTGACATGAGTACCATAAAAACGATCTATAAGCTGTTGGCTCTTCTTTCACTTTCTCTTCTCCAAGGCACTTGGAGCAATCTGCTGCACCCATATCTTTCAAAGTCTAAGGAAAACTTATATTTATCTAAGGCTATATCATTTGAAAAATAACAAACAAAAAAAAAGAGAATTTATTTAAAGACAATTTACGATTTCAGTAGTTAGTTTTCCAATTTATTATGTTCGTATAATTTAATTAGGTAATGGACAAACGAAATAGTTTTTCTTTGTTTTGGTAAATCATATATCAGGATGATAATTACCTTAAATTAAGACAAATCATATATCAGGATGATAATTACCTTAAATTAAGACAAATCATATATCAGGATGATAATTACCTAAAATTAAGACATAATATCCTCAATGTTTTCTTTTCCATAAATCACAAAATTTGGTCGGCCGTTTCGGATTCATGGACCAACATAAGTGTGGCCTCTTGCTATACTTACCATTTATTTTTCTTTAAATGAAAAAATTAAATTAAAAAAAATAAAATAATTGAAAAAATGATGCCAGTTTTAATGATTCTGATCCACTAACAAAACCCTAAATCTTAAATTCTAAACCCTAAATTTTAAACTCTTAATCTAAACCCTAAACCCAAACTCTATATCCCAAATCCTAAACCCAAATTCTAGATCCTAAATTGAAACCTTATGCCCTAAACCCACAATTCTAGACCCTAAACCTAAACTGTAAATGCTAAACTCAAACCCTATATCCTAAATGTGAATCCTAGACTAGACCCTAAACCCTAAATCCAAAAGGTTTGGGTTTAGGGTTCGGGTTTAATGTCTAGGATTTGGATTTAAAGTTTAGGGTTTGGGTTTAAGATTTAGGGTTTGGGTTTAGAATTTACAGTTTGGGTTTAGGGTCTAGGATTTGGGTTTAGGCTTTAGGGTATAGGGTTTGGGATTAGAATTTAGGATTTAGATTAAGGATTTAGGGTTTAGAATTTAGAATTTAGGGTTTTGTTAGTGGCGTTAGCGTCATATAAATTTGCATCATTCTTTTTTTCCTATTATTTTTGATTTTTGAAATAAAATTTAATATTTTTATTAATAATCTATGTGGCTTTTTGATTGGTGGTAAGAGGTGTGGTGAATTTAAAAGTTATCCTAGAGAATAAACCTAAATTTTGTTAAAAGAAACACAAACCGCCACACTTATATATAAAATAGAGAAGAAAGAACTGTATTCAACCAAGACTCAGAATTCCTGTTTTGTATTGCTTCTACGTACTATCACGTAGGACTGGACATTTTATCCATTAAATTTGGTTCGATTCGTTATTCAGTTCGATTCGATCCGAAAATTCCAAATATCTGTAAACTTTCGAAGCAATGCAAATACTAAAAATCAATATCCATTAAAATCGAAGCAAATCACAAATATTAAAAATTTGGAAAGCGAATATCCGATCCGATCCGGCAATATATAAATACATGTATATCTTGATTATATTTAAAAGTTTTAAATATATAAAAGTATGTAATTATTATTTTAACATATGATTTGACAAATTATATTCACATTATTACTTATATAAAAGTATTACATAAAGGAAGAGAAAAATTATGATAATTATAATTTTTTTCTTAAGTTTTATGTTATTATAATTGTTAATTAAGTTTATTTTTTTTTAAAATATGTAGATTCACTACTTCTTTTAATTTTTATTTAATATATCATGAAAAAAAATATTTTATAAAACAAAGTTGTATCGAATTTTTAAGATTATCTGTATTAATTAAAACAGATTAGATATCCGTAAATATTCGCAAATATTTATTTATTTTCCGAATATCCGTTTTTCCCGAATATCCGTATTTTTCCGAAGCAAAGCTAATCGAAAAATTAGATATTCGTGACATTCAAAGCAAATCACAAATACCTTCAAAACCCCGGATATCCGATCCATATCCAAACCTACTATCACGTAACTTCTCTTTTCTCTAGCTCATGGAGCCAATCTGGTCCCCTCCCTCCACGTCTCTCAGGGTCTATGGAAAACGTGTATTTATCAGAGGCTGATAGTGTTGGAGATTGATTACATACCTCACACAAAGCCCATCAAGTAAACAGAATCCGACCCAGTTGATTTAAAATCAGTCAAAGAAATAGACCAACTTGGAAGAGAAAGAAAAAAAGTCGATTATAAGAAGAGAAGACCAAAGACGAGGAAAGACATCGACATTCACATTCAATTCGGCACGAGAACTAGGGTTTCTTCTGCTTTAACGTTCTGGCTGAATTCATCACCATTTTACAAGATCTTTTTTTTTCGTCTACTAATAAAATAAACGTATTTCTAATAACCCACTATCGAATTCGTGCCTTCAACTCGTACATTCCGAATTTAAATTAAACAAGCACCCCAAAAAACATCTGACAAAAGCTGTCATTTAATTATTTGTAATGAGAAAAAATATCTACAAGTTGTAACTAAAATACATGCAAGATATTTTCTTTGACATTTTTTTTTCTCTTTTAAAGGTCTATAGTTATCAAGCATAACATCTCATAAAAGGTCAATAAAATTGGCCATAGTTAAATAAACAGATTTCTCAAGTAAGATCATATTTAGCTTTTCTCTCCTTTACACTTGATTTGTGACTCTATCTCTCTTATCGCTCTAAGTCGATTTCTAGAGAATGTTCGAGAGTTTTGACTCATCCTCGGGGCATTCAGCTTGTTTTCATCACACGTTTACTGATTTTTCTCACACTCTATATAGAAAATTAGATATGATAGTTTATAACATTAGGAAAATCACTATCGTTAGTAGTGTTGTTTCTGAATCAAACTAAACAAAAGCAGTACCGACTGACCAGATTCTTGAAAACATTATGTTCTTTTAAAATTCAAATTATGCAAAGGAGGGAAACAATGTTTGCAAGAATTTGACCAGTCAACTATTTCAGCGTTGAAGGTTCGGCTATTTTTTAGTTTGGCTTTTCTGGGAGACAAGTTATGAAATGACCATAAACAAAGTTTTTTAACAAGAAGGAAAATGGGAGAAAAGAGGTGATTTACTGCTGAGGATGAATGAAACAAGGACATGGGAAAGTGTATGCATGTTACAGATGTAAGAGGAATGAGCTATTTATAGGCTCCAAAATAAAATTATTTGTAATCTTATCATAGTCTCTATTTTCTACCATTATATCTTGATTCTATTTTCCAATATCTAGCTTTTTACTATTCTTATTTTCCAATATCTAGCTTTTTACTAATATACGTTGTATACTTATCCAATAGAATTCCCTAGAACATTTAAAAATCTTATTATCTTTTATGATACTTATCCAATAAAATGCCATTTGGAACATGTTAACTAATAAAATATTTGTGGGAAATTATAACAGTATATAATGTAATCTAACTAAAATGGTATAAATTATTAGTTTTAAATTTCTAACTGAAATAATTAAAATATATCACGATAGGTACTAAAATCTCTATAATATTATTTGAGAAGTCAGTTTCCTATGTATCGCGTTCACGTTAAGTCTCACGATGATTAATTACATAGCTACCCTTAATGAATTAAAAACTATAAGATCTAATTGCCATTAACAACTTTTCTATTTTTTCCTTTCCATATTATTTCCAAATACCATATATAATAAAAGAAAATAGTTATCAAAGAAACAATTATTATTTAAAAAACGAAATTAATATTATACATTCACAAAAAGGAAATTTCCCAAAAAATATTGTTGGATTAAAATAATTTATTACTTTTAAAATATAATCTTAAATAATATATATATATATATATATATATATATATATATTAATTTTAGAATTATTTTCTTTATCAATTTAAAGTGTATCCAAAAAAAAGTGGTACCAAAAAGTGTAAAAGTAAAACTTCCCTATATAATTAAAGAAGTCACTTTTCACGTGTATCACTCATTTTAATTTTTTGATGGTTAATTACATAGGTAAACTTAATAAATTAAAATATTATATTTAACTGTTACTATCAAATTTTTTTATTTGTTTTTAATTTTTATTTCCTTTCTTTATTATTTCTAAATAACATATATGATGAAAATAAAATATAAATTGAATGAACAATGATAAATTTTATAAACAATAATATATATTATACACAATATAATTTCAAATAAAAAGTTCCCAAAAACTAATGTTAATATTAAAATTATATATTTACTTTAAAATAATCTTAAATAATTTTATATACATATGTATTGTTTAAACAAGTTTTATTGATATACCGAAGTACAAATAGAGTTAAAGAATTGTATACAACACAAGAAAAAATAATTTATTACATAAGCAGAAATATGAGACATATTATATAAATATAAAATAATAAAAATAGTTTCTTTATGTATTAAGCTATTTTCTTATATGAATGTACACAAACTTATTAAACTATATTTATAAATCTAAAAAAAAATCAACTAAATGCAAATAATTAAATTAATCAAAATTTTAATCTGTTAAAATAAAAAGGTTATGGTTGAATTTAGAAAATTATATTAATATAATATACCTAAATAATTATCAACCTAATTAAATATTATATATCCAAAATCACATGTCTAATTAAAATAATATATTATTATTTATAAATAATCATGCATAAAATTTACATAATAATTAAAATTAAAATAAATATTAACTAATTTTAATAATATATTTGTTTTGTTAATATTTATACCCGTGCATGAGTACAAGAAAATCACCTAATATGATATAAAAAGTATTCATGTGATTTTTAATATATAATAATACTGAATAAATGAAATGTAAATAGTTTTTCGAAAATATGGAAAGTGCATTCTTATAATATGCACTGTGTACTTTTTCAAAACTTTAATAGATAAAAAAAATTGGAAACCCAAATTCTTCCAAAAAACAAGGGATAATGGGTGCTTTTAATGTTGAAACATGCATCCTTACAAGATTAGGTTTATGATAGATGATTATAGTTTATCGTGTTGGATTTTATTTAATTGTATGATTTTAGGTACAAAAATGAAAATGTGCTACCATTCACAAAGCATGTTCTGTTATTTGACCCGGTTTCTAAAAGAGACGTCAACCACAATTTTTGTCTCGTTCTTTAATCTATCTAACCAGTTTTTGACAAAAATAAGAATATAAGCTTTTCTTATTTAATATTGCTTGAGATCAGCCTCAACCGGGCTCCACCCCCGGTGATGATCTGTGAGTTGTCAACCGGATAACATCTTCAACCTGCCGAGCATTTTGTGTTGCCCCCTCCTCATCTTACCACTGGTTCTACGATCTCTGACCCTAGTTTCTAAGGAGTTCTGTTGTTCTCTCTTTATTTTCATGCTAGAACTACTATTTCTTAATCATCTTTGAGTTGTTCCTCTGAAGCTATGCATATATTTTTATCATATTCTACAACAACTTTTTCATGGCTTGCCGTTTCTCAGCAGCGGAAGTGGCAAGCAGAAGAATTTGTTAAGTACTCAACTCCAACAGCTGTGTGGGTAAGGGTGCATGACCTAGATAACTCAGATCTGCTAAAGAAGCAACGGCTTACCCTAATAGAAATAATGAATAAACCATCGGCTCAACGAGTTAGGTTACTCGTTCCCTTTTTCAAAAAGCACTGAAAAAACTGATCAGGTTTAACATGTTGGCTATGATTTTTTTAAGACATGGTTTGTTCCAACTCCAGTTCAGTCTGGAGTTTGGCCTCCTTTCGGTTCTTGAGAATAGGCTACTATTTGGCAGAATAGAGATGATAATACAAAGATGGAAACCCACCATTTCTACGATGGTTTTTTTTTTTTTTGAAAAAGCCCATTTCTACGATGTTCCCTTCCTTAATTCTCGTTTGGATTATAGTTCAAGGCGTTCATGTTCATCTCTAGACTGAGGCTACCAACATAGCATTGGTGAACACATAGGTATCTTTATGCAGGCTGATATCTCTAACTTACAGCAAAAGTCAAAGGTCAAGTAAATGGACTGCGACCTTTGATGACTTCTTAGTCATTGAGTACCCAAATGAAAATAATATTAATGCGAAACTGATTCGGTCCAAGAATTAAAAATTACTTTCTTTCTGAATTTATCACTGTCGGTCTCCCAGGGGCTATTGTTAGAGGCAGTGTTCACCCTACTCCAGGCCCGATTCAAAAGTCTTATTCATTGTCACCAAGCCTCAGAAGAATACAACAGGCCCACAAAATTTGAAGGCACATTCTGAACTGAGGAGACGGCCATGCCGAGCTAAGATCATGCATTAAAGACGGTCATAAAGACACATTATATTCGCCGGATATCGCGTGACCGTTATTATCCCTCTCGCCATCTCCAATAAATGGGGAACCACGAAATAAAGAGGGTGTTTTATAGCAAACTTAGAGCATCTTTATCGGCAGTATATAGTAGGATATTTAGGATAATCAAGCATTAAAAATAAATTAAAAAGATTAATAAACCCTGAAGACGTCTCTTATTTTTGGTTTAGAAGAAACCGTATTTGGGGACACGTGTTGAGAAATGAGGGAGAGAGGAGCGTCGTGTGTTTCAGTTTGTTTTGTTTCTGTTCTCTCTTTCTCTCGAAACCTCTCCATCTTCTTTGTCTCCGAGAAGGCGATTATGTCTCTCTCTGTGGTTCTCCGACGAAAGGCCGATGATCGGTTTCTTTCTGGGACATCGATGAAACGGAATCCTCTCTCTCCGTGGCTCGTAGACGAGACAAGCCATCTCTCTCTCTCTGTGGTTTCTCTCCGCTCCCTCTCTCTGTGGATCTACTGGAATCGGAAGGTAAATATATGTCTTTCTTCATGCATGCATGTCTTAGATTAAGCTTATTGTTGTTCTGATTGCAAGTTTTTATTTCTTTGTAGCTTCGATTCCTTCGCGCGGTGGCTCTCGTCGACGGCAAAAGATGGCTCTCTGCCTGTGGCTCTCCTCAACGGCGACGAAGCTCTCTGTCGATGGCTCTATGCGATTCGCACAGGTAAAGGTTCTGTTTAATGATTTTCAATGATGCATGTTTCAGATTGTGCTTTGATCAGTTGTGATTTGTTTGCAAGTTAATCAATTTTGTTAATGTTTCTATCCTTTGATTTGGATTCTTTGTGTTGATTAATTTTATTTGTTTCTGTTTTTGGGTACTGAGATGAAGGAAAAGAGATGCGTTTGATATGTTCTGTGGAAAGAGAGGTCAGGAAGGTTCATCCAGACAGGTTAGTGTTACTCTTCCATATGTTCCGAAAAGAAATGAAGTGAATTGAATTGAATTAGAACTGATGTGGTTAGCTTCTGTGATGAATTGAAAGTAGGGTAATTAAAGATGTAGTTAAGATGGTTGTGGAAGGTAGGGTAATTAAACGATTTTGGTTGTCTATGGTAATAAATAGAACTGGTGGTTAGATAGAAAATCAAACGTGTAATTGAAAAAAACATTGTTTGTTGTTTGTTGTTAGATATATGTCAAGTCTTATTGGTTGGGTAATGAATTGTTTGGTTGGGTGTGTTGAATGCTACTTGTCTTTCTTCAGTTATTTATTGACACTGTCTTTCTCTTCAACTCCAACATCTGAATGAGCTTGATAGTTCATTCTCCTCTGTCAGTTCATTCTCCTCTGTCTCCTCCTTCTCCTCTGTCTCCTTTGTCTCCTCCTTCTCCTCTGTCTCCTCTGTCTCCTCTTTCTCCTATCTCTCCTCTATCTCCTCTCTCTTTCACTTCGGAAATGGATTTCAATCCATTTCAGAACTCTGCCAATTTTGTTGAACTACTTAATAGTCAACAAAATGTTGTCTTTGGCAGTCAAAGTGAAGGAAGTGTTTCACTCTCTTCATCGCAAGCTCCTCTCGTAGGCAGTCAAGAAGCAGCAGCAGAGCGTAAGGGACGAAGGACGTGGACGACAACAGATGATATAGTGTTGATCAGCTCGTGGTTGAACACAAGCAAAGATCCACTTGTTGGGAATGAGCAAAAAAGCACGGCTTTCTGGCAGAGAATTGCAGATTACTTCTCGGCGTCTCCTAAGGTTGCTGGTGGGGAAAAAATTACATCATCTCAGTGCAAGCAACGTTGGCACAAGATGAATGATATGGTTAGCAAATTTTGTGGGGCGTATGAAGCAGCAACCAGAGATAAAACCAGTGGTATGAACGAGGATGATGTGCTCAGAATAGCCCACGATATCTTCTTGAACAAGCATCAAAAGAAGTTCATCTTTGAGCATGCGTGGAAGGAGCTTCGCGGTGACCAGAAGTGGTGTCTACTCTCAGTAAATGGAAGCAGCTCCAAAAGGAGGAAGTTCGATGATGGTTCACATTCAGCAAGCTCTCACGCAGCTACAAATGAAAACAATGCTTCTGTAGATGCTGAAGGAACATGTCGTCCTCCTGGTGTAAAGGCAGCAAAAGCTCGTGCGAAGAAGCCGTTGGTTGAGGAGAAAGAGATCTCTGACTTCCACAATATGTGGAGCATCAAGAAGGAGGATTTGGCAATGAAGGAAAAGATCACGAAGATGAAGCTACTTGACAGTCTTGTTAATAAACAAGTACCACTAGATGAATACGAAGAAGTTCTCAAAAAAAACTCATAAATGAGTTGATGTAATTCTCGGTGATGTTGTTGTTCTCGGTCATGTTGTTGTTCTCGGTCATGTTGTAATTCTCGGTTTCATAGGACTTGTTGGTTGTTGTCTTTAAGTTTCATGTTATGTCTAATTACTTTAAGAATGTCATGTTCTCTTTCTTGTTAAATTTGTGACTCTCGGGTTCTTGTTCTTGCTAATGAATTGATTTCTGTTTATGGTTCTTGACTTCTTGTTAATTATACTGACTTTATGTGTCTTGTTCACGTTACTGATTTGATCTCTGTAGTGTCACGGGAGCATTGGGAGTGCAAGAAGCACAGAAGAAAAAGTGATGTCCTGTAGTGGGAGGATCACGGACTGCTGGCTTTGTGTAGTGTCGTTTAGTGGGAGGATCACGGACTGCTGGCTTTTGTGTAGTGTTGTGTCGTGTAGTGTCAAGAGAGACGTCTTGTAGTGAGGATCACAGACATATGCATTGTATAATAAAATTCTTTAAATGAATCTTCTCTATTTATAAGATCAACTACAACAACAACAAACTCATCTTCTCTCTATATCCAACGCAAGAACAAAGCCATTCTCTCTATATCCAACGCAAGAACAAAGCCATTTTCTGTTTTTTCAAACACCACAACCTTCTTTATCTTTGGAAAAAAATAACACCAAAGCCATCTTTCATCTTAAAGCCATCTTTTAAATCACTTTATATGGCTTCTTCTTCTCAAAATACTTTAGATGATGCATTTGATGATACATTTGATGATGCATTTGATGCTGCATTTGATAAACGTTTTTATCAAACCTTGGAGAATCTAACCATTCGTAGTGATCAAGAAGCACGAAGAAATAAAAGAAAGAAACGAGCTTACCACGAAAGACATCGTGAAGAAGGGCATATTCTTTTATGGAATGATTATTTCTGTGAAACTCCAACTTATGGGGAAAATATGTTCCGACGACGTTTCAGAATGAACAGGCCATTGTTCATGCGCATTGTCGATCGAATCTCCACCGAAGTTGAATACTTTCGGGAAAAGCGCGATGGCCTCGGAAGGATTAGTCTCTCTCCCCTTCAAAAGTGTACTGCAGCCATTTGTGTCTTGGCATATGGTTATGCGGCTGATACGGTCGACGAATACCTCCGGCTCGGTGAAACAACAGCTCGGTTATGTGTGGAAAAATTTGCGGAAGGAATTATATCTTTGTTCGGCGATCAGTACCTAAGAAGACCAACACCGACTGATCTTCAACGTCTACTCGATGCTGGAGAGTATCGTGGATTTCCCGGGATGATAGGAAGCATTGATTGTATGCATTGGGAGTGGAAGAATTGTCCCTTCGCTTGGAAAGGGCAATACTCTCGTGGTTCGGCTAAACCATCAATCGTTTTAGAGGCGGTTGCTTCATTTGATCTCTGGATATGGCATGCATTTTTTGGAGCTCCAGGTACATTAAATGATATCAATGTTCTTGATCGTTCACCTGTTTTTCATGACATAATACATGGTCAAGCTCCGAATGTCACTTTCTCTGTTAATGGAAGCGAGTATCATACGCCTTACTATCTCACCGATGGTATTTATCCGAAATGGGCAACTTTTATCCAATCTATTCCTTTACCACAAGGACCGAGAGCAGTTTTATTTGCTCAACGTCAAGAAGGTACTCGAAAAGATGTCGAGCGTGCTTTTGGAGTCTTGCAAGCTCGCTTTGCCATTGTTAAAAATCCAGCACTGTTTTGGGATAAAGTCAAAATTTGGAATATTATGATGGCATGTATCATACTCCATAATATGATAGTAGAAGATGAACGAAGTGGATACACTCTAGAAAATATTTCCGAGTTCATGGAAGGAGAAGACAACAGAACTTCACATGTCGATCAGACATATTATACAGGTGCCCCTACAAGTTTCGCAAACCAGATGGCTGTTGAGACAACCATTCGTGATAGACAAATGCATCAACATCTGAAAAATAATTTAGTTGAACATATATGGCGTAAATTTGGAGGAGATCAAGACGACAACTGATCCCGGATGCTTCATTCAAATTGTTCTCGTATATTTTACTAATCTTTGTTTTCATGTTTTAATTTAATAATGTATGTTTAAAATGTTGTCTTGTCTTTTATTATGTTTTATGTAACAAAAATAAAATTTAATTTTCAAAAAATTGTTTTCAAATTTTTTTTAAGAACCTCAAAATAAGAGACTTGCAATGGAGGTGGAAAAAGTCTTAAGGTTCTTAATCAACTCTCTTACCAAAATTCACTCCTTAAATACTATAAAAAACAAATTAAAAGACCCATTAGGGTATTCAGGATAAGGATGCTCTTATAGTCTCAATACTTTGTAGTTTGTACTCTCTTTTTTAATCTATACTCTTAAGCTCTCTGCAGTTGTATCCTCCTATATCTATCTATCTTTATATAAAGTAAGGTTTGTTCCCTTCTGGTTACGCCACCTGAGCATCCACGTCAAAAACTCGGTTCTCTTGGTGTTGACACGTGTCTCGCTAGCCAAAACTCAGAGTTTCATTTATTCCAGTTTATATTTTGTTTGGGCTTTAGATTACATGCGGGTTTTTAAATGAAATTCTGAAAAGCCCATCTCGAAAATAGTTTAGTTCAACTCTAAACGCATCGTTATCGATTTCAATGGCTGAACGTTTATGTTTTAATATTTTTAAAAAATAAATATTAGATAAAAATACTTTTGAATCTAAAACATATTAATCAACTCTTTGTCAAACATATCAAAACCAGATATTCTTGAGTTATCGTTTTCTATTTTCTTAAAATTTTGAACTTTTATTAAAAGATATCGGATAACAACACAATATTATATAGAAATTATCTTTTATTTTAAAATATTTTTAGATTTTGGATAATTCTTACTATTATTAATTTTAATCATTTTCCTAATAAAAATAAGATTCGTTTATATATATATAATATATATATATATATATATATATATATATATATATATATATATATTCATTAATGGTAACAACGATATTAACCGCTCCAACTTTTAACGTGAGAGTTCAGTTGCGAAAAATTACTTTGTTTATATGTTTTTACAATCCCTCATACAACTTCACGGTAATTGTGAACTATAGATAGTCTTCATACGACCTATAAAATTAAAATATAAATCACTATCTAACTAATGCTCATAACCCAAATAAAATAAAATAAAAGAACAAAACCGAATTATAGACAACAAAAATTAACCCATTTAAAAATAATAAAACATAAATGGGTCTTTTCTGATTGTGGATTTCAACAATGAAAATTCTAGGTATGCTCATCTTCAAAATCAATACTTAGGTTACACCATTTGTTAATTTACAAACTCAAGGCTTAATGCAGCATAAAAAAATCCATATTTAAATTTAAAAAAAACATGTTTTCTAAAAATATTTTTTTAAACAATAATTTAAAAGTTTTATATATATTTCCCAATGGACTAACGATTATATTAGGAAAATTAAACTCTCAGTTTTCAAGCATGATGTATCGAACATATTTGCCAAAAAGATTTTTAAAAACTGTACTTAGATTAATTGCCATACTCATGTCACACTGTCATCAAAGTGAACATACGGAAATGGATACAAAAATTTTATAGTTTCACAAAAAATACATTATATCTCGCGCTGACCGGCCCTAATCTATTATTATAAAATAGAGTTGTCTCTCTCTTGGGCACGCCACGTAGGCGGACAGGTCAGAAAATCGATTCACATACGCGCGACACGTGTCCCAGGAATATGAAACTCATCGTTTCATTTATCCCTGAGTTTGATGGGCTTTATTTGTAATCAGGCCTTATATCTACACAATTGGCCCAGCAAGTCGCGAGTAGCTCTAAGCGGTGTTACACGGCGTTTTGATATTAGGGTTAACCAGTTTTCATCTCCGCCGTTATTCTTGATTGAGTCACGGCGTGAGTTCTGATAACGTTCTTTTGTCTTCTTCCTAACAATCCCAGAACAGTTACATATCCATCCTCTTAAATTCCTTCTTAAATCCCTCACCCACAATCCACTTTGAATGCGAGCTTCAGTTATGCAAGGCGGTGGAATCTATTTATAAAAGGTAAGCTTTTCTCCACAAACCAGTATACTTATTTCATGTAAAATGGCTACTACAACCATTTTTTTGTCTGACTCATGATACTCCTCCACCATTTATGTGAGGTTGCTCTGTTTCTGGCCCAGAAACGTCCGACGCGGTGACGAACTCATCGTAGTGGAAATGCTTGCTTCTGGATTCACAGGTTTATCATGCTCCTCCGCTTGAGTTCATACATCATAACTATAATTTTTTTTCATTACATTTTTAACGTTTCTGTCGTGTTGAATCATTATTTTCCAGTTTTCTGTTTATATCTTTGTTTAACATATTTTGAATAAGACTAATTAAAACCGTTTATTGATTTTTCTATAATTTTTTGTTTTTCTGATTATAACCGCTTAAGTTCATAACTCTGATTCAGACGGCGCGGATGGACAAATTAAAACTGCTTGAGATCATAACTCTGATTCAGACGGTGCATATGGAGATCTTCAAGGGCCTCATAGACACAAAGGTTAACATATTAAATTGGTTTTGTTGGTATGTTATCCCAGAATCTGCTCTGTTTTGAGTACTGACAGTATCACTTTCATCACAGGGGAAGCAGCCAGTGTGTTCTTGAAGAATTTTAAACTTCGACGCAGATATCGTACTGAGTGTACTAAGCATAATATTTTGAACAACTCTACTCCCTCTTTTCTTATTGTTTTCCATTAGCTACTATGATGAAAACCATCATCTGTCTGCTAACACATCTGTCAACGTTTCTGTTTTTATATTTCAAATATTATCTATTTCAAAGGTTCAATTGATCCATATAATATCTTTATATATAAAGTAGAGTTACTTCACTTCTGAGGGCTCCACGTATGCTTCCATGTCACTAATTCAGATGATGTGGAGCCGACACGTGGCTGCTTTAACAAAAACACAGCGGTTCATTAAAGTTCTTTCGTCATGGGCTTTGTTTGTGTACGTGTGGTTGGACTCTGAAATTAAAAGATGTATCTGGCCTGGTTAGATTGATTCTGCGCTCCAACCCTGATTTTGTTCAATCGTCTCTCTTCTTCGTGCAATGGCGACGAGTTGACGTCTGCGCTTCTCCATACGATATGAAACGATTCACTCCCCCCACTATGTCGTCTTGAATGATTTGTTTCGATCTGTAAGGCAGTTTCTCTAATCCTATAAAAGGTAAACCTTACTGTCCATACAACAACATTTGATTTCACATACATTTGTTGATTATGTCTGTATTTGTTCATGTTTTGGAGTCGCCATTCCCTTCTTCGCCTTCTCCGTCAATCATCGTCGCTCCTATAACTGGTTAGTTTCTTCTTCTCTTAGTGAAGCACAAAATGATATATTCTTAATATATACTAAAATTATAATTTTGTGTGTTTCGTGTTTCGATTAGATTGCATTTTACCCTAAATAGAGAAACTCGATTCTGTGTGTTTAGATGAGCAGTAAGGGTTTCTTAAATTGGTTCAAAGTATATGTCTGCTTCAGTTTCAACAAAACTTATTCGCGCTGTTGGATCCTTTGCAGCTTTAGGACGCATCAGCAGTATTATCTCAGTTTCTAAGCTCTTTCTTATATGCAAAATGTGAACCTTTTCTCTTTGATCTCTTATTGCTTCTCTTTCTCTTTGGCACAGCTAATGCATCTGGAAATTGTTTAAGCTCTCCTCCATGTCATCAAAAGGTTGGTGTTTGGATCATGAAAATATCTTCATGTCACTTCCATTGCATACAACTAAGATTCACTTTACTCCCGATTGCAGAGAGTTCGGAATCACGGTGACTCTAAATCCTCACCAAGTCGAAGGAGTCTTTTGGCTTATATACAAATATCTTCATGGATTGCGAGAGCCATTTTTTGAGTCAATGATATCTGCTTCTTAAAGACAAGTTCTTGATGTTGTGTCTTTATTTTTTGGCAGTTGTGCTCTATCCTTTGAGCGTGACGGATGGTTGGGTGTGAGAGACAAAAGGTTCACTCCAGAACATGAAGTTCTTAGGTATGTTGGTGATAAGGATTTCCGTAGAAATTTGCATAAGGTAATGCATGATTATGTCAACAAGAACTCTAAGGGTTTATCAGCTGTGTGTAATTATATAGTTCTGTTTGTTTTGTTCCAGATCTTTGTGACTGCTTAATGTGTTGTTTACAACGTATGATATAGCGTTGATGGATCAAGACTTCCTTTCACAGATTCTGTGGCAGTATGCTGTAATTGATGAAGCTCAAACACTCAATAACCCCAACAGATTGAGCAGAAAGAAATGGGAGTAGTATACGTAGATATTGTGTATGTTGTAGCTCGCTCGGGAAACAAGTGACATATATTGTATATATAGATATAAATTTGTAGTAGCTTTTCAAATTAATAATTATGAGAATCAAACTTTTGTACTCTATCTTTTTGGAGTTTTGTTTGGGAAGAAACTTTTCCACCAGCATAGAGCCTTAGCTCAGGAGTCAGCTATCTATATTATTAAAGCAGAAGTACATTTCAGTTTTGTTTGGATACTTGGATCGCCTTAAGTTAAATTATTGTGTTTGGAAATAGGTTTAGGTGTTTTTAAAAAAATTAATTTAATTAATCCGAGATTAGTGTGTTTGGAAACATGGATTGCAGTTAAAAAAAGGTTTGTTTGGAAACATGGATAACAATATTAAATGAGAATTGTTTGGAAACATGGATAACAGTATATTTGCTTTCTTTTATTTACATATTTAGTCATTGAATTTATAATAAATCAAGTATTTCCTTTTTGTAATTCTTTTTATTTACAGATTCTACCACTGCATTTAAAATCAATTTAAATTAAGTAATTACAATTCCAACTTATCTAAACAAATCGATATTCATATATTAATCATTATTAATATTGTACAAATATCACTAAATAATTTTTTCTATTTCACTTAATTTAGCCAAACACTTAAGTTCGCTATATTCTTTATTTATAATATTTTGATAAAATATAATTAATATTGGTAATATGTAGATATATATATAACTAAAATTTAAATAAATAAATGAATCCATGCTATTATTTTGTACCTTAATATATTATTTAGCTATTATTTTGTACCTTAATATATTATTTAGCTATTATTGTGTAGGTATCGTAAAAATATAAATTTTGATTAGTAGACTTAATAAACCGTTTTATTGGTTTGGCATTAAACCGTATTTTCCTAATTCTAATCTGGTATGCATTTATTTTATTGTATATACTACGTCGTTTAAACAATTTTCTAATAAAAATATCTTTTGATCATGGAACACACTGCCCGATTTTATTGTGATTTGTTTCCCTATTAATCTATAACAATAAATGTAAATGCATCCATCCGAGATTAAAGCAGATTTCAATCATCATTAAACCCAATTCTCAATCTATTAGTATATTCTTTCCAAATTATTTTTAGTGTATCAAACAAGTATTTCTTATAATAATATTTGATTCGATATCACAGAGAAGAGAATATTCTTTGAGAATGTAGCACTATTTTAATTGAATTTTGTAAGTATGGAAATTAGAGAGTGTATCTTCAATATTTTTCAACTTGACAGGTACGTTTTATTTCCATAGAGCATATCCTAAATAGATTCCAAATTTTGAATCGTAAAACTAACTTTAAAATCCACTGGAAAAGCAATCAAATATATGAAGATCTTTTATGCATATCCTAAACTAGATTTTTTGGTCATTGTTTAATGAGAATAAAATATAAGATCAGTTATTTAACCTACGTGTGTTTGACCTTTAAATACTACCATCTACATATCAAACTTTCACACAACTTTCGCAACTTTTTTAGAGTTACAATGGCGGCCAGAAGAAGATAACCTATCTTGCTGATGTTAGAACCATATACTGATGTGTCACCAAGGTATGTTATTACAAACACGTCATCTGACATGAATTAAAAGCTATATATGAGTTGTATTATTTCTTAATTTTAGATTCGTATAAGTATATAGTCAAAGCAATGCTGACTTATTCTCATGTTTCGTTTTGTAAGTTTTGCGAGGAGGCTATGTTACAGAGTGAAAGTTTGCGTCGACAGTGACGTACGGTAGCTTCAGATGTACTATATTTAGCTCTTCATTTCTATAGAATCTGTAAGGTATTTGGATTTTTCCTTGCAGTTTTTCAACTAACATTGCTAATATTTTGGTTTGTATCAGGTACCTCAATATTGACACCTGTGGAAGGTGAACCCAAGTTCTGAGATCTTACCACTGCAATAAAAGGTTGCTCTTTTTGTGATGCTTTCTTTCTATCTATTTCCTGCTTATTTCGTGTGTATATGTTAATTAGCTAGCTATCTTTTATTAATCTTGAAATTTAATTTTAATATATTTTACAAGTTTTTTCTTTTTACCGACGGTGAAGAAATCTTGGTCAAAAACACCTTCTCTTCTCTTAGAAGAAGTGATTGATGATGTTCCTGACCTGTCTTTAACTCATAAAGAACAACCAGGGTATGGATTTTTTTCTGTGTTTTTTTTTTGGTGTTTGTTTCTGTTTCTTCTTACATTAGTTTCGCCTTAATAATAATATGATTGTTGCTGTATCATTTTATAGTAATTTTTGCAAAATATTAACTCAACAATAGTATAATTTATACCTAATTTTATAAATATTTAAATGTTATATTGTTATTGACATAAGTTGGTGAACTCAACCATAATATACTATAATGATTTATAGTATCGATGGACTGTGCATTATATAATAATTGTATTTTTTTTCTTTTTTTACATTATGCACATCCTATGATTGAGATATACTTCAGAAGATAATAGTTAACATTCATTATAATACTAGAACGAAGCCTAAAGTTAAATCTAAGTTCCGACATATATATTTTTTTGAGATTTTTTTTGTTTTTTCTTTAGGTTTTGAGATTGCTTAAAGATCTTTTCATAGAAGTTACATACTGGCCTTTTCAAGAAGAAACAAAGACAATGAAGAAAAAAAAGAAAAAAGGATTGATGGTGATGGCATTTCGACGTAGATAACAAAAATTTTAATTATGAATATCAAAACAATCAACAGTAAATACCCGTGCTTTTAAAAAAAATTAATTTTATTTGGAAACAAAGATAATATTATTAAGAAAAAAAAAATAATGGGCTTATATTATTAACAAAAAATTGAAAGTCCATCATATAATAAGAAACTATCTATGTGGGTCAAATTTTAAATATACGAAAATGGATCAATCTAATTGGGTAAAACATCTTTTTTCTAAACTAACCATAAAACAAAATTTATATACATATTTCAAATCAAAATAATAATTCGAAGTTGATTTATATCAAAAATTGATTCATAAATATACATATATTCAAAAATGGATTTTTACTAAACTATTTTCCAATAACCATTATCAAAAAATGTTTTCAATATATATAAGAAAAATACAATACAAAACTCAATTTCAAATGCCAACTCAAATTATGGTTTTTATATAATATATGTAATTATTTATATGATGATACGTACAAAATACTATTAGTTATATGATTACTTATATGATGGTATGTATAAAATACGATTAATTATATGATGACACATATACCATATATAATAATGAATAGGGATGAGCTTTCAAATTTGAATAACATATGTCAGAATACCTAAGCTTAACATATAAATTGGCTTGGTTTGAAATTTTGGTAGAGAATAAATAATTATTTTAAGTATTTTTGGTGATTTGAGTATATTTTAACTATTTCAAATATTTACTTTTTGACTATATGTATATATTTTCAAGTATTTAAACCAATTTAACAGTATCATTCTAGATTTTTATATACATTAAATTTAAAATAATTAATATATATAAGTATATAAATCTATTTTCAGATAAATTGGATACCCAAATATTTATGTTTGGATCGGATTTGGTTCGGATCGGATTCGTATCGGTTCTCTAAATAAAAAATTTTGAATTATTCAGTATATTTAATCAATTTATGTCCGGAATTGATACTATATTTTAGGATCGGAATCAGTTATGTTCCTCGGGTTTAGAGTGTTTGGAGACTTGAATAAGACTATTAAAAAATTTGGAGTGTTTGGAAACATAGATTGTAGTTTTTTTTTAAAATAAAATTTTGTTTGGAAACAAGGATAATAGTATTAAGAAAAAAAAGGGGCTTATATTATCAATAAAAATTTAAAGTCCATCATGTTATAAGAAACTATTTATTTGGACCAGTTTTAAAATATACGAAAATGGGCCAATCTAATTGTCTAAAACATTTTTTATAAACTAATCATAAAACAAAATTTAAAATTTATATACATATTTTAAATCAAAATAATAATTCAAAGTGGATTTATATCAAAATTGAATAAAAATATACATATATTAAAATGGATTTTACTAAACTATTTTCCAGTTACCATTATAAAAATGTTTTCAATATATATAAGAAAAATACAATACAAAGCCCAATTTCAAATACCAACTCAAATTATGGTTTTTATATTTCATATTAAGTTTTTAAAATATATATATGTAATTATTTATATGATGGTACATATAAATTATTATTAATTATAAGATTACTTATATGATGGTACATATAAAATACGATTAATTATATGATGACACATATAAGATATATAATAATGACTAGGGATGAGCTTTGGTATCCATACGGGTTTGGTTCTGATCGGTTTGTTTGGATTTTGGGATCAAAGAGTTCAGCCCTATTAAAATATTTCTAAATTTTGGTTGTAGTTTGATTCAGATCTTTGCGGGTTTGGTTCGGGTTCAGATAAACCATTTAAATCATTTTTAAAGTTTTAAATCATTATATAGTTTAAATTGGCTTTGTTTAAAATTTTGGGTGGAAAATCAATAATTATTTTAAGTATTTTTGGTGATTTGAGTATACTTAAACTATTTCAGATATTTACTTTTGACTATATATATATATATATATTCAAATATTTAAACCAATTTAAAAGTATCATTCTAGATGTTTTATATACATTAAATCTAAAACTATGAAATATATATATATAATATATATATAAATCTACCTGAATATTTTGGTTTGGATCGGTACGGTTGGTCGATTTCGTATCGGTTCTCTAAATAACAAAATTTTGAATAATTCGGATATTTAATCCATTTATGTTTGGGTTCGGTACTATATTATTGGATCGAATCAGTTCTGTTCCTCAATTCACTTTGCCAAACCCTAATAATTACATGAAAAACAAATATTAACATATTTTTCAAAATATACATCAAAAAATTGATTAAAGTGCATATATTAAAAAATTGATTTTTACTAAAATATTCCCAATGATCATTATAAAAATGTTTTAATATATATAGGAAAATGCAATTAAAAACCCAATTTCTAACACAAACTTAAACTATGGTTTTATATTTTACATTAGACTTTAAAATATAATATATATGATTATCTATATGATGGTACATATAAAAGACTATTAATTATATAACTACTTATATGATGGTATATATAAAATTAATTAATTATATGATGACACATATATGATATATAATAATGACATGAAAAATAAATAGCAACATATTTTAAAAATAATATGTCTAATATTATATTATATTTATAAAAATAACATTTAATACCAAATTATAATATAACATTGTCTACTTACGACAAATGTTTACAAAATTTTAGAATATATTTAGAACAGATTCTAAAACATTATTAAAAATTAAAAAAAATTATATATTGGTTCAACCAGTGATTCAACTGGTACCAGGTTCCGGATTTTAGTGGTTTTTGCGGGTTTTATTGCATTTTAAATTCTGTTTTTTTTCACAAAACCGAACCAAATTTATCTTGGTTCACTGTGGATCGGATCGGGTTTCAAAATACTGCTTACAACAAATATATATTTATTTTAAAAAGAAAGTAAACACCCATGCGGACACACGGATCAAAACTCACAATTTTGTAATTTTACAATGCCTGCCCTTTTAAAAAAATGCATGAAAAAATAATTATTGTAGTTTAATCTTCTTTTACTCACAATTTTAAAAATATGATTTAATAAATCCGACAAAAATTCTTAAATCGAAATAAGATCAAACAAATGAAAAAGTCAAACCTTTAATTGAATCGCTCGAGTATTTAGAAGATTATGCTTATATTTAAGTTCACAGAATAGTAGTATTTAGAAGATTAGACTTTCAAACAAATGAACCAAAACTAACCTAAAAAGTATACTACTTAAACCTAATTAAAAATAAAATTCAGAATCCGTGCGGGACGCACGGGTCAAAGTCTAATATTAACATTATTTTTCTTTACTCCCACATATAAAATCTATCACTTTGTTTATAATGAGGGTGATGCAATCATATATGGCTTAGGGTTTCCATTTTGGTGAAGTCTTTGTTTGGAAAATAGTAATATCACCTTCGTTTAAAACTCAACTCTGTTTCTAAGTGATTGTATAGGATCATCATTCGCTGTTGTAACTTGAATGATGCATCTTAATAATTAATCAACTCTCGATAACCACAAAATAAAGCACCAAGTTGTTGAGAGAGTTTTTGATTTTCAGATTGAACTAAAAAACAAAAAGAAGATGAAAAAGTTGGTTGTTTACATGAGACCAAAAAATACCACTGAAATTCATACCTGAAACTAAAAACGAACCTTGAAATTTGGTTGTTTATATGACCCATCAATAAAAAATATCTTAAATAATATCCAAACATATTGGGATGAGTCCTTAATGTTTTGGTTTATATGTTTGCAAGCCATAACAATACAAGTTTTTCTCCTCACTCAAGTTACAAAATGGGAATTATGAAACCGAAGTAGTTGCACATTAAGCAAGAGATTGCTAAAGTTAGAAGAAGTGTCTTTTTAATTTTTTTTTTTTTTAAAAACTATTATTAGCATAACTAGAAAACATGCTCAAATCAGCTTTTACAGTCAGCATCTGATTTAACACAAGAAATTTTTGGGTTTAAATTTGATTTTTAGGCTAGATTTATTTAAAAACCAGTAATTTGACCTTATTATATATATACAACAATAATTATATTTAAGTGAGAGCACTATAACTGTAACTTAATATCAAAGTTGAATTTGATTTTGAAGACAAAAAGGTAATTTAAAATTATTCAACAGAGTTCTAAAAAATTGTCAGAAAATAATAATTGAGTGAATATACATAATATAGTTCAATAATATTAAAAAATAACAGAAAACTTTTGTAATAAAATCAAAAAAGGAGGAAAATCTATTTATGATATTGCTTTTTTCATCAATTTTAAATAACTAACAAGAAAATGATTGAAAACCACAAACACAAATTAATACATAATCAAAAAAAAAAAAAAGATTTTCAGAAAGAAGTAGTTGGGAAAACCAAAAAAGATCTGATCTAATAATGGAACAATAACTAAAAAACACAAAGGAAATTATTATGTTTTAAATAAAAATGATTCCTTACAAAAAAAAATTAATGTACTGATCCAATAAAAATATTAAACAGAAATTTAATACTGATATAATAATAAAAAGTAATATATATATATATTTTATAATATTAACACGTAACATAAAATAAAACAACAAAACTAAGGTTGTACAGTATAAACAGTTTTTAAAATATTTATATTTGTACAGTATAAACAGAGACTCAATATAAAACAATTTGAAACAAACATATAAAGTATAAATAAAATATATAACCTAACATAAAATAAAATTTTAAAAATCTAGTGCGTCAAAATAAAAAACAACATAACCATATTAACCTATTTTAACAATTGTATTAAAATAATTAACTTGATTCAACTAAACTAAGGTTGAATATTTTACCATCAGAAATTTCAACTGAAAGAGGTCATAAAAAATAAATAAGAGCAATTACCCAATCTAATACCAGAACTTATATTATAATCAAATAGACTTTCAAATCAAACATTGTACTACATAATTAATCGATATCTCGCGCGTAGCTCAGAAAAACCACTAGAAACATAAATATTTTATAATTATTTATTAATTTCATTATAGTCAATTTTAAAATATATACTATATATGAAGAAATAATGCTAAAATCATGTTCTAAAAATAATCAATAACATTCATTTAAAAAATTGTTGACATTTATTTAGATAATATGGTTTATCTAATCTACAAATATAGTAGCATATAAAAAAATAATAATGTAAATTTTTATCACAATAATTTGACTATTTTTTTCCATACTGTCTAAATAAGCAATTATATAAAAAATATATCACTAAATTCAATAAACAAGTACAATTACATAGTTACATATATCAAACATAAATTATATCCCGCGCGTAGCGCGGACCGACCCTAGTATATTATACTACCATGTGCATAATGAAAACAAACATAAAGAAAGAGAAACATCATGGTTAACTTGAATATTGACAGGTGTGTTACATAAGAAGCACTATATATACATGAATCAGTAAAAGTTGAGTTTAGTTATGTGTGTGAATGATTGTTTGTTCACTTTTCTCACACAGGATTGTGACAACTGTTAGCGTGAGTGTTATCCAGCTTGAAACTGCACTCTGTTTTATCATGTGTGTGTCATACATGGTTTGTGATGCTGTTGGAGTAAAGGGAAGGAACATTATAAAAGCATCTTCAACTGTCACTACTGAAATTGTTGATCACAAATAAGTCTTTTTAAGGAGAATACAAAATCAATTGTTGTATTCAGTGTTTCTGATATGATTTTTTAGGTATGGTGCAAAGACAGCAGAGGCGACTAACAGACAAACGCAGGGCTTGGAGCAGCAGGTTATGCTCTTAGAATAGCGTGGACAGTTTTCAAGATCAGAAAATCTCTCCCAAATAGTCTGTAGTAAAGAATGTGTTTAATTGATGTCTAAAACCGCAGTTAAAACGGCAGCCTAATAGAAGAAACAGGGAAAAAGAGCTTTTTTAAATCAACCGAGAAAAAGAGTTATACATGGATGTTGTGTTGTTTGTACATCAGTTTCATGGCCTTGGTGTAAAAGCAATACCCATTTAAAAAATTAGGTTTTGGTTATTGTTGTTGGGGCATGTGTTTCTTTTAGAATCAATAGATTTATGCAAACATAAATACATTTTTTTAGTGGGTATGCTTAGTCACTGAGAATGATAAATTTTTTGCATGTCATGCTGCTGTGTTTTTATAATCTTTCCTTTAAGTTGTGGTTATTACAAGGGAGAATAGTTGGCAGTGGCAGGAGAATGAAAGAGCAATTATACTGAAACAAGACGAACGAAGTGACTTTCGTATCAAAACATCTTAGCATGAATTAGGTCTCACTATAGTAAATAGCTAATCTTATTATATACATAAAAACAATAAGAATTTGTAATAGATGGATGATATAATAATCATGCAAGCCAATTTCATAGATTATGTGAGAAAAACTTCAGTTACCACAATACAAATTTGTTGTACATTGTTAATCATTATTTTGATCACCAACAAATTCTGAAAAATGACAGTATTGTTATTCGTATGTAAAGTTAGACAACAAGAGCACGACACAACAATTTAGGTTTAACATATTTATTAATCTGTCTTATATATTGCACCAATTTTTTTTAAACGTAAATACTTCATAAATAATTTTTATAATTGATTCTTTTTCAGTTCAATTATTTTATTGACATCAATATTTTAACATATATCAATTTTTTCAAAATTCATGTAATACAATACAAAATACATATATTTATCGTAATTTTTAATATTATCGTGACATCATATTTACATTAAAAAAATTAAATTTATAAATATTATTAAAAGTCTAAAAATAAATTAAAGAAAGAGATTAGAATAAACAAAAAAAATCCATCATCCCAAATTAAAAATAAACGGAATTCAACGACATTAAAAAATAATTTATTATCTATCTTCATTATCTTTATTGTTTTTTGAGTTTTATTGGTCAAGTTACTTGAATATCTTTGGTTCCATAAAATATAACTTTACTTTAAATATAAAAATTAAATACATTGAACAAAAAAAACTTTAAAAATGATAATATGCATTTACAAAAAACTGCAAAATATTAAATTAAAACTGTAAAACTTAAGAAATAAACAGAAAAATAAAAAAGAAAACCAAACTATTTACATATTAGCAAACAAATATAACTTAGCTTCAAAAGTCGTAGGTATCTTCTTTACAACTAGATAACGACCTTAAACTAATTGAAATATTTTAAATGGAAAATATTAATTTAAAAACCATAAACGTTATAATGTACTTTTCTTGCAAAACTTATATAAAACACATGTAAAGAAAATAATCAAAATATACAATTATATAGTTACATACATCACATGTAATGTATATCCTGTCCGTAGGGCAGACCTACCCTAGTTATTAATAAACTACATATTTTTATTACAAGATCATCATAAGACATTTGATTCATTAGTTACATGTCCAGCATACTAACACAAACTCTGTCCCTAATTTTTGAGATTGATCATGTTCAAGTATGTCACTTTAAAATTTAAGATTGGCAGGAATCTACTAAAACCTAAGAGAATCGTACATTGGACAATATATCTCCTCAACTTAGCTGTGATATATCTTGAATTCCAACTTGTACAAAAGATTTGAAAATGTTGTAAATGATAGAGCTTTTATATAAATCTCCAATTTGCACAAATCCCCTTATAAATTATTTGTAAAATAATTTTATAAACTTTGCTTATGTGTCATCACCACAATGATTTTCAAAGAAAAATTATGACACGTCTTACTAAAAATATGACATGACATTCGCTTATTATGACATTTACATAATTAATGACAAAACTATTAGTTTTTTTGGTAAGATTCCTAAAATAAAAGTATAACAATTGGTATATACCATATGTGTAAATTATATACATTATTATTGTTAATTTCTTATAAAATAAATATAATTGCAACTAAAGAATTCTAAATCAACTTTAGTATATGATACGTGCTCAAATTACCCTAGAGCAACCTTACTCTCATCAAAAGAGGTCAAGTTGTAGTACTTAGGGATCGAATCGACAGGGAGTTATGGAACACACTAGATCTTATTGTAACTAAGCTAGGTTGAAGATTTCAAAGCAGTAAATCGCAAGTAAACTTAAAACTGGTGAGCAAGACAATTACTCAAGTGATTGATTAGGGGGTTTAACAGATATGATGAAGGCGTTAGACTTAGGATTACTATTCAGGTTATCAGGATTATAATAGTATGAATGCCTATGTGAGATGCTTGCATGATATCATAGAACCCAACGGTAACAATCACCGTACCACTGTCGTTTTCTGGGTTATCTATTACTAGAACCAATGATTCACTACTTAGCGCAGGTCATAATCAGGAAGGCATCGATCGACCTGCTGTCGCACGTATCGATCGACATAGCCTCGCGTCAATCGATCGATGTCTCTATAGGAGAATCGATTGATGCGCCTCTAGTAAGCTTTAAGCGCGGGTTGATAACAGTTCACCAGAGATTTGCTAGACCATGCTGTCGCTTGCGCTTAGAAAATTTTGACTCAAAGAAGATAGATCCAAGGATAATATCCACTGTCATCATGTATAGATTAGATACTCCTATATAAGCATTAAGAACAATCTTCTATGATGAATATTACATGCTCAAGTATTCATATTTGGGGCTAATCCCTCAAAACCTATTTGAATCCTAAAACTAACAAAGGTGTTTACTCAGACATAGCCTAGCAAAACATCATAACAATTAAATAAAAATGCAAAGATAGAATAGATGGAAAATAAAGGTGTTCAAGAAAGCTCTCAATTGTAACTCACTCTCTCACAAAAAAATGGTATGAAAAACCTTTAGGTAGGAACTATGTCTAAAAAAACTTCTTCTTTGCCAAAACACTTAGGTAAGACATAAATACTAAATAATTAGGTTAAAACTCGGCAGGGGTATCTTGGTAACTAGATGGAGTCTTGGACTTCAAGTCGGCTGTGACCAAACTGGGCTTCTGTGTGTTTATTATCAATCGATATCACTGAAGGTGTATCGATCGACGCGTCTCTCTTTGTGTCGACCTCGAGTGGTCGATATGGTCATCTCGGGTGAAATCTCTAAATGCTCCAAAATACTCCAAAACACCATATTTCCTCCAATTGCTGCTGAACCTGTAAATATGCTATCTAGATTTCAAAATGGATTAAATATATCCTAAAACTATTATATACCATGACTAAAATCGGGTCAGATTCATGGTATATCAACTCTCCAAGACTTACCCTTCTGTTTGTCCTCAAGCAAAAACAACTGGTACTCTCTCTGGAAAAGGTTTGAAAACAGCAGGGACTCAAAAAGTTTAAAGAACTTAGTCATATCTTCATAGTAGTGCAAGCCAAGTCATAATCATCCTAACTACAAAAGCACATTATACCATATCCTAGTATAGCAACCAAGTTCTCCTGGTTAACAACTCAACCAATCATGTCTGATAATCTCCACTACTAACCTCATTTCTTGCATAAAATAAAAGTGTAGGATTTACCTTGGGAGTATCGATCAAAGGACACATGGGTTCTTACTCAAACAAGTTTTTGAACACACATGTAGTCTTCTCTGATCCCTTTCTTCCCTCTTTCTCTCTTCTCTGAATCCTTATAGTTTCAATTTCAAAGAACAGTGATGCTGATGCAGTCCAGTTCATCTTATTGACTTTTCTACTTTTGTAGCTCTTATTTGGACAAAGTGTAGCGAATAATGGGGTCACAGGAGACACTCATACCCCTCGTTTCCACAATGTGTGATCATTCCTTTCTGAATTAGAATATTGGGGTCATAGAGACACTCCTACCCCTCTGCATCTTCCAGGAAATCATCTCAATCTTTTATATCTAGGGGGCTTGAAGAGAGAGAGAGTGAAGGGAACCAGAAACACACAGACTTTTACCTTCTAGACTTGCAAGAGGAACCCGATCCAATGTATACCAAGCCCCAAGACAAGCAGGTAATGTCAGTATTAGGTTGGAGGTCAGCTTTGGTTCCTTCAAACACTCTCAGTAGGTGCAAACATAGTAGACAGGTTGATCCACTTTAGTATCTCTAGTACTTCTGTAATCAGTGAATCTAAGACTGGTCTAGAAAGTGGTTAAATGACAAGTAATAAATCTAGATAAGATCATTGTCCCCTTCTTGACTCAACAAAAAAAATTTTGAAAACATTTTTAAATAAGACTCAAAAATAGTAGATAATCATTAGTAATCCCCCCCCCAGACTTAAATTATACTGTCCCCAGTGTAAAACAGTCGGAATTTATTAAAATGATAATATAAATGTGAAATTGAACAAGTTAGAACGTTATATCTGACCGATACCATATCGATCGATGTAGATGAAAGCGTGTCGATCGTGGTGGATGAAGTGTCGTTGATCGATGTTGACTTGGTCGCGTCGGTCGATAGAGATGGCAAACATCTACTCGGATCTCTTTTTTTTTACTTGCATAAATATAAAAGCGAAAATAAATACCAGTAATGAATAAAATAAATGATATTACCTAATAGTGGGTAGCCTTCCACTCAGCGCTTTGTTATAGTCATTTAGCTTGACTTTGGAGGTTGAATGGCTTAGTTTGTGTGAAAGAAGTTGTTTGCTGGTGTGCAAACATCGTCTTTTTCTGTGGACTGAGTTGCAGTGAAGCTTCTTGTGGCATCATCTGATCGGGTCCATCTATGTTGCATATCGGCTAACTCATCTGTCAGCAATTGTAGCCTCCTCTAAAAGTTCTCAATGTTGAACTGATGCTTTCCAAGCTTATTATAGGCATACGCTGATGGCTCTGACAGTTCCTCATGTATTGAACGTAGCACACCCAGTCTGTTCGTGATGGTTTTCTGTCGGACTGATGGTGTATCAATATCGATCGATGTTGTTGCTTCAATGTCGAACGATGTCGTAGTGCCCTCACCGATCGATGCACGTGTTGGCATATCGGTCGATGTGTAGGGTGAAGGGTGAGTTGCAAGTTGTCTCTGAATAGCCTTGATCTCCTTGTATATCCCCTATGTCCGTGAATGCAGAGTTTCAATGCTGCTGTCAAAGGGAAAATAGATGTCATCAAACTTCCTGTAGTATTCATCCTCTGAATATTGTAATGCTTCATAAATCTCAGCTATCATCTTGTCAACTTCTTTCTTGGTGTAGGTGGCTTTTCTTCGTTGAGTGGCTTGATCCTCTGTTGTGTCTGTACAGCTTCTCTTCTTTCTCTGATAAATATCATAAGCTCTAAATCCATACTTTGGTTTGTCATAGATTTCTGTATTCCATCCATTGTGCTCGCTTGTCTCCATATTGATCGATGTGGTGTCGTCTGTGTCGATCGATGGTGACTGCTTCTCCTTGTTGCAAGAGCAAATCCAATTCTTTTGCCATTAATTCATTTCTCTTGGCTACCCAGTTGATGTTGCTGTTGAGGCTGCAGTAGAACACATCAAGTTTCTCCTTTAAGGCTTGTTCTTCCCATTTGTTATATGTCTTGATGGTGTTGAGTATCTCCTCTTTCATAGAATTGTATTGTGTTGGAATGCTGTTGTAGATCGATGCGCAATTGTTGCTGTCGATCGATTGTTGTTGGTTCTCTGCTGGTGCTTGCTGATGATCGATCGATGTGTGAGTGTTCATGTCGATCGATGGAGATGTCTTCAGGTGAAAATCAAATTGGTTCTGAATCGTGTCCATCTCTTGCTGCAAAGCATCCATTCGTGTTTCGAGTGCATTCATATCATCACTCATGGGGTAGTAGGAACTACCAAATCTTTCTTCAAAAGAATATAACTTCTCTTCCAATAAAGCGTCTATCGATCGATTGCTTGTAGTTGGTATCGATCGATCTTGGGTAAGCTGCACCGCTCAATGGTATCAATCTGTCATCGGTCGATGTGTGGTGTTGAAACTCGTTGGATGTCGAAGGTTTCCAGGGCTTCCTTGCTGAAAATCCTTGTGTTTTCTGCCTCATTATGGTGGTAACGTCGTCTACAAGATGCTCTATGGTCTTGGTCAACCATGTAATCTTGTCATTGAGTGGATGGAAGACACTATCAAGTTTGCACTTGAAATCATTCATTGAATCACATTGAATGGTGTAGATATCCTTGAGCCTCTCATTCATCTCTGCTGTGCTGTAAGGATTTGGATCTGAAATGTAGCTTGAATGAATTTTTCCCGATGCTCTGGTAAGCATATGAATGATGGCTTACATAGCGAAGCTCTTTGCAGGATGTCTCTAATGTCGATGCTGGATACTGGAATGAATTTTCCTGTGATGCTTCGTGGACGTTCATACATGTCTCTGTATACTCCATACTTATCCTTTTCTTCCTGGTACTCGGGAGGTACCTTATCGATCGATGCGGAGGTGTTGCTGTCGATCAATTTTGCATCTTCTAGTTGATAGTTGTATTTGAAGTAAGGCTCTCTCCTGCAAGCTATTGCATAGTCTGCGTCGGCTATTGCATAGTCTGTGTCGGCTATCATCTTCTGATACTCTGGATCGTCACGTTGCTTGAAGAAAAGGTTGTCTGGTCCATTGGCCATAGCAAGAATGTCTGCGATGTCTTCTTTGGATACTTGTAGGATACGGCCATCCATAGCTCTTGCATTGCCTTCTGGATCCCTGAAAATACCAAACTCATCAGGTGTTAGATATCCATAATCGAACTTATTATCATTATGTGAATCGAATGGTAAAGGTTGAGTATCGATCGATCGGTAGAATGCTCGTCGATCGATTTTGTGTTGTGTAGCTGATGGGGAAAATTGCAACTGAATTCTTCTCCATATGGCTTAGGGTTGGAAGGTGGCTGATGCATCTTGTCTGCTTCTAGGGTTTGTAAAACTGTTTCTACCCCGTGGCTCCTTTTATAGTAGTAATCATCAACCAAATTTCCAATTTTGAGATTTTCATTTTTCTCAATGTCGGTTTGACTCATATCGATTGATACGTAGTGATGTATGTCGATCAATTCTTCTTCGTTCTGTCCTTGTCTTGGACCGGTATCGATCGATGTTGACGGTGTTGCGTCGATCGATTCTGGTAGCATGGTTCCATGTGATCTGGATCCATCTCTAGTGAGAACTCCTTCGTGGTCTGTAGCTGGTTCTTCCTTGCGGTTCTCATTTAATTCTTCCATATATTGGGAAGGTGCAGTAGCTCCTAGGGCAAATATTGGATAGCAGTGTGCTGGCCAATCATCTCGCGTCTTTGAAACTGTCGTATCGGTCGATGTGTAGATGCTGGTGTCGATTGATTTCCTTTTGTCTGATCTTGGGATCTGATTGAGACTGGTGTCATCCTTGTAGGCTGATGAATACGGTCTTGTTGAATGAATGGGTGGGAAACATATCGGTGTGGCCACTTCATTTATGTGAATGAAAGAGTACTCAATCTCTCTTTCTTAACAAAAATCTTCATCATACTCAACATCTTCTGTCTCTACTGGAGGGTGGTATACCTCATCTTCTCTGCGGATGTATGAATATGGTATGTTCCTGTTGTAGTCTTCATCATACTCTTCATCTCTTGTCTCTACTGCGCATGTAGGCTGGTAGTAGTCTGGTTCCCAACTCCCGTCTAAGCAGTCACCTGGAAAGTGATCAACTTCGTACATAGGTGTACTATCAATTGATGTGGAGTGAAAATTATTGCTTGTATTGATCGATGTGATGACTGGCAGGTCGATCGATGTAAGATCAGTAGGATCGATCGATGTGTCGGTATGGGTATCGATCGATTCCAAGTACTTTGTCTCGTACTCTTCTTCACAATAGCATGTTGCTACGAGTTTTGCTTCATTTGGAGGATTTTTGCAGGACGTCTGTGGCTTGACAGCTTTGACTGGATCATAGTGAATCTTTGGGTTGATGAGTGTCAAACACATCTGGCTTGTTTGCAAGTTGCAGAAGGCTCCCACAGTAGCTAGGAATGCTCTTACAAGTAGTAGAGAAGAATTCTAATTTAACTTGATGTATAGGACATGAAAGTCAACTGGAACTAGGGCATTACCAATCTGTACTTCAAGGTCTCTGATGATTCTTAATGAGTTCCTTCTAGAACAATCTACAAAGTAAAATGATTCCTTGGAAGGTTCTACCTTCAGACCTAGTTAGTCTGCCATAACTTTTGGTAGGATGCTGACTGATGCTCCTGTATCACATAGTGCATGTGAGAATTCGATGCCTTGTACCAGGCATGAGATAATGAACTCTCCAGGATCACTCTTCTTCTTCAATGTTATCTTCTTCTGCATATCCTCTCTGATCTGATTGAACATCTTCTCAATATCAGCCTCTGTTACTCTTGTCTCTCTGAAGAACATCCACAATCTGAGTGTGAAGTATGCTTCTTCAAAGGGTCTCTCTGCTGGAATCCTTAGAACTCTCTTCTTGAAGTTTTCCAACTCTTTTGCATTAGCCTCTCTTTTATAGTGCTTGGGAACCTTCTCTTTCCTTTTCCTTAGGGTTCTCTTCGCATTTTCCTTTCTATCTCCATAGGCTCTGATGTATCTTCGACTTCTTCTGGTTTGTTTTCTGTAGGTTTGGTCGGGATCTGAGTGCATAGAGTTGGGCCACATCTATCTTTGGTAGCTGCACTCGGTGTTTAATGGTTGTATGTTGGTCAATGTCTGATATATCATGTCGATCGATGTCTGGTTGATGTTGGCGATCGATATCATCTTCTGAAGATCGATCAATGAAAGGGTGGAGTGGGTTTGGGTGTCTTTCTGCGAACTCTGCGTGTGTCATAATTCGGACTGGTCTGTTCGTGGCTGTAGACTTCGTGGACTCTGTCGATCGATGTGGTAACTCGAACATCGATCGATAGTTATCTTCCCATGTTGATCGATGAATATCGTCTGGCGTCGGTCGACGCCAGTGAGAACTGCCGATACTTATGGAGCTCTCTACTTCAAAGTCTCCCTCTTGAAGTTTCTCATGCTCATCCACTTGCCAGAAATCATCTACTGTGATGGCATTGATGTGGTGTCTGATGAGATCTTCATCTCTCCTTTTTATTAAGGCTTCTTGCCTCTTAATAGCTTCTGCTGTTTGAATCACCTGTGTCTCTAACTTCTTCACATGAGTGCTCAAGGTGTCAAACTTTGCATTCAGGCTATTGTATGCAGCATCTATCTTTCCATTGAAATCCACAGTAAGCCTCTGCTAACCCTCTAAAACTGAATCAAGCATTGCTTCAATCTTGCTCTCCTGAGTAGGTGGTGGTGGATTTTGGTAGAAATAATTGTTGAGATTCTTGTTGTTGTTGTCGTTGCTGTTGCTGGTGGGTTTCTAATATTGTGAATTCTGATTGTAGTTGCTCCTCTGAGTGTTGCCATAGAAGTTCATGTTTCCATTCTGATTTCCAAACCTTTGAAATCCTCCTATGTAATTCACTTCTTCTTCATATCTCTCCTTATCAGTCTCTATAGCTTCTACGTCTTCTGCAAAGCTAACTTGCTTCCTTAGAAGCTTGTTAACACTGTCCAATTTGGCTCTTACATCGTCCAACTGCTCCTTCCCAAGAGCATTGGCCAATTTCCTTCTCTCATAATCAGTGTTCTTGCCTGTTGCTAGTTGTCAAGTTCTCAATAAGTCTCACAACCTCTTCTGGATTCGTGGTGTTGAAGTTTTCTTCACTAGCTGTGTCTAGTGCTGTCTGATAGGTCAGATCTAAACCTCTGAAGAAAGTGCTGAGCAGCTGCACTTCATTGAATCCGTGGTAAGGACAATCTCTCTGATAAGACTTGAAACGAACCCAACAATGTCTGAAAGGCTCTGTAGGCTTCTGCATGAATGTAGCAATCTTGCTTCTCAACTCTTCTGCGCGTGCCTCATCAAAGAAATTAATCAAGAAAGCATTCTTAATATCATCCCAAGATGTAAGAGATCCTGGTGGTAGTAGCTTAAGCCATTGCAAAGTTTCTCCAGTAAGAAAGTACTTGAAGAGTTTACAAAGTAGGTAGTCAGCTGGGACTTCATTGGCTTTGATAGCAGATATGAGATCCTCGTACCTCTCTAGATGGTCCATAGGATGTTCGTTGGATGCTCCACTGTAGGGTGTCTGTCCTACAAGTGTGTAGTATTGAGGCTTCACCTCAAAATCAGACCTTTGTATGTCTGGAGGACGGATGGCAGATCTGTTGGCGTAGTATTGATCTGGACGGTTGTAGTAAGCAAGTGATCTGTGATGATAAGCCTTTTCAGGTCCTAATCAAATGTTGTAGAATACAAGATGTCAATCCAATTCTAAGTGATTCTAATGCAAAGGGAATGCAAGTTCATGCTTAATCTAAGTCTATCAAGATGAGAGGATGATTATGAAACTAAGACAATATTAAAAATGCAATAAAAGAGTGAACTTTCTTTCTCAATGAGGCAAGGGGATTCTTGGGACAAGGGAATTGACTTTGGGTGATCAAGGTTCAATCCAAGATGCTAACTTTTCAATCAATCTAATTCCTTATGCCTAGACAACAGAACTAAGCAAGCTCTATCCCTAGATGAATGCTCTTTTGCAATGATCAGCCAAGTACACCAAATCCCTTTGGCTGTAATGATCAAAGCAAACATGGAGAATGAGTCTAATAGCAATCCTAGCTCCTTTGACAACTAATCCCTTAGGCAAAGCAAGCTAAAAGCATAGATGAGTTGGTTCAGGCATTTCATAGAACACCTTCCGGGCATGAAATGCCTATAGCTCTATGCTTGAGAGGCCAACCCAAATATAGCGTTAAGAACACCAAATCAATGCAAGGAGATGATAGATCTAACACTAAGCACCTTGGATCTACACTTAATCACCCTTAGTCTCCCTAGCCCATGAACCCTAGATAGATCTACTCACTAATACCCATGGAAAACCTCAAAATCAATGATGATTCAAGGCTAAACATGATTAGAGAATAAGATAATCTATTAAGCACAAAAGAAATGAGATAAAAGGATCAAAGATCCAAACTTTCTTCAAGTTCTTATTATCTTTTGAGAGAAAAGAAGTTCTTTTTAATGAGATTACAAGAGTATTTAAAGGAGGCATGAAAGCCCTAAGAAACATAAAACAAGATTACTAAAAGTCCTTAAGCAAGATTGGTCTCAACCAATGAGAATGGAGCTTGGAAATTCGGTCAGGAGACTCCAAGCCATCCAACCCGGTCTGGCCACCCGGCCTGTCCAGTTCTGGCCTCTGTCCAGCCCGTCCGGTGCTGTTCCCGGCTCTTCCTCCCGGCCGTCCGGCGTCTTGATCAGCTTCTTCCCGTCCGGCTTCACCAACCGGACCTGTCTACCCGGTCTGGTCACCTCCAGCACAAGCCAACCGACGGGTACCTGTCCCAGGCTCAGTCATCCCGGACTGGACCACTTCCATCCGTCTGTCCTTTTCCCGGCCGGCTGTCTCTACCCGGACCTGTCTACCCGGCCATCCTGACATGCTTCAAGTGAATTGATCATAACTTCTCCAATACAGGTCCAAATGACTTGAAACCACTTCCATTGGAAAGCTAACTCAATTTCTATGTCTCCACAAAATCTTAGCAGCAGGAGACATCTCTAAGACCTCTGTCCATGCTCATCTTTGTCTTGACCAGATCATGGTTTGACTTCTCTTTCATGGCCAAACATGATACTTCATCTCTTTTGGGGCCATAAGTCTTCCAAACACCTCAAATCACACCAAAGCATACTCCAACACCTGATAAGGACAAATGAATGCAAAATGGTCCTAAACATGCCTAATGCCTAACTTATATGATCAAAATGCATAAGATATGGATGCTAAAACATGTAAATATGCAAGCTATCAACTCCCCCACACTAGACCTTTACTTGTCCTCAAGTAATCTTTTCAAAACACAAGGAGGAGAGACATAAATATTGAAGCAAAGCCAAAAGAAACACTCATAGCACTCAACTTGACATCCTAAAGAAACATAGCAAATAGCATGAGCAAAACTTTCTTATTATGCTCTAGCTTCACAAGGCCTATCAATGACTCTTATGCCTCTACACAAGATGCAATGCTTATCAACCAACAAGTTCTCTTAACCAGCCCTCACATTGATTCACACACACACAAAGGTGAAGTCTCACATATGGGCACATGATCTCAATCATTTGGCTAGGTGATCAAATGGTCTAATATGGATGATAATGGGGGTTCAATGTATCATTTCAAGGTGGCAATCACTCAAAATCAAGGAGCTTGATCATTATGCAAAATTTATCTAAGACTAGGAACAATTCATGCATACATGGATCCATCCTCATCATTCTACCCAATTCCTAAGTGATTACAAGATCTACTCCCTTTATTCATCCCATAACCCAAAATGAAAAATATTCTCACATCACTCACCCAATGAACAATTCTCTTTCTCATGATTCAACCACTAAGGACCTCTATTCATTTTTCTAAGCTCTAACTCTTTTGGTTTTCCCTTCCCCACTATCTTATTGAATCTTTATTTTTTTCTTTTCTTTTTTTTTTTTTATTATTATTATGAAGGGGAAGGTCAAAACATTAGCTAAGAGCTTCTTATCTTTTTATTTTAGGTCCCTAGGGTTCTTCTTTCTTATGATACTCATTTGCTCATCAATCTCAACATTGTTACATTCCAAACCCAAAATTTAGACCATTAAGGAACAAAAATCCCACTCACCATCCTAGAAGCTAGCTCAAATGAGGACCCTATGCTAGCAAGAGATGAGAACAAATCCATGTCGCTCCCAATACTCTCAAGATTTTGCACATGACAAGCTATCAAAAGAGGCCTCACTCAAGAAAATCAATGTAGGCTTCAAAGAATGGATAGGGTTCAATGGTAAGGGAGTGCCATTTGGGTTAACAAAGGGTGGTATAATGGGGAAAAGATAACCCAAATGGGTTTGAGATCCATGATCAAGTATGCAAATGCCCATATGCAAGAGAAATTAAGTTCATTCAAGTCTAAGTTCAGGATGGAGCTGGTCTTAAGAACAATGCCAATATCAAGTAAGCAAGCAAGTTTCAAGAAGAGTTTTCAAGGCTCAAAGCATGCAAGCCTTTCAAAAGATGCTTAAGCTACTTGATATGTTTAACTAGGGTGCCAAATTCAGTGCAAACAAGTGTTCTTTACTAAGCAATGCTCCATGTGCAAGTGAATGCAACCTATATGCTCTAGACTCAATCTTAAGGATGCAAGTAATGCAATCTACATGATTCAAAAATTTAAAATTTTTTTGGGTTTTCTATGCACTTATGAAAGTACAATGCAATGCATGAGACTCAAAATCACAAAGCAAACATGATCAAATACTTGGTACCTCCCCCACACTTAAATCACACAGTCTCTGTGTAAGAGAGAAAGAAATACCCCAACAAGACAAAAACATATGTATATACAAGAAGGGTTGGAGTGATACCTAAGAAGGGTGTTTGGGTGTGGTGTTTGGTGTCGGGCTAGGAGCTGGCTTGGTTCATAGCAACTAGAGGAGGCTGCTACATGGATCATGGGGCTCAAGTGGTTCACCACCATTCTTCTCTCCTCTAGTGCTTGGCTCAACCTGAAAACCTTGACCACTTTTATTAAAAACTTAAAAGGAAAATTGAAATTGCAAAGCTATATACAAGGATAACCATGGGACTTCCTCCCAAGTGAGCTTGTTTTGAGTCACTTAGCTTGACTACCTTGTCTCTTGAACTAGTGAGAAGGAGGATCCTTCCCACCTTCAAGTGTGATGGTGAGGACCTGAGAGAGAAGCTCTTGAAGCCTGATTGGGTCATCTTGGAGCTGAGGAGTGATGATGGCTCTAGCACTTGAGAATGGTGTGGATCTGCCCTTGTGCTTGATCTTGTACTCAATGGCTCCATCCTTGAGATTCTTTGGATGGAGAGTGAGGGTGTGTGGAAGCAAATCAAGAGGTGGAGGATGAGGCTCTTTCACTATCTTCTTCTTGCCATGAATGGCCTTTGAGGCTCCACCCATCCCTCTCTTTTAGCACTTTCCAAGTGCTCAACACACAACTCCTTAGAACACTCTATCAAGACCTTCTTTCTGACCAACAACCTCTACATCATGGGGCTTCTCAACAGCTTGTGCATTACAAGTGATTGTCCCACAATAGTCTGATTCCATTGGAGGTTGGAGAGGGTAGGAGACAGCCTTGTGGACATGCATGAGGGTGACCTTCTTGTTGGGAAAGTCAATGCAAGCTCCAACTGTTGTGAGGAAAGGAGTGCCAAGGATCAAAGGGACTCTTTCTTCAGATGCCATCTTCAAAACAGTGAGGTCAATAGGTATGGTGCAGGATCCAATCTTCAAGGGAAAGTCCTTGATTATGCCAAGTGGGTTTGTAGAAGAGGAATCCCCAAAGGTGAGAGGAGGAGTATCTGTTTCCATGCTTTCAATCCCAATACTCTGCACCATGTCCAAGGAGATGACATTCACACTAGCTCCACTATCAACAAGAGCATCATCCATAGTTAGTTTACCAAGAGAACAAGACAATGTGAACTTCCCTTGAGACTCAAGCTTAGGGAGGGACTTGGGAGGGATTGGTGGATCAATCTTCAGAAGTGAGATGTCCAAAAGTTCAGCCACTTCAGCTTGGTGGGTGAGAATGTCCTTTATGAGCATCATTTGGACATGAGCAGCATGCATATTGCTGATCTCTGGAAGCTTGACTCCAATATCACTGAGGTCTTTTCTGAATTTGGAGACCACTTTTTTCTGAGCTTTGGTGAGGAACCTTTGAGGGTAAGGGAGCTTATCATAGGGTGATAGCTCAAACTCATTGTCTTCTTCCTTCACTTCTTTCAGCTTGGGGTTAGAACTCTTCTCAACTTGTGTCTCAACCATAGGTTCATCAATCTTTCCTTGAACCTTCTTATCAGCTCTCTTCACAACTCTAGCTTCAGCTGTGGCCACAACCAGTCTCTTATCATTTTCAATCTGATTTCCAAGCACTAGCCTCTCAATCTCATCAACATCATTCTTATGATCACTCAACGCAATCCTTGAAGAAGGGGAGAGGATAACATTGCAAGTCTCCTTAGGGTTCTTCTCTGGTTTTCCTGGTAGAGATCCCATTGGGCTCCTGGAGGATGAAGACATAGAAGCAACCTGGCTCTCCAAAGCTTTGAGATGAGAGGCAAGTTGCATGTACTTGTTGTTGAGATCAGAATAAGTTCCATCAATCTTGGTATGGATATTCTTGAACTCATCTCTAATGCTCCTAGCATTCTTCTCTTGAGCTTCTAAGAGTTGCTTGAACATGGACTCCAAATTTGAACTTGGAACCTGAGCTGGAGAAGAGCTTCCTTGGGGCTGAGTAGGCTGGTTTGCTTGGTACCCTCCTTGTTGATTGTTGTAGGAAGGTCTTTGCTGGTAGTTGTTTTGGTATTGGAAGTTGGGCTCTTTCCTATACCATGTGCCATTAGAATTGATGAAACAAAGCTCCTCTTGACCTTCTACACCATGAACTTCAGTAGTTCTAGCAGGCTGTTTTTGTTGCTGGTTCCCAATGGAGTTAAGCTGCTCTTGCTTAGCTTTCTCTACAAGAAGCTTGTCCAACTTTTCTTGGAGAGATTTCAGGGTCTTTCTTGTGTGCTGATCATCTTCATCAGTGCCTCTGTTGGCCCTATCATGCTCCTCACTGTAGACTGAGTCACTCCTGGCCATGTTCTCCACCAGCTCCTCAGCATCCTGCTCAGTTCTGCCCAAGAAGAACCCATTGCTGGCTGTGTCCAATCTGCTCCTGAACTCTGGTAGAGCACCCTGTAGAAGGTACTAAGCAAACTCTCCTTGGTGAAGCCATGATGTGGGCATTGAGACCAATAGCCCTTGAACCTCTCCCATGCTTCACTAAAGCTCTCAAGGTTCTTCTGCTGAAAGCTAGAGATCTCATTTCTGATCTTGGCTGTTCTTGAGGTAGAGAAGAATTTCTCTAGGAATGCCCTCTTGCACTCATTCCAAGTTGTGATAGAGTCACTTGGAAGAGCCTTCTCCCATAGATGTGCCTTGTCTCCCAAAGAGAAGGGAAACAACCTCAGCTTGAAAGCATCTTCAGAGACTCCATTAATCTTGGACAAGCTACAGTAGCTATCGAATGTGTCCAAGTGATCAAGGGGATCCTCCACAGCAAGGCCATGAAACTTGTTGTTCTCAATCAAATGCAGCAGGCCTGCTTTGATCTCAAAGTTGTTGTTCTCCACAGCTGGTGCCCTTATCCCCAACCTATGACCATGAATGTGAGGTTGATCATAGGCTCCAATGGCTCTAGCTTGGCGTGGTTGGTGATGTGGCTGGTGTGGTTGTAACACCCCCGGACCGTCCTAGGCCGGACTAACCCGGAACGGCCCGTGAGGCGCCACAATTATAGCTCGCCGGACCGGATCGACCAAGAATCGAGAACAAATCCGGACTCCCGACCAACCCGTCCCGGTTCGCTATGTCCTCGGAGCCTACGGCCTAAGGCTTCGCAACCCGTACCGCGGTCTCCGAGTTGTGTCGACCCGGACTAGGTCTTATATCATTCAGCACACAATCACGAATATAAACATTCTTTTATTAATAATAGGTGGAAAGCGTCTTATAAAACATTACAACGAATATATCAGAGTTTGCGCGCACGGCCTAGCGCCAAAAAGAAAAGAAAAGAAAAGTAATTATACATTCCAAAAGAGTCCTTGCTTATGCTTATGCCACTTCAAATCTACACCGGCCGCCTAACGTTCCGCCACCCTCTAAGCTTCCCACCTACTGGTTACCTGCATAGTAGGAGAGGGGGTGAGTAATCAAGATTACTCAGTGAGTCCGAACAATAAACAACAACTACCCTCCCCAGCCCATGCTTAAAAACAAGCACACAATACGCATACATTAACAATGCGTAAACAACACACAAACATGCAACAATGCTAAAATGCAATGCAACTAATCAATGCAATGAAACTACTCAATGCAATGCAACTAGACTCAATCCTAGACTCGACGCCTAGACTCAACTCTCAAAATAAAAACACAAAGGCCTTTCACTCTTTGGAGAAGCCCTCGTCCCCCTCCCCCCACGTCCGATCATAAACACACAAGTCACATGATCGAAATCACCGGGAATTGGTTCACTCCCAATCTCACCCGGGCCGCAGCGTCCCGCAGCGCTCGTCCATGGGCGCTACCCACTTTCCTTTGACAAGCAATGGAGGGGCGGCTAACTCCACCACTGGAGAATCAGGTCCATCCCCCGATCTCACTCCAGGGTCCGCGCAAACTAGTCTAGATGCAACTCAAAACACTAGCGTGAGGGAGCTCCGCCTCTGACCAACACGCATTGCATCCTAGACTAAATGCACCTCACACGCAAAACACAAATCCTAGTCTAGATGCTCACAACTCAACTAAGCATGAGGGAGCTCATCCTCAAACCTCCATGCAACACAAAACAGCATCTAAACTACATGCACCTATCAACTATAATGCATGCAACAACACACCCGCCAAGAGAGAGACACTCTCAACCTCTTGCGGTTCAACGATATTATATCATCTAGATAATCATGCAACTAACTATGCACCATCAATAAAACAATATCTAGATGACACAATAATACACAAATCACAACAAAATGCATGCTACACGATTCTCCCGGGCCCTGCACAAAACCGATTAACTTTGCCCCGGTCTCCACTTGAGACCCTCCGTCTAAGCTCACACCTGCATGCATAAACACACATCACAAGTCTTCGAACCCACATTACAAGTCTCCGAACCCACCTTGGTTGCTGACTACGAAGACTACCCTAACACCTCCGGATCACTCCCAAAACGCTAAACCAAAGAAACGAAAACACTCCTTAACACTCGGTTCTCTCTCTAAACTCACTCTCTCTCTCTAAGGTAAGCTCTCATGGTTTTGGGATGAAGAATATGAATGGGAGGGGCTGGGTATTTATAGGAAATGGGGCTGAGGCTGGCTGGACAAGTGGCATTCATACATGGTAAAATATGGACATTTGTCCATTTAGGTAACTTTGCTTGCAAGCTACTGGTTTCTAGAAGATTCAGCAGCTTGGTCACCAAGTTTTCATCCCTTGCAAGCCAAGACTCACCTTCTGAAGCTCACAAACTTGGTCACCAAGTTTCCTTCGCCAATGAGAAATCGCCGCGTAACGCCACATCACTCCTTCGGCAAATGGGAGGTCGCCATGTCATCTCTGGTCCACTTTTATCTTTCCACGTCACCAACTTCTAAAATCTTCATTGAGTGTTTTGAGTAGAAAACCACTTCAAAATGCTCCCATGACGCTTCGTTTCATCAAAATCGCTTATCGACGGTCGGAACCGTTTTACCCAATAGTGCAGATTTTCACCAACTCTTGATTCCTCCTGAACCAACTTGGTTTTGGCATGAACATATGCTCTAATATGACTCCCTTGAGCTGCCTAGATAAAGATTCTCCTTATTTACATTTCTTCAAAATTTGCTTCTTGACGACCTTGGTTTAGACGTATCGACCATCGCTTCGACCATGACCGTTTCTTGGATCAACCAACTCATGGTCAAGGTCTTGACTTTTCTACCTCTGAACAGGGTCATTACATTCTCCCCCCCTTAATAGAATTCGCCCTCGAATTCTATAAGGTTGCTGACGCTCCGCTTGATCTTCAAGAGCTCGTGACTCTGTGAAACTTCTCTTCATCTTCCCATGTGATCACCATGCGGTTCTGCCTTCCCAAAATACTTGAATTTGAGGAATCTCCTATTCTTCAGTTTTCTGATCGCCTTTCTCCAATTCTGATCGGGCCTTCTGGATAGGTGAGGTCTTGTCTCAATTCTGGAATCCTTTCCGGCTCGATCGAATTTGGGTCGCGAATGTGCTTCCGTAACATGGACACATGAAATACAGGATGTAAGTTCATGTCCTCCGGTAGCTCTAACCTGTAAGCTACTTCTCCAACTCTTCCAATGATCCGATATGGACCAATGAAACGAACTGCTAACTTCCGACTTTGCGAAACGATCTTTTCCTTTCTGAGCTGACACTTTGAGATAGACCATATCTCCAACTGCAAATACTACTTCTCGCCTTCCTTGATCAGCATACTTCTTCTGTCGATCCTGAGCCTTCTTCATGTTTGCTCGAATGACTTGAAGCTTCTCCAATGTCTCCTCAATGACTCCTGGTCCGAATAATCTTCTTTCTCCAACTTCCGTCCAACACAGAGGTGTTCGACATGGTCTTCCATACAATGCTTCGTATGGAGACATAGCAATGCTGGCATGGAAACTATTGTTGTAGGAAAATTCTATCAAAGGTAGATAGTTTTCCCACGTACCTCTCCAGTCAAGAATACACAAGCGTAGCATATCCTCTATCGTACGGATCGTCCTCTCCGTCTGTCCGTCCGTCTCTGGATGAAATGCAGTACTGATATGCAATTCTGTTCCCAATGCTCCTTGCAATGCTCTCCAGAATGCTGCTGTAAACCTTGGATCTCGATCTGAAATGATGTTCGCTGGCACTCCATGTAGTCTTACAATCTGATTGATGTAAAGCTCCGCCAACGTCTCCGTCTTGTCCGTGTCTCGAATTGCTAGCAGGTGCGCCACTTTCGTCAGTCGATCCATGATCACCCAAATCGCGTTGTTTGATCTTCCTCTTGCTACTGGTAATCCGGTAATCAGATCCATTGATACCGAATCCCACTTCCACTCTGGTATAGGTAAGCTCTGAAGTAACCCTCCTGGCCAATGGTAATATCTCCTCATGTCTCTGTACATCTTGGTGCTTCCCGGATGTATACTCAGAAGTGATTGATGCGCTGTCTTGAGAATTTCCTCCTTGAATCCTCCTTCCTTTGGCACTGTGATCCTTCCGTTGAGTAGCAAAGTTCCGTCTTCCGCCATATGATATCCACTAGCATTCGGCCCTCCTTGCTCTCCTAGCTGCTCCATGATATTCTTCAGATTCTCGTCTTTCTTCTGCGCTTCTCGAATACGTTGAATCAAACTGGCTTGATTCACTGCTTGCATTCCCAATGGCTCGCTTGATTCTCCTTCCAATGCTGACAAAGTGACCTTCTTGAATTCGTCTGATAAAGACTCCAAATCTCGCTCTGAATCTACTACTACTCTTCGTCGACTCAAAGCATCGCTACCACGCTTGCTTTTCCGGGTGGTACTGAATCTGAACGTCGAGTCCGCAATGAACTCCATCCACCGCCTTTGTCGCAAATTGAGATCTGCCTGAGTGAACAAGTATTTAAGACTTTGGTGATCCAGAATACCTGAACCTTCTCTCCATAAAGATCGAGCCATATCTTCAATGCAAAACAACGGCTGCCATCTCCAAATCGTGTGGGGTAGTTCTCCTCATGCTTCCTCAACTGTCTTGAGGGTATGCAATAACCTTGCCTTCTTGCATAAGTACACATCCCAATCCTACCGCGATCGTCAGTGTAGACAACATATACCTTACCGGCTCGTAAGGTAAGTACTGGTGCCGTAGTCAATGCTTCCTTGATCTGTTGAATGCTTCTTCCGCCGCTCCTCCCAGACGTATGGGACTTCCTTCCCGTCAATCGTGTCAATGGTTTCGCGATTGAGGAGAATGCCTTCACGAATTTTCGTAGTAGCCCGCCAATCCAAGGAAACTCCTGATCTCTCGCTGTGGTTGGACGAGGCCATTTCTGAATCACTTCAATCTTCTGGATCTACCAAACTCCTTGCTCGGATACTCTGTGACCTAAGAAACCAATCTCCGCTTCCAAAATCGACACTTGCTGAACTTGGCGAACAGTTTCCGGTCTCTTAGTCTCTCGAGTACCTTCCTCAAGTGCTCCCTGTGCTCCTCCTCGCGCGAGTAGATAAGTATGTCGTCGATGAATACAATCACGAACTTGTCGAGGTAGTCGTGAAACACTTCATTCATCAGTCTCATAAATGCTGCTGGGCGTTGGTTAACCCAATGGCATTACCACGAACTCGAACTGGCCGTACCGAGTGTTGATGCCGTCTTCATCACGTCAGTTTCTGCTATCGGAATTTGGTGATATCCCGAAGCCAAATCTATCTTCGAGAACCAACTCGCTCCTCTTAGCTGATCCAACAATTCATCAATCCTCGCAAGGGTACTTGTCCTTGATCGTGACATTGTTGATCCTCTATAGTCGATGCACAGCCTCATACTGCCATCTTTCTTCTTCACAAACAAAACCGAGCTCCCAAGGTGAAGAACTCGGTCTGATGAAACCTTTATCTAGTAAATCCTCCAACTGCTTCTTGAGTTCTGCTTACTCAGCAGGTGCCATGCGATAAGGGGTTTTAGCAATGGGTGCAACACTTGGTTCCAAGTTGATGGTGAACGGATTGCTCCGGGGTGGAGGCAACTCCGTCAACGCCCGAAACACATCTTCAAACTCTTGGACCACTGGGATGTCCTCCATCCTTGACTCCTTTCCCGTCTCTTCCCCGATATCTGGCGATACCAAGTAGACCTCCCCGTCCACTAGTGCGTTCTCTGCTCTCATTGCTGTCACAAACATTGCCGAGACGCTTGGATTGATTCCACAGTACGCCAACACAGCTTCCTGGTCATTCTCAAACCACACTCGTCCTCTTGCACAGTCCAGCCGCCCGATGCCTTGCCAGCCAATCCATTCCTAAAATAACCTCATGCCGCTTCATCGGCAAAACAACTAGGTCGGCTAAAAGGGTTTCATGGTTTAACTCTATAGGTACACTCAACAACATCCTATTAGCTCTCAAGGTCTGACCTCCAGGGGTTGCCACTAACATATCAACCTCACACTCTACAAAGGTTCCTACAAACCTAGAGGCTACTTCCGGTTTCACAAAACAATGGGTGGCTCCCGAGTCAAACAACACAAAGGCAGGGGTTCCACCAACCAATAACGATCCTAAGGTAAGATCAACACAACAGCACTCATCCAGAATGCCAACAACACAGCAAATAATTACACAAAAATTATTTAAACACACAAAGAGAGAGTTAGCACCCAAACAAACCTGTCACAGGACCCCTCGACGGTCCTGGAGCGCTAGATGGAGTACTCTCTCCATCCAGAGCATACACTCTCCCTCCAGGTGCAGGACGCGAAGTCGGTGTTCACTGGTCTGTCGGTCGGTTAGTGCAGCAGGCGCCTCGCCTTGTCCCGACGACGGACAGTGCATTCACTGGCGTAGTGACCTCTCTCTCCACAACCAAAACATGTAACCGATGCCTTTCTGTCCGACTTCTCTGAGGTTGAGTCAGGACACTCACGGGCATAGTGTCCTGTACCACCACATCGAAGCACGCCACTTGTGACTTTGGTGTCTTCCATGCCGCTTGAACTGGCCCTTCTTTCCCTTCTTATGGTTGGGTTTCAACTTGTCCTCCTTTGTTGACTAGACTGCGACTTGGGGTTTGACTCCGTCTTAGGCAATGACTCACGTTCTGCCATTACCATTTCCTCCACGTTAACCGCCTTCTCTACCAACTCAAACACACTTTCGAAGTTAACAGCTTGTAGACGACTCCCAATTTCTGGCCTAAGACCTCGCAAAAACTTGCGAACCAACAGTGCTGCATCTCCGTTCCCGTAGTAAATGTATCTGCTGAGCTTAAGAAACTCTGCCTCGTACTCTCTTACACTTCTACTCCCTTGCTCTAATCGAAGAAAAGCTTGCTCCATCCTGTCTCTTGCTTCTGGAGGAAAGTACTTCCTCTGAAACTCCCTTTTGAACGTATCCCAATCCATGTCTTCTGCTCCTTGTCTTCGTGTCAGACTCTCCCACCAGGCCATTGCTTCGCCCTCCAAGTAGTACACGGCCACGTCTTTCTTATACTCGACTGGACACCGGGTTGTCTTGAAGTTCTTCTCCACACGCTGTAGCCATGCATCTGCTTTGAAGGTGTCTGCTTTCCCTTCAAACTTGTTGGTACCCATGTTCTTCATTGTAAGGACGCGTTTAAGAAAACTGATTGCGGTGCCGCCTTGTTCGCTTCCGGACTTGGAGTGACTTGCTTGGTTAAGACCTTAGACAGGAGGTCATGCACCATCGACAAAGTAGGGTCTACTGGTTTATCTTCATGAGCTGGTTCGGCCGCTTCTGCTGATCCAGGTTGGTTTCTCCGCGATGTAAATCCTTCAGAGTTTGCGAGATGAACGAGGTTGCTGTGCTCCAATAAATGGTTCTGATTCCGCATGCTGAGAGTTGGGTGGTGATATCGACAATCTCCAAGCTTCAGGGTTCACATTCTCTTCACTGTGTGCACGCTCCACGCCTTCCATAGACCTTGGTCTACTTTCGCCAGTCCCATCTACCGAATCCGGGGCATCCCAAAAGTTATGGTAGTTCGCGTACCTTGACCCATCATGACCCGACATTCCGAACGACCCGCTTGCTCCTGAACCTTCACTAGCCATCTGCACGGTTAAAGGGGTTAAACCTAAATTTCCCAAAAGGACCTAACCTGATTACTAGTCCTAATACCCCTAAGCGGAACGTACCGGTTTCCTAATGTGGCATAAGCGACTCATTTTGACTCGATAAAACATTGAAAACATTGCGGCTTATGAGCATGATCGGAAACCATGCTCTGATACCACCATTTGTAACACCCCCGGACCGTCCTAGGCCGGACTAACCCGGAACGGCCCGGGAGGCGCCACAATTATAGCTCGCCGGACCGGATCGACCAAGAATCGAGAACAAATCCGGACTCCCGACCAACCCGTCCCGGTTCGCTATGTCCTCGGAGCCTACGGCCTAAGGCTTCGCAACCCGTACCGCGGTCTCCGAGTTGTGTCGACCCGGACTAGGTCTTATATCATTCAGCACACAATCACGAATATAAACATTCTTTTATTAATAATAGGTGGAAAGCGTCTTATAAAACATTACAACGAATATATCAGAGTTTTACACGGCCTAGCAAAAAAGAAAAGAAAAGAAAAGAAAAGTAATTATACATTCCAAAAGAGTCCTTGCTTATGCTTATGCCACTTCAAATCTACACCGGCCGCCTAACGTTCCGCCACCCTCTAAGCTTCCCACCTATTGGTTACCTGCATAGTAGGAGAGGGGATGAGTAATCAAGATTACTCAGTGAGTCCGAACAATAAACAACAACTACCCTCCCCAGCCCATGCTTAAAAACAAGCACACAATACATACATTAACAATGCGTAAACAACACACAAACATGCAACAATGCTAAAATGCAATGCAACTAATCAATGCAATGAAACTACTCAATGCAATGCAACTAGACTCAATCCTAGACTCGACGCCTAGACTCAACTCTCAAAAATAAAAATACAAAGGCCTTTCACTCTTTGGAGAAGCCCTCGTCCCCCTCCCCCCACGTCCGATCATAAACACACAAGTCACATGATCGAAATCACCGGGAATTGGTTCACTCCCAATCTCACGGGCCGAGGCCCCGCCGCCCATGCGCTACCCACTTTCCTTTGACAAGCAATGGAGGGGCGGCTAACTCCACCACTGGAGAATCAGGTCCATCCCCCGATCTCACTCCAGGGTCCGCGCAAACTAGTCTAGATGCAACTCAAAACACTAGCGTGAGGGAGCTCCGCCTCTGACCAACACGCATTGCATCCTAGACTAAATGCACCTCACACGCAAAACACAAATCCTAGTCTAGATGCTCACAACTCAACTAAGCATGAGGGAGCTCATCCTCAAACCTCCATGCAACACAAAACAGCATCTAAACTACATGCACCTATCAACTATAATGCATGCAACAACACACCCGCCAAGAGAGAGACACTCTCAACCTCTTGGTTCAACGATATTATATCATCTAGATAATCATGCAACTAACTATGCACCATCAATAAAACAATATCTAGATGACACAATAATACACAAATCACAACACAAATGCATGCTACGCATTCTCCCGGGCCCTGCACAAAACCGATTAACTTTGCCCCGGTCTCCACTTGAGACCCTCCGTCTAAGCTCACACCTGCATGCATAAACACACATCACACGTCTTGAACCCACATTACAAGTCTCCGAACCCACCTTGGTTGCTGACTACGAAGACTACCCTAACACCTCGGATCACTCCCAAAACGCTAAACTAAAGAAACCAAAACACTCCTTAACACTCTCTCTCTAAACTCACTCTCTCTAAGGTAAGCTCTCATGGTTTTGGGATGAAGAATATGAATGGGAGGGGCTGGGTATTTATAGGAAATGGGGGCTGAGGCTGGCTGGACAAGTGGCATTCATACATGGTAAAATATGGACATTTGTCCATTTAGGTAACTTTGCTTGCAAGCTACTGGTTTCTAGAAGATTCAGCAGCTTGGTCACCAAGTTTTCATCCCTTGCAAGCCAAGACTCACCTTCTGAAGCTCACAAACTTGGTCACCAAGTTTCCTTCGCCAATGAGAAATCGCCACGTGTAACGCCACATCACTCCTTCGCAGCAAATGGGAGGTCGCCATGTCATCTCTGGTCCACTTTTATCTTTCCACGTCACCAACTTCTAAAAATCTTCATTGAGTGTTTTGAGTAGAAAAACCACTTCAAAATGCTCCCATGACGCTTCGTTTCATCAAAATCGCTTATCGGGACGGTCGGAACCGTTTTACCCGATAGTGCAGATTTTCGACCAACTCTTGATTCCTCCTGAACCAACTTGGTTTTGGCATGAACATATGCTCTAATATGACTCCCTTGAGCTGCCTAGATAAAGATTCTCCTTATTTACATTTCTTCAAAAATTTGCTTCTTGACGACCTTCGGTTTAGACGATCGACCATCGCTTCGACCATGACCGCTTGATCAACCAACTCATGGTCAAGGTCTTGACTTTTCTACCTCTGAACAGGGTCATTACAGTGGTGGTCTTGGATTGTCAGCTCTTGGACCATTGACCCCTAGAACATCACCATCTTGAGGCAGATTCTCCATCTCAAACCCCAACCTATGAAGATGAGCCTGTTGCTCTACTTCTCTTCTTTGTCTAGCTATCTCCCTCTCAAGTGCAGCAATCTCTTCAACAGTAGGAACCAAGTTGGATACCCCTCTGCTTCTTGTGATCATACACCTGAAAGTCAAAGATAGAAGAGGCAAGAACCAATATCACAAGATAAAATAAAAATAAAAATGACTTAGTCTCAAGCAAATAACTAAATCCCAATGTCAAAATCAACTTAGAACTTGGCGCCAATTTGATGATAAGCCTTTTCAGGTCCTAATCAAATGTTGTAGAATACAAGATGTCAATCCAATTCTAAGTGATTATAATGCAAAGAGAATGCAAGTTCATGCTTAATCTAAGTCTATCAAGATGAGAGGATGATTATGAAACTAAGACAATATTAAAATGCAATAAAAGAGTGAACTTTCTTTCTCAATGAGGCAAGGGATTCTTGGGACAAGGGAATTGACTTTGGGTGATCAAGGTTCAATCCAAGATGCTAACTTTTCAATCAATCTAATTCCTTATGCCTAGACAACAGAACTAAGCAAGCTCTATCCCTAGATGAATGCTCTTTTGCAATGATCACCCAAGTACACCAAATCCCTTTGGCTGTAATGATCAAAGCAAACATGGAGAATGAGTCTAATAGCAATCCTAGCTCCTTTGACAACTAATCCCTTAGGCAAAGCAAGCTAAAAGCATAGATGAATTGGTTCAGGCATTTCATAGAACACCTTCCGGGCATGAAATGCCTATAGCTCTATGCTTGAGAGGCCAACCCAAATATAGCGTTAAGAACACCAAATCAATGCAAGGAGATGATAGATCTAACACTAAGCACCTTGGATCTACACTTAATCACCCTTAGTCTCCCTAGCCCATGAACCCTAGATAGATCTACTCACTAATACCCATGGAAAACCTCAAAATCAATGATGATTCAAGGCTAAACATGATTAGAGAATAAGATAATCTATTAAGCACAAAAGAAATGAGATAAAAGGATCAAAGATCCAAACTTTCTTCAAGTTCTTATTATCTTTTTGAGAGAAAAGAAGTTCTTTTCTTAATGAGATTACAAGAGTATTTAAAGGAGGCATGAAAGCCCTAAGAAACATAAAACAAGATTACTAAAAAGTCCTTAAGCAAGATTGGTCTCAACCAATGAGAATGGAGCTTGGAAATTCGGTCAGGGGAGACTCCAAGCCATCCAACCCGGTCTGGCCACCCCGGCCTGTCCAGTTCTGGCCTCTGTCCAGCCCGTCCGGGTGCTGTTCCCCGGCTCTTCCTCCCCGGCCGTCCGGGCGTCTTGATCAGCTTCTTCCCGTCCGGCTTCACCAACCCGGACCTGTCTACCCGGTCTGGTCACCTCCAGCACAAGCCAACCGACCGGGTACCTGTCCCAGGCTCAGTCATCCCGGACTGGACCACTTCCATCCGTCTGTCCTTTTCCCGGCCGGCTGTCTCTACCCGGACCTGTCTACCCGGCCATCCTGACATGCTTCAAGTGAATTGATCATAACTTCTCCAATACAGGTCCAAATGACTTGAAACCACTTCCATTGGAAAGCTAACTCAATTTTATGTGTCTCCACAAAATCTTAGCAGCAGGAGACATCTCTAAGACCTCTGTCCATGCTCATCTTTGTCTTGACCAGATCATGGTTTGACTTCTCTTTTCATGGCCAAACATGATACTTCATCTCTTTTGGGGCCATAAGTCTTCCAAACACCTCAAATCACACCAAAGCATACTCCAACACCTGATAAGGACAAATGAATGCAAAATGGTCCTAAACATGCCTAATGCCTAACTTATATGATCAAAATGCATAAGATATGGATGCTAAAAACATGTAAATATGCAAGCTATCAATCTTTTTCGATTGGCTTCTTCTGCAGCTTGAGCAGCGGCTGCAGCAGCCTCAGCTTCTAGATCAGGGATTGCAGACCCCTGATCATTAATTCTCTGACCTGCTGCATTACGCAGGTGACCTTCTTGGTCACGCAGGTTACCTTCGTCGCCTCACATGAGTATCAATGTCGCGACCATGTTCTGTGGCTCAGTATCGATCGATATGCGGATTACGATATCGGTCGATGTCGGATGAAAGATGTTGGTCGACGGGTACTGAAAAGTATCGGTCGATGAAAGGGTATCGGTCGATGTCAGATGAATGAGATCGGTCGATGTTGGTGAGCTTGTATCGGTCGACGGTGTCTGAAACTCGGTAGACGGTTGTTGATGAATAACGGTCGATGCACAAGGGGTGTATCGATCGATGTAGAACGAATCTGTTTGCGGATTGAACGTTCCAGAGCAGCTGGATCAGTAGACAAAAGTTCCTTGTTCTTTTTGCTTCTGGTTATGCTGGGCATGCAGCTGAAAAGAAAAGAAAATTTTTATCAGTAACAAGTAGTAAAGTAAAAGAAAACCTAGACTTAAATAAAATCTAATGGCGATCAAAGCTCCCCGGCAACGGCACCAAATTTGATACGTGCTCAAATTACCCTAGAGCAACCTTACTCTCATCAAAAGAGGTCAAGTTGTAGTACTTATGGATCGAATCCAGAGGGAGCTAAGGAACACACTAATCTTATTGTAACTAAACTAGGTTGAAGATTTCAAAGCAGTAAATTGCAAGTAAACTTAAAACTGATGAGCAAGACAATTACTCAAGTGATTGATTAGGGGGTTTAACAGATATGATGAAGGCGTTAGACTTAGGATTACTATTCAGGTTATCAGGATTATAATAGTATGAATGCCTATGTGAGATGCTTGCATGATATTATAGAACCCAACGGTAACAATAACCGTACCACTGTCGTTTTCTGGGTTATCTATTACTAGAACCAATGATTCACTACTTTGCGCAGGTCATAATCAGGAAGGCATCGATCGGCCTGTTGTCGCACGTATCGATCGACATAGCCTCGCGTTAATCGATCGATGTCTCTATAGGAGAATCGATCGATGCGCCTCAAGTAAGCTTTAAGCGCGGGTTGATAATAGTTCACCAGAGATTTGCTAACCATGTTGTCGCTTGCGCCTAGAAAATTCTGACTCAAAGAAGATAGATCCAAGGATAATATCCACTTTCATCATGTATAGGTTAGCTACTCCTATACAAACATTAAGAACAATCTTCTAAGATGAATATCACATGCTCAAGTATTCATATTTGGGGCTAATCCCTCAAAACCTATTTGAATCCTAAATCTAACAAAGGTATTTACGCAGACATAGACAAGTAAAACATCATAACAATTAAATAAAACTGCATAGATAGAATAGATAGAAAATAAAGGTGTTCAAGAAAGCTCTCAATTGTAACTCTCTCTCTCACAAAACAATGGTATAAAAACCTTTAGGTAGGAACTATGTCTAAAAAAACTTCTTCTTTGCCAAAATACTTAGGCAAGACATAAATACTAAATAATTAGGTTAAAACTCGTCAGGGGTATCTTGGTAAATAGATGGAGTATTGGGCTTCAAGTCGGCTGTGACCAAACTGGACTTCTGTGCGTTTAATATCGATCGATATCACTGAAAGTGTATCGATCGACGCGTCTATCTTCGTGTCGACCTCGAGTAGTCGATATGGTCATCTCGGGTGAAATCTCTAAAGTGTTCCAAAATGCTCCAAAAACATCATCTTTCCTCAAATTGCTCCTGAACCTGTAAATATGTTATCTAGACTCCAAAATGGATTAAATATATTCTAAAACTATTATATTCCATGACTAAAATCGGGTCAAATTCATGGTATATCAGTATAAAAACAACTAATATGGTTTAAATATATATATATATATGTTTTGTCATAATTAAATTTAAGTTTATTTTAATAAATACAAAACTAAAATAATTTTAACTAACATTTAAAATTGTATGGAACATTAAATATTTTTTTAAAGTATACCTAGATTCATGACATCATTAATGGGCGATAATCAAGTTTTCTGTTGTTAAATTTATTTGAATTTAAATGCGATATAATATCTTGAAATCAGTTCATTAGAAAACATCATAAATCAAATAAAAAAATCCTTCTTTTCTCTTTTTTCTTGTAACAACGCGCATTAAGCTGGAAAACCATTTAATAATTCAATATATTTGATACTTTCATAGAAAACTACTTTTGAAATGCAGATCTGCTATTAGAACTTTATTCATCAGAGATCGACAACGGAGATCGCACGATCTCCGAAGCAGAGCTAGATCTGAGATTTCAAAGACCTGAATCATTCTTTAAAAAACTTTTATTAATCTTTTTTCATAATTTGGAAATTTTTATCTATGTAAAATCTCTCCAGAAACTTTGGGGACCGAGGCTAATACTTCATCCGCCTATCTCCATATCCGGCCCGGCCGAAAAGCAAAGGTAGATGAAAAAGAGGAATGAAAAACTCTGTTTTTACAGTGAATCCTAGAAGTTTTGTTTGACTTCAGCTGAACGCATGTTGTTAAGATATTATTCAGCTTGAATCACACATAGGTAGACAATATTGACATCAATAAACTAAAAACTATGAAGTATAATCTACTTGTTCAGTAAACCAAACCGGAGACATAGAATCGAAATAAAACATAGTAGAAAAAGAACTCTTACCACACCGTGCAAGCTTGTTCGCCACTAGATTATGATGTGCCCCTGTAATATGTCGGATTTTGAAGGTAGGAAAAAAAATCTTACTACGTCAAAATTCTTCCAAGTGTGTAGCAAAAGCTGACCATTCTTCGGATAATGACACCATCTTTACCAATTGAGAACAGTCTGTTGTAAAAACTATGTCTAAAAAATTCAAGATATTCATACACTCCATAGTCCATATCAAAATTACACATTCTGCTTATAAAATTGATAAGCTTCTTCAGAAATTCATTGCCCTCGTCATCTTCTCATCTGAGCCCATAGTTCGGCAGCGCCAACTCTGCCTTTAGAACTTATCATCCTCCGTCCATGCGTCATCGACAAAGCAAATTCTGGATTGTCCTAAAGAATGGCAATCCATTAGATCGACAGGTAAGTGCTTGAGCTTCTGCCCGCACCACTCCCTCCACTTCCGAAGAATCTAATCAATTTTAAAGAATTATCAAGATTTAAACTTTACTTTTTTTCTTTGATACTTTTCATTTTATATAGTTATTGGTTTGTTTAAACTTTTTTAGGTTTTAGGAAGTTTTAAGCAAACATTTGATCATTTTTTCTTTGATATATCTGTTTGTTTATGTCATTTAAATACACATGGAACACACATGGAACGTGGAGTTCAAAAACAAAATACTAGAAAAAATAAAGGAAGGAGCCCAGGCCAAATTGATTTTTTATCAAAATTAATAATTTAGATATTAAAATGATTGTACATGTTTAAGTTATATAATCTAATTTTTAATTACAGATTAGTGTATTCTTCTAAAAACGTAAAAAGTATTTGTTGTTTTCAAAATTTCTTAATCTCATTAAGAAGTATTCTTTCCAAATTTTCTCAAGAGTTTTAGCATAAACCCATAAAATAATGCGCTTTTTAAACCATTTTAGGCTTCTCCCTCAAAAGTATTTAGCTACAAGAATTACCCTTAAAGTTCTAGATCCACATTAAGTCTTGAAAATGATTAAAGTTGAGCGTAAAGAGAGTATTTAGCTCAAGTGAGAATTAACTATTGTCGTTTTGTTCTCCTTGAAGCAATCTCCAACGCCCAGGCTTTGCCTATATCAGTCTGAAACTTCCCTGAATCAAACCGCAACAAGTTTTCAAAAGCCTTCAACCATATGTAATCTGCTATTATATATATATATATATACATGGATTACATTTGTTCACAAGAATTTACCTGCAGTTGATTGGAAAAACTCTTCTAAATCTTTACCTTGCTCTGCGCAAAACAAAAGAAATCGAGTTTTAGTTTTATCCATATTGTCAAATCAAGAGTTTTTCATGGGGTGGTCATTACCTTGTTCATATTCCAAAGCTTGTAGTATCATCTCAAGCTTATCGAAATCTTTAACAACTTTGGCTTCTGGTGATGCGTTTGCTTCATATTCTCTCCACAACTCAGCGATTTCTTCAGCTGCAATTATACATTAGTATCAAAAAGAGCACAAGACAAATGTAGTTTTCAGAATGAGAGGAAGGGAACCGACCTCTTTCTCCTCCACCCAAGAGTTTGCACATGTGTTCAAGTGCTTCGCTCTCTCTTCGGTTTTTCTCTTCTTTAGAGACCCCGCAAGTAGGTGTGATATCTCCTACAATGGCTGTTCAACAACAATTATAGAATTGGAAAAAAGAAGCGGCAGTTACATGTATAAGTGAAAGAACTGCTAACCTTCTGCAATGTCATGAACAATTGCCATTTTCATGCATCTGAAGGAAGAAAGAAAGAAAGCATGGAAAAGTTCAAAAGAGGAGAAAATGAAACATGAAGTAACCCAAGAAAGCTTACTTGTCTCTGTTAACACCGGGAATATCAGAAGAAACTAGGGCCATAAGACCCATCCGATACATGTGATCCGCTATTGATTCCGGATTCTTCACATCTCTTTTAACCCATCCAGCTCTTGGAGTTGTCTATTATCAAAACAAAAAGACATAAGAAACAATCTTTATCGATGAACCTTCACATCTATAAGAACTCGAGTAATCAAATAACATCAAAGCAACCACATAGCTTGAAATCATTTCAATTTCCTTAAACGACTCAGTACAATCCATCAACAAGAACATCAAACGTATGCAGCCAAGCATGATCACCACAAGATACAATCTTTATCGATGAAAGATTCACATCTATAAGAAGTTGAAAGCATTTTATTTCCCAGAAGAAGTGTAGATTATCATGAGCAAAAAACACCAAAGGTATGAAGCTCCAAACATGAATCGCTTCAAGCAGCAACAGAGATGTGAACAACGTATGATTTTACCAACAAGCAGTGAATCAATTAATTCTCCACGAACATTTGAAACTAAGCAATCATGCGTTTACAGATCCATCTGAAGAACAAAGGCATGATCTTATATATCTCGGATATTCCTTGAATGAGATTTACGAGAGAAGACACTGGATATTATCTGAAAGTAATCAACTGGATGATGATCATTCAAGGTGAGGTTACATTACCTTGAGGCGAGAGCAGAGGGAGAGAAAATCTATGGCGGAGGAAACGGAAGAAGGAGGAGGGACGGAGACGGAACCATCTCCCTCTCGATTCGGTTGAGAGTGTGGGGAATCGTTTGCCATGGCGTGAATTGCTCGGTTCGGAGACGAAGCTGCGGCTGCGGCGGAGCGATGGAAGAAACGGAGGTGGGGAGGAGTGAAAAAAGAGGGGACGAGAGAGAGTGATTTGGAGAAGAATGCTACTCTATTCATCACATTCCTCATTTTTTTGTTACGTTTATCTTTCTTCACGTGGTTGCTGTGTGTTTCAATTGTTCTGCTGTCAGTTAGTTTGGGCCTTATAATATGAAGGCCCATTAATGTATGTGGCTCATGAAAATTTTGATTACATTTTTTATATCTATTCAGAATTCCAAGAGAATCTTTTTTCTTTTAATCAATTTAGAGGGAAACAGACTCGGCAAACAAAACCGAATCCAAAAATTTCAACCAAATTTGACCCGATAAAATAATCCAAACTGGTCTGAACCACAAATAGATATCGAACGGATCCTATTTTACAGTATTTAGATTATAAGTTTTACTCGAACTGAACCCGAACTCAAATGGATATTTAAAAAAAATCATGAAAATTCAAAAAAAAAAACACTTATATCAAAATTGATCTCAGTCCCTAATCTGAACCTAACACTACAACAAAATATAGAGTTAACTACTAAGATTTACTACTACCAAACTGTTGTCATAATGTTATGACTATGTTACTTCGATTGTACTTCTATTCCGAAAATCGTCGTAATGGCGAAGTAAAGTTACGTCGAACTAAAATCGACGTAACAAGGGGGGCCTATTACGTCGATTATACAACGCTTACTACGGGTCGTAGTAAAAACGAAGTTATATTACAACTATCTAACATCCACAATTTCTCATCTATTTAGGGACTATGTTACGGCTATCCACAAGAAAGTGGTTGACAACGTGTTAATTTTTTTTGTGTGTGGTTGGTGAATAAAGATAGTTAAGTAGTAGTAAATTTTTCATATGTAGTATATTCGTAGCAAAATCTCCACCTACCAAATCTGAAAATTTCCTATAAATATGCTCTCTTCTCCTTCTTTCTAAAGATGCAAAAAAAAAAACAAAACAGAAAAATAAATTCAAAAAATGTCTCATAACGGCAATATCTATGAAGTTCGGAGTTGGATGTACGCATATAAAAACTCTGCAGGAGTTGTGACAGATGAATTTCTCAATGGGGCGGAGATATTCATGTACCAAGCTGGAAACACACCTCTCACGATGGCGGTAAAATGTTTTGTCCTTGTCGTAAATGCCAAAACACCAAATTTGTTCGTAGTGAAACAGTTTGGAAACATATAGTAATTAGAGGATTTACCCGCATTACTACATATGGTTTCATCATGGAGAAGGTGATAGTAGGAATGAAGCTAGTAGTAGTACTCACTTTGAAGTTGGTGGTAATAGGGAAGAACCGAGTCATTTGCATCCTGAAAGTAGTTACCTTGAGGATCATGTCGTAGATCATGATTGGATGCATGATATGATTACCGATGCATTTCATGAAACAACAACAGTTGCTGTAGAAGTAGACAATGTAGAGGTAGAGGAACCAAACTTGGACGCAAAAGGTTCTATCAAATGTTAGAGGCAGCTAATCAACCAATTTATGAAGGTTGTAAAGAAGGTCTTTCTAAATAGTCATTGGCAGCTAGGATGATGAATATCAAAACTGATCATAACTTGCCTCAAGTTTGTATGGATGCATGGGCTGAGTTGTTTAAAGAGTATTTGCCTCAAGATAATTTGTCCGCTGAATCTTATAATGAGATTCAGAAATTGGTTAGCAGCTTGGCTTACCTTGAGCAGATTGATGTTTGTATAGACAACTGTATGATCTGGAGGAAAGATGCGGAGTTGTTGGAGTGTAAGTTCTGCAAGAAGCCACGATATAAACCGCAGGCGTGGACGAAAAGGGTACCGTACCAGCGGATGTGGTACTTACCTATTACAGATAGGCTGAAGAGATTATATCAATTTGAAAAGACTGCAGCAGCAATGAGATGGCATGCCGAACATACTCGAAGGAAGGCGAAATCAATCATCCGTCGGATGCAAAGCGTGGAAACACTTGAATTCGGTTCACAAAGATTTTGCAAGTAACACTCGCAATGTTTATCTTGGACTATGCAGATGGATTTAGTTCGTTTGGAATGTCCGAAGACAGTACTCACTTTGGCCAGTCATCCTAACACCATACAACCTTCCACGGAGATGTGTATGGAAAGAGAATTTCTTTTCATGAGTATATTGATACTGGGCCCAAGCATCCGGCGATCCCTCGATATTTTCTTACAGCCTTTGATAGAAGAATTGAAGGAGTTGTGGTCAAGGGTGCAGACGTATGATTGTTCAACGAGAACAAATTTTACTATGCGAGCAGTTCTTTTGTGGACCATCAGTGACTTTCCTGCATACGGGATGTTATCAGGTTGGACAACGCATGGGAGGCTAGCTTGTCCTTATTGTATGGGAAGCACAGACGCATTTCAGCTTAAGAATGGTAGGAAGACGTCATGGTTTGATTGTCATCGGAGATTTCTTCCCATTATCCATCCGCATCGAAGGAACAAGACATTGTTTGGTCAAAAGGGTTGTCGAGACACCGCTCCACCATATTTATCTGGAGAAGATATCGAGAAGGATATTGATTATTATTATGGTGCACAAGAAACAGTTAAGAGAGGGGGTAATTGGCATATTCCTGCAAATATGGCTGATGGTTATGGGACACAGCATAATTGGCACAAAAAGAGTATATTTTGGGAACTCCCATACTGGAAAGATCTACTTTTGCGACACAATCTTGATGTGATGCATATTGAGAAAACTTCTTCGACAACATCATCAATACATTATTGAACGTCCCTGGAAAGACAAAAGATAACAAGAACTCAAGGTTGGACTTGCCTGCATTATGTTCTAGGAAAGAACTGCATACTAAAAGCAATGGGCAAATTCGGTTCCCATTTTCAGATTGTCAGCGAAGCAAAGGCAGCGTTGTTCATGGGTGGCATCAGATGTCAAGTTCTCTGATGGGTATGTGTCAAATCTATCAAGATGTGTTGAGAAAGGGCAAAAGTTTTCAGGAATGAAAAGTCATGACTGTCATGTTTTTATGCAACGACTACTACCATTTGCATTTGGAGTTGCTTCCAAAGAATGTTCATGAAGCACTTGCAGGTAACATAAATTACTAAATTTTTAATTTATTGTTATATTAAATAATCCTACAAATTATATAATTCTTTGTGGAATATAATTATATTTTCAGGGATTGGAGCTTTTTCGATCTTAGCACACGTATCTTAACGTAAGATGTCATCGACAACTTGATGAGAATATCCCGATCTTAATGTGCAATATGGAGAAAATATTTCCTCCGTCATTTTGACGCCATGGAACATTTACTTATCCACCTCCGTATGAGGCATTGCTTCGTGGACCAGTTCATAACGGATGGATGTATCCTTATGAGCGATCCATGAAACATTTGAAAGGAAAAGCAAAAAATCTTGCAAGGGTGGAAGGTTCAATAGTGGCGGGAGTTTGTTTGAGGAAACTTCCCACTTCACGCCATACTATTTTGGATCACAAGTCCATTACGGAAAAGGGCTCCAAGCAGATATGATGATGGAGGTGTTATGCCGACATATGTCTTACCAGTGTTCCGACGATTCTCAGATTGGACGCCTTGCTGGAAAACTCAAAGAAGTTTGGTGGTCGAGTACGAAGACGCCCATAGTGCCCATACATATATACTCCTTAATTGAGGAGATGCAATCATTTGAAAGGTAAATAAATAATTTATTTACTTTTATTTTATTTGTTTCGATATTAACTTAATATAATCTTTTAGAAATCAGTGAGTTTGTTGAACAGGTTGAAGAAGCTTTACCAGAATATCACCAAATGATCTGAACAAAAGGAAAGATCAACACTTTGTCCGGTGGTTAAAACACAGGTATAAATCATGATTAATATAATTATTATAATATAACTTAAATATTAATGAATTCAATTATATATATGCAGGTTGATTACGATGATCCATTCTATCCAACGTGGTTTCACGAACTGATACAAGATCCGGTCTCTAAGGTCACCACAGCCCTATGTATTTTACGAGGCTACACATTTCACACTTACGAATATGGAAGTCAACGAGCAACGATGAACTATGGAATATATGTGAAAGGTGAAACAGATTTCTATGGGATCTTAAAAGAGATCATCGAAGTGGAATTCCCCGGTTTAGTGAAGATGAAATCGTCCTCTTCAAATGTGACTGGTTCGACCCTACTATCAATAGAGGTGTTCGTATAACAAGTTTGGAGTTGTAGATATTAATGCAGCACGGAGATACAACAAATTTGAACCCTACATATTGGCATCTCGCGAGCAAGTCTGTTTTATTCCATATCCAAGGATCGACAATCTGGAACTTCTTGGTTAGCAGCTATAAAAGTTACACCTCGAGGTTGAGTAATCGGTGATGATTAACCTTTGCAAGAAGAAGCTGTTAATGTTGTTGAAGTACCTGAGAAACCCGTTGATGAAATCTTACTAGTTGATCCATAAAACTTGATTTACGAAGATCCTTCGAAGATGTAATGGACGAAGGCAACGAAGATGAATTTCAAGAAGACGATGATACTAGTGATATTGAATCAAGTGATGGTTCTTCAGACGATGAGTGAATCTCATTATGCCTTTCATTATGCCATATATATGGTTTTAATCATGTACTAGTTAGACTTTTGAGTTAATAAAAAATATTGTTTGATGATGTTGTTTATAAGTGTAAGTGTGATATATAAGTTTAGAAGTTTTGGGGTTTAGACTATTGGGGTTTAGGGTTTGGGGTTTGGGGTTTAGGGTAACAAACAAGGGTCGACCCTAAATCGTCGTAATTAACAAACGCGGGTCGAGTCAACTTCGTTGTAAACTACTTTCGACCCTGATTCGTTGTAACATAACATCTATATTACTACGAATTCTCAAAATACTGGCCGTCGATCCTAAATCGTCGTAATACCTAAAATGCGGGTCGAGTCAAATTCGTTGTAAACGCCATTCGACCCTGTATCGTGGTAATTTAACAACCACATTACTACGATTTACAAAAACAAGGGTCGATCCTGTATAGTAGTTATTTTACTTCTACTTTACGACGATCTACATATATATATATACACACTAAATCCCCACCATAATCTCACACCAAAAACAAATCTGTTAAGATAAATAAAGATTACAAATCAGTCATCAAAACCGTTCTTATCAACTCGGTATAGCTTTCTTTGGTTTGAGGAGCCAAGCAAAGGCTATACGGATTGATAAGGATTGTTCTTGTGACCGTATACATTCAAAACCTAAAAAAACATTGCTTTCAAAAAAACTATACGGGAGTGCACGGTTACTAGAACAGTTCTTATCAACCCTACATAGCTTTTCCTCAGTTCATGAAACGAGAAAATTTTATGTCGGTCGATAACAATTGTTCTGTTGTGTACTCCTTTAGATTTTTTCAAAATAACATTTACTTCTAAGTTACTACGATCAAAACAAGGGTCGAGTCAAAATAGACGTAATATGCCTACTCAATTACGACGATTTTAACGCTGGTCGAGTCAATCTAGTCGTAATGGGCCTACTAAATTACGACGATCCAAAACGCTGGTCGAAATAACCCGAATGGGCCTACTAAATTACTAAACGATCCAAAGCGGGTTGATTCAAAATAGTCGTAATGTCCCTACTACATTACGACGATCACAAAATCCCTATATAGAAGCCATAATCGACCTCACGCGGTTGCTAAACTCTCTGCCTTCTCTAACCTCTCTGCCTCTCTCTCTGCCTTCTCTCTAGTACGATTTTTTTTGTTTTAGTTTAGGTGGTTTAGCTTAGGGATGGAATTAGATTAGGTGGTTAGTCTAGGAATAGATAAAATTATATTTAGGTAATTAAACGTATTATATTTATTTTAGATGCACATTTTATATATATATATTTTTTTGTTTTATTTAATAATTGATTTTTTTTGAACAGGTTGATTGAGTACACATGTTTCCTCGCGGTAAACGACTTAGGAGACCCAGCTATGAGAGTACATTTCTCGTGGACAGACTGATCATTCTGCTTACCTCTGTGCCCGGTCGGAAACAGTTCCGAGAGCCAATCTCGAACGATCACCAGCTTCGCTCCTCTTCCACCATGGGTGCCTCTGCTCCGTATGTCCCTCCACCGCATGGTCAGCCACCTCCGGCTGCTGCTCCACCTCCTCGGCTGCTGCTCCACCACCTCAGGGTGCTCGGGATATGTCCATCCTGATTTGATGGTGCCCCGGATGCACCGTCGCTAGATTTACCGTTGAGGATTTGCTTGGATGCCGGGGCTGAAGGTTTACCCGTCATCGATCCGATCGTCCACCAAACACATACTGGTAATTAAGTTTAATATATTATTATTTCCATAAGTTATAAATTATATATGTATATATATATCTAATTACATTATTTGTTTTTGCAGGTTTGGTACGGACAACCGTCTTGGACGGTCCGTTTGATACCATCAAGTCATATTTTATGAACCGCATCCGAACCGAGTCTTACGCCAGATCACATTCGAGAACTTGGTTCAAGTGTTTTGTGGTTAGTTTTCATATTTTAATTTATAATTTATATTTTATTTTCTATAATAATTATTTATTATATTTATTAATTAATATTTTTCCAGCAAAATGGAATTGGTCTATTGCCGTCAATGAGAAAGTGAAGAAGCGTTCAACGAGAAGGCGATGGATCGCCTTAGAAACACCGTTGGCGACTGGAAGGATAAGTGGAGGGTTGAAGGTGATGCTGCGAAACCCATATTCATTAGGGTTGAGGGTGATGCTGCGAAACCTATTGGATGTTGCCTAGAGCATTATGACGCCAACAACTGCCGGCAGCCCGACAAACACCAGATGCGAAGGCAATTTACCGTTGCCTCATACTTCGGGCAGATTCCACACGGAGTTGCCTTTAGATGGTAATTTTTTATTATTAATAATTTTTTGAATAAAATTAATTATATTAAATTTCTAAATTTTTCTACAGTGCGAAGATGGAGAACCTCCATCTTTGTCCAAGCTTTACAAAAAACTCACACCCATAAAGATGGGGCGTTTGTGGATGCTCTGGCTGCAAAGATCCACAACGACGTTCATCTCGAATCCAAAGTCGAGACTCACTGTCCCAAGAAAATCGGATTGCCACGTTGGTTGTCAACGGTAGAACAGACAAAATATTTGAACATGTAATATATATATATATATAGTATAATTTAATTAAATAATTATTTTTAAATATATTTTACTAATAAAATTAATTAATTTATTACAGGTTGCCCAAAGAAAAGGGACGAGTCGTCGAATTGGCTCGGTTAACGATGTTCCGAGGGCGAGAGCAGGTTATGTTTGGGAAGAGACGAAGAGAATGCTCAGCTCGGGCAGCTTTGGCAGCTTCTAATGCAGAGAACCGGACTCGGATGATGGGCATGGCGTCAATGTTCGATTTGATGGCGAGTCGGACCGAGGTATGGGCAGATGTGGAGTCAAGTTCGTCTACCATAGTCACACAACACAGAGGAGGCGGATCTAGAGCGACGGACCGAGAACCGTAGTGCCGAGCCGGAAGACCTTAATCTTTAGGTTTTTTTGATAATTTTATTTTGAATTTTAAAATATTTTAATATATTATTATTATTTTGTTTATATTTCTGGTTATTAAATTATTTTAAAATAATTATATATTTCATTTTTTATTATTGAACAAAAAACAATTTTAAATATAAAACTTTTTACAAATCGAGGTTAATTCGTAGTAAATATTCTAAAAGAAATCGAGGTTAACTCGTAGTAAAATGTTCGAAAGAAATCAATGTAAATTCGTAGTAAAAAATAGATGTAATGTAGTCGTATAATTTACTACCAATGTACTTCGACATTCGAGGGTAATTCATTGTAAATATAGCTTCTATCTTACCTCGATATTAACGACTACTTTACGTCTGCATTACTTCGATATATTTTACTTCTATTTTACTTCGATTTGTCTATTACTTCCACGTTACGACGATTTGCGTCTTTACGTCGATTTGACCTCGATTGTCATTCGTCGTACTTTTCTTTCGAATTTACGTCGATTTTTCCATTACGACGAGCTAGTAACTACGATTCGTAATTCGTAGTTAAGTCGTCGTAATAGTGGTTTAACTACGATTTAACCACGATATATGCAGTAGTTATAGTCAACATTTGTTGTAGTGTAAAACACCTTAAGATATTATGGAATATCTAAAATAATTTTCAACTTCATCAATAATTAACTCAAATACTTAGTCTAGTATATTTTTTATTTAGTCAATATTAATGTTTTTATGTTTGGATAATTGCATTTATAATTCAATTATGAATAAATTTATTTTGAAGTTTGAACATTATTGTTGTTTATAAAATTTAAATAGTATTTCTTACATTTATAGAACTGTTAGTTGCTAACTTTAATTTGTTTACATTTTATTATTTATGATTTTCATTCGTATAAAGATTTGGTTTGTCATGAATCATGATACGTTTGAATAATGATAACTTATGACGCTTATTTCTTAGTTAATAAAATATAAACTAATAAATATTTATTACAAGATTAATATGCATATGTGTAGAGAAAACACCTAATAATTTAATATAACATTTTCAAAACAAATAATCTATCGTAAAGGTCACCATACCGACATAGGATTATGTACATGTTTGTTTTTTCTGATAAAAATGTGTTAGTTATATAAAATAAGTTTTACAATACTGAAATGAAATTTAATCAATCATCTCGAAAGAACCGAACCTGCTTAAGAAACTAAAATCTAGGGAGAAATTAATTTATAACCTGGAATTTAAACTAACTGCTGATGAAAAAACTCCACAGCACAAGCTATATACATAGCGACCCAGCCGCCAAATAGGGAAAAGAAACCCAACCGGCCTCAGGCACTCAGCCGTCAATGTAAAAAAGGAACTCAACACGCTTTAACTGCTAATCTACAAAGCCGTTGTGAGACGTCACCATTCACTGAGAGGAGACAGAAAATAACACTGGAAAAATTCAGCCTCTAAAAAATGACTAATCTACTTGTGAGACGTCATCCTTCACCAAGAGGAAAGAAAAAAGACTTTTAAAAAAAACCACTGATCTATATCAACATGTTTTTAAATAAGTTCATGTAATCTGAATTAAAATAAAAGGGTTTATGCAATCTGAATTACTTCCAATATCTATAAGTAGGTTAGGTAACAACGCAGTTATGCAGACTCCAAAAGAATAAAACAAATTGCAATTTACTGATTTTATTTTCCTTTGATTATATAACACGACTAAAACCGTCGACCAATTCCAAGTATACTCTTAGTTATTAAACAAAATCATAATAAGACTTTGGAAACCTTTTCATCTTGCTCACGCAAGTAAAAATAAGAAAAAAAATCAATTATTTGACATAGTAGAAATAAAAATTTGCAAAATGGATATGGAGTATTATTTATTTGAGTTCCGTCCGAATAGATATCCTAAAAACTCTGAAATGGATAGTTGAAATTAGTGTTTAAAATCTAAATAATAAATTAAAACAGTTATTTTTTATTTTGGCTATGTTCAAGTTTATATATTGTAATAATTTTAAATTTTCAGGTTTATAAGTAAATTTGGGTACTTAGTAATTATACAAATATGTAAACGTAAATAACACACGAAAATATGACTGAAAGTTGTGTTTTGTTCATTGATTTACTTGTGTATATATACAACGTATTGTTCACCGACATTAGGATTATATTCTCCTATGTTACATCATTATCTCTAACTAACTCAAGTATATCCAAATATATTAGTTAATCACGTCATTATCCTCCAACTCCAATACTCCCCCTCAAGTTGGGAATATGAAAGTTTCTTACTCCCAACTTGAACAGCAAGAACTCGAACTGATCTCTTCCCAGTGCCTTTGTCAACACGTCTGCAACTTGCTCCGTAGTCTTCACATGAACTGTTTCCAAAGTTCTATCCTGTATAGTGTCACGCACTTGATGACAATCTGACTCAATATGCTTCGTCCTCTCGTGGAAAACCGGGTTAGCAGCTATATAGATAGCTGATTTGCTATCACAAAACATTTTCGAAGGTCTGTACTGCTCAGCACCCAAGTCACTCAACAATCGTCGAAGCAACTTGACCTCTCTTGTAGCCTGGGCCATGGAACGATACTCTGCCTCAGCCGAAGAATGGGACACTACCCCTTGTTTCTTCGTTTTCCACGACACTGGTGAGCCTCCTACAAACGTAACATAAGCACTCAACGATCTCCTTGTTAGTGGACACGCAGACCAGTCTGCATCGCAATACACGGACAACCTTAGATCATTCTTTGAACTCAACATAATCCCCTGTCCTGCCGTCCCTTTAAGATACTTCACAACTCGTAGAGCAGCTTCCCACTGCATCTCCCTCGGAGCTTTCATGAACTGAGAGAGAATATGCACCGAATATGATATGTCTGGACGTGTGATTGTCAAATATATCAGACGTCCCACCAACCTCCTATACTTCTCAGCATCTCGTAAAAACGGACTAGCATCCAACGCCAACTTGTGTTGCTGCTCCATAGGAGTTGCCACTGGTTTCGAACCTAGCAAGCCTGTGTCTGCAATCAGATCTAAAGCATACTTTCTTTGAGTCAACATGAACCCTTCTTCACCTCGACCCACTTCAATACCAAGAAAATACTTTAGTTTCCCCAGGTCCTTCATGTGAAAACACTTGCTCAAGTATTCTTTAAACTTGTCCACAACCTTCTGATCATTGCCACATACCAACAAATCATCAACATAGATCAGCACTCGCAATTCAATCCCCTTTGCTGAATACACGAACAACGAATAGTCAGCATATGAGTGCTTAAAACCGTATTTCTTCAGTGCGCCAGTCAACTTTGAGAACCAACATCTTGGAGGCTGACGCAAACCATATACTGCCTTATGCAATCTGCATACTTTGTTGGGATCAGAACATTTAAATCCTTGAGGAAGCTTCATGTACACCTCCTCCTTGAGCTCACCATGCAGGAAGGCATTGTGCACATCCATTTGATGCACAATCCACCCCTTTCCAGCAACTACTCTCAACAAACTTTGAACTGTCGTCATCTTTGCTACAGGAGCAAATGTCTCCTTAAAGTCTCTGTTCTTCACTTGTATGTTTCCCAATGCCACCAACCGAGACTTTGGTCTTTCCATTGTACCATCTGCGTTATATTTATACTTATAAATCCACATATTGCCAATAGCTTTCTTCACCGGAGGCAGGTCTACTATACTGAATGGGCCATGGAGATGATGAATGCCCTAAGAGCAAAGAAGAAAAACGGTTTCGTAGATGGAACCTTGCCAAAACCGATGGAAGATAGCCCGGATTTGGAGTCGTGGTTGAGTGTAAACTCAATGATAGTGGGATGGATCAGATCTTCAATAGAACCGAGGGTCCGATCGACTGTGACTTTCATCACCGAAGCTCACAAGCTTTGGGAGAACATGAAGAAGAGATTCGAGGTAGGAAACAAGGTACATATTCATCAGCTGATGGAGCAGCTAGCTTCATGTCGACAAAACAGTGAAGCACTGATAGACTATTACGGAAGACTGGCGATGATGTGGGAGGAGTTGCAGACTTACAAACCACCACCAACGTGTTCCTGTTTTGCGGCTGCTGTTTATGAGAAAGAACGAGAAGATGAGAGAGAGCATCAATTCATTATGGGATTGGATGAGTCGAGGTTTGGTAATGTAGTGACGGCCATCATCGAGGCTGATGAGTTACCAGACTTGGGAAAAGCTTCTGCTAAGGTGATCCGTGAAGAAGCACGGTTGAGTTCAGCTAAATCTCGTGAGGCAGCTCCGCAAGAGGCGATAGGCTTTGTGTCTCGACGAGATGTTCAGACTGAGGTACGCGAGACAAGAGATTCTACAGGACATGGTGCAAAAACAGAGAACAACAACTCTGGAAACAGAGGGAGAGAGCGTGTGTGCTCTAACTGTGGTAAGCCTGGACATGAGAAGAACACATGCTGGCAAATTATCGGTTTTCCTGAATGGACTAACGAGAGACGAGGAAGAGGTAGTAGCATAGGTCGTGGAAGTTCCAGTTACATAAGAGGAGGAAGAGGGTCTGCAAATACTGCACAGGCTACCAGTTCTTACAGCACTGGGAGTTCCGATCTGACTCCGGAGCAATGGAAGGAAATTACTCAGATCATCAATGAGGGCAAGTCAAGTGGTCAATCAGAGAAGTTGTCGGGTAAGAGCCTTGGTGATGTAATAATAGACTCGGGAGCATCACACCATATGACTGGCGACATAAGTCAGCTAGTCGATGTGAGAGAGACACCACCGTGTGTCGTGGGTTTCGCAGATGATGGTACATCTACATCGTATCAGATGGGGAATATGATACTTACTGATAAGATATCCCTCACGGATGTGTTGTTTGTGCCTAAGTTAGACTGCACGTTGATTTCAGTATCGAAGTTGTTGAAACATAGCAACTGTTTTGCTCTGTTTACTGATACGATTGTTGTGTTGCAGGACCGTTCTTCGAAGACTCGATTGGAGCGGTGAAGCGTGATGGGGTGTATTTTTTTAAGGATGTGAGAGTTGGACGAGCTAACAGAGCTGATGGAAGCAAGGATCAACTCTTGTGGCACAGAAGACTTGGGCATCCAGCTTTTGCGATTTTTTCTTCCTTACCAATGGTTTCTGGTGTTTTAAATAAAGCTTGTTCTAGTCCTTGTGACGTGTGTTTTAGAGCTAAGCAGACGAGAGATGTTTTCATGATAGTATCAATAAAGCGAAACAGTGTTTTGAGCTTGTTCACGTGGATGTTTGGGGTCCATATCGTGTTCTGCATCATGCGGAGCAGTGTATTTCCTTACAGTTGTGGATGATTTTAGTAGAGCTGTATGGACGTACTTGTTGCTTACAAAATCAGAAGTCAAGAATGTGATGCAACGTTTCCGTGCTTATACAGAAACACAGTTTAATCTTTCTATTCAAAAGTCGGAGTGATAACGGCACGGAGTTCTTGTGTCTAGGAGGGTTCTTTCAGGACAAAGGAATTGTGCACCAAGCGAGTGTAGATGCATACAACAAAGGGAGAGTAGAGAGAAAACATAGACACATATTGAATGTGGCGAGAGCTTTGTTGTTTCAAGCTAACATGCCTGTTAAGTTTTGGGGCGAGGCTGTTTCTACGGCAACTCACTTGATCAACATGACTGACAAAGGTGTTAGAAAGCTCGCCGTATGAAAAGTTGTTTGGGACAAAGCCGCCGTATGAGACACTGCGCGTGTTTGGGTCACTATGTTATGTACACAGGCGGGACAGAGACTAGAATAAGTTTGGAGAAAGAAGCAGGAGATATGTTTTTGTTGGATATCCATTTGGAAGAAAGCTTGGAGAGTATATGATTTAGACAACAATAAGTTTCTTGTCTCCAGAGATGTAAGTTTCGTAGAAGATGAGTTCCCGTACAAGGAAGAGTCTGTTGCAGATGTAGAGCATACTGCAACAACAGGAGGACCAGATGATGATTGGTTGATAAATGGTCCAGTGGAGGACACAAGGAGTGTGCTCCAGATGCCTAGTGAATCACAGTCAGGAGAAGTTACAGAGCAGTCGGGAGAAGTTACAGAGCCCACTGCAGAAATGGTTCCTAATGCTGGTTTGACTTCAGACACTGCTGGTAATGGTGATCAGCCTAGCACTGAGCAAGCTGCAGTCAATTTAAACGTCATTATCCTCCAACTCCAATAGTAAAATATCATAACAAATCATTTGTCCCTAAACCCAAATATCTAAAACCTTGAAATACTCTAATCGATTTCAAATGAATACCCGAACAAGTTACCAAAAAAAAAGAATACCCAAACGCATGATAGTTAGGTAGCAACGCAGCCTCAAGAAGCACAAAAACAAATTCCAGTTTAGTTATTTTAATTTCCTTAAATCATATAACACGAGTAAAACCGTTGACGAAATAAACGAGTAAAACAAAAGCAAATAAGACTTTGGAAACCTTTTCCATCTCTCTCACGCAAGTAAAAACAACAAGGAAAATATCTAAATTATTTGACATAGTATAAATAAAATACTATAATTTTAGTCCTAATCACATTCATAAGTCCTATTCACATTTGCCAGTCTTAATCAGATTAGGCCAGTCTAAAATATCCACCACTCACATCTAAACGCGTGGAAGTTGAAAGAGTCAAAGAAAGCACAAAGTCTTTTAAGTCTCTCAACAACTTCATAAGAGGAGAAGGTGAAGAGCTAGATATCAACATTAAGCAATTCAGAATCTTCTCTGCAGCTTCTCCTTCCTCTTACGCGGTTCAATCCTCTCTATATAACTCTCTCTTCCCCTAAACCCACCAAAAAACCATCTCAAATCCCACTTCTTGAATCGGTATTTGAAACCATGGTTCGTTGTAGCAACAACCTCGTCGGTGTACTCAACTTCATCGTCTTTCTCCTCTCTATCCCTATCTTAGCTGGAGGTATCTGGCTAAGCCAAAAAGGCTCAACGGAGTGTGAGCGTTTTCTGGACAAGCCCGTGATTGCTCTCGGAGTTTTCCTCATGGTTGTGGCAATCGCTGGTTTGATCGGTTCGTGCTGCAGAGTCACATGGCTTCTCTGGACATATCTCCTTGTCATGTTCCTCTTGATTCTCCTCGTCTTCTGCTTTACGATTTTCGCCTTTGTTGTCACTAACAAAGGAGCAGGGGAGAAAGTTTCAGAGAGAGGGTATAAAGAGTATAGGCTTGGAGATTACTCTAACTGGTTGCAGAAACGTGTGAACAGTGACAAGAACTGGAGGAAGATTAGGAGTTGTCTTGTCGAGAGCAAAGTCTGTTCTAAACTTGAAGCTAAGCTTATTGATGAACCTGTCAATAAGTTCTATGATGAACACCTTACTGCCCTTCAGGTAAAAGCTTTAATCTTGGATCTGATTCGTTATCTGAAAGCTTGTCTGGTTTTTAGGGTTTTAGTCAGAACTTTGTTTTTTTTGGTTGTCTGCGTTGTGATCAAAGGCGTAAAAGCGCTTGACCTTTTTGACCCTTGAAATCACTTTTTGTGATCTCAAAAGTTTTGATTCTGTAACATGTCTTTTAAAGAGCCAAACTTTTTTAACACAAAAGGTTTACTTTATGATTTATAAAGTTTCAGCCTTTCAAACTTTTGTATACGTTCTGTTCTGTTCTTAGCAGTTTTGTATGATTTACTTAAGATGCAAGCAAATATGTTTTAAGCTATTTGTCCTGTTCTTAGCAGTTGTGTATACTTTTCGCTCTTTGAGTCTCTAGTTTCACTCTTATGAGTAGATAGTGTAATAGTATCTGAAGCTGATTCTCTGTGTTAATGTCATACTACAACGAATTAACGAATATTTTTGTTCTGTGTTACAGTCTGGTTGCTGCAAACCCGCAGAGAGATGCCAATTCACTTACGTCAGCGCCACAAACTGGACTAAGACGGCCGGGACACACCCTGATCCAGACTGCCAAACCTGGGACAACGCACCAAACAAGCTCTGCTTCGATTGCCAATCTTGCAAAGCGGGTCTCCTCGACAATGTCAAGAGTGCGTGGAAGAAAGTTGCAGTTGTTAACATCATCTTCCTCGTCTTCCTCATCATTGTCTACTCTGTCGGTTGCTGTGCTTTGAGGAACAATAAGAGAGATGACAGCTACGGCCGTACTTATGGATATAAGCCTTGAGGGTTTTTAGGACAGAGATTCGTTATTTGTTCTTTACACATTAATGGAGTTTGCTTTTATGTTTGATGATTCCTATCGGTGTTTTGAGACCTATTGCTTGCTTGTACAGCTCTCTTATGATACTTATTAGTGTGTACCTTCTGGCTAAACCATGATATTGATTTATTATATGTTTTCTCTTCCTTTTTTTTAATCATACCATGTTCTCTTGATCTTTCTCGTTGAGGCCCACAGAAGCCACGCTTATTGAGTATTGACAATAACTAAACACCGTTCTTGCCTGTAACTTTGAAAAGAATTACTAGTTCAAAAAAAAAAACATTGAAAAGAAGTAGTAACCGAAGGTAAATAACTAATCCGAGCTTTTTTACAGTAAAAACTTGTAGAAATAAAGGGCAAACTTCTTTTTAGCTTTTGCATGTGTTAAAGAAGTAGTAGAGCATTAAAATGCTGAACTAAACACTCAGGTGCTCATGTCCGATAAAAAATGATCTGAGATACTTCTGCCCGAAATTAATCGAATTTTGAATTAAATATATCTTTAATTAAATCAGAAAAATTATTAAAAGACCACAGAGCCAACAGAAACTTGCATAATTACAACCCAACCAGGACCATTTCGCGGACCATCCAGGCCCGATCCATGAAATTCGGATATATTTCTCCACAACTTCCGAAACCTTTATAAGAGTTGGTGTAATTGTCAATATTGGTGAAACTGTACATAGTAATAAATCTTCAACAAACATACACACAATCTACTACAAAGTTATTCGAAATTGAACTAAATCGCACTTTTAGATTTGGAATCACACTGTGATCTTGATCCATTTAGGGAGAGTACAAACACTGGTTCTATTAATCTGGAACACCAGCAATCATATGGCAATTCAGGGTTTATCCTTTCAGCCACAGAGAGAAACATGGCAGGTTTTTCGTAATCCCAATTGCCTGTAAGTTCCCAATGACATTTGATTTGAAACATCCGATCAACATGTTGACGAGTAAAATCAGGGTAGTTGTGAACCATTCCTCTATCATCAACGCTAAAGGCTAAGTTCATCATACCGTCTACAAATTGGGCCAACAAGCATCCTCTCTCACCAGCAAGGTGTATTTTTTCTCTTCCTACATCAATTAAATGGAGGATGAAGAACTCATACATACCTCTCAAGTAGATGACCTCTGGATTACCCAGACGGTAGCAGTTAATTCTGAACGTTCGAACAGCAGTGATCTCGTCTAGCCAGTAGGACCAATCATTCAGGTAAATGAGATTGGCCGATCTGTAGAAGTAATCATTTCTTCCAATTTTGTTCGGGATATTGGTCGTTGCTACCTTGGAGAGAATCTTATGAAGCATTGAAGGAGGGAGAGAAGCCAAGTTCATGTTCTCCATGTCTAACTCGAATAGTCGTCTCCGTTTGATAGAAGAAAACTGTTATTGTGTGAGAAATCTCGTGAGTTATTTGTAGAAGTAATAACCCTTGAAATTTAATGAACCACTAACCCAAATTCAAGCAGAAGCGTGTCCATTTAAGGTGACTTGATGGACTCCTCGAGAAGACACGACTTCTCTCACATGATTTGAATATCGACAGTCGCATCTCTTCAATTAATAAGATTTATAACTATGTATAAGTAGGTGAAACTATGGGATTTATATTGTCTAACTAGATATTATATTGTTTTATTTTGGAAATATGATCAGAGAAATTCAACTAGTTATGAGATATATTTGCATTATGACATTTACAGAGAGAAGCTAGAGACATTATATTATAGAGAGAAGCTATAGACATTACATTATCTGAAACTTAGTAAAAGTAGACATTACATTATCCGAAACTTAGTAAAAGTAGATAAAACTATATGCCATAACTCGAGAAATAAACACCACAACTAATCTTCAATTGGCCAGTGGGCAGCGGTCAAGTGAATAGCATTGCAGAAGTCCCAAACTGCACATTGCCAGAAACAACGATCGCATCTCCACTGTGTTCTTGATCCATCTAAGACAAACACCGGTTCTTCTATTGCGGAGCACCAGCAATCATGTGGGACGGACCAAGGCTTTATTCTTTCCAGTAGAGACATAAACACCTCAGGTTTTTCATAACCCCAATGGGCTGAGGATATCGCAATCCTGATCATGTAATCCATCCGATCAACAAATTCACGACTAAAGTTAGGATAGTTGTGAACCAACCCTCCATCATCTACACTAAACGCTAAGTTGAGCATTCCATCTACATACTTGGCCAACAACAATCCTCTCTCAGCAGCAAGATGGATTTTCTCTCTTCCGTGATCAAGTAAATGGAGGAAGAAGAACTCATACATACCACGCATGTAGATGGCCTCTAGATTACCGGCTTGGTAGCAAAGAAGTCAGAATTTTCTTACAGCATTAACCTCATCAATCCAATCATTGAAGTGAATGAGATCAGCAGATCGGTAGAAATAGTCTTCTCTGCCAATTTGAGTGAACTTGGAGAAAGCAATTCTAGCACTACCGAAGTCCCAGATGTGACTTGTTGCTACCTTTGAGAGAATCTTATGGAGGATGAAAGGAGGGACAGAAGCCAAGTTGAAGTTCGACATGGAGAGATATTCCTTTAATCGAGTAAATGGAAAGATTTACGTTTTTGGACAGGTGATAACCCTTTTTATAATGGGGATGATCCTCTTACCGATAAGATTGTATTTACTATCCCACTTAAGAGCGATTTGATAGACGTCTTTAGAAGACGAGAAGACACGACTTCTCACTGCAAGAACAGGCGCATGGCTTGGATTTGAAACTTTGAAAAACGAATATGCAATAAAGAAATATTCTGTGAATAATTAAGTGAAACTCACTGATTGAGATAGTCTAAATTCATGAAACTTAGAATTTTTTTAACAATTTGATTCTATTAATACATGAAACTATGTAAAACATTAGCAAAATTAGATATTAGGTGTGTTTTATATTTTGAAAATAAATGATATGTAGAAGCATAATCGAAAACTTAATTATACTGAGTGGGTTATTTAATAATAGCTAGCTGTAAAAGAAATAATAAATTAAATTTGAGATATTTAGTTTGAGAAAAATCTGTCATTTCATGATTTAATTAGAGATTCATTTAATTACCCTAGCGTGTCCCTTAATATTTTCAAAGCGACATGACTTCTGACGCGCCGACTCCAATAGTATTTCTAGGCTTTGGAACTATGTATAACTCTATGTATTTAAGTGAAACTAACTGATTTTGATTGTCTAAATTTATGAAACTAACCAAAATTTCAGAATTTAGATAGTCTAATTATATAAAACTATGTAAACATTAACAAATTTAGATATTATATTGTTTTATTTTGCAAATAAATAGAAAAAAGATAATTAATTAAAATGGATCAGTAAAAATCGAAAATCCTGTAATTAATGATATTGATGGAAACGAAGTAAGTAATCGATTGAAAAAGTCTCTTATAATAATCATTACACTTGCATTGAAACGCCACGACACCGTCTACGATCATCATCACAATTGCATTTAAACTCCACCAGAGTAACTTACTTCAGTCACTCTGCAAATTTAAACCAAAAAGAAAAGAAAGGATTCATCATTTCGAGAACTCTCATCTCCTCTATCATCTCTTCTCTCATCTCTCTACAAACAAGATGACAGACTACAATAAGCTTTCCGAGGTTTCTTATAACCCCAAGGTCAGGGCTTGGCGTTTCAGAGTCAAAATACACAGGGTTTACCCTTTCTATTCCTATCTTACTGACAGTGGACCTTTCTATACCTATGTCCTAGCAGATGAAGATGTAATTGTTATATCATCACCTCTCAAGTTTGTCATTCATAACATTTAACCGTGACAAACAAAAACTTGATCCTTGTACTTTATTTATTAATGTAGGGGTCCAAGATGGAGATGGCCGTTTATGGAGATTATGATAGGTTTAGAGGCCTCGAGAAGCAAGAGGGAAACTGGGTGGAAATCTTTCGGGTAGAAGTTGAACGTTCCTATCCAGGTTTCTAGGCAACTAACTCTCGGTTCAGACTAACTGCTACGCGCGACACAGAAGTCCACATCATCGAGCCTCTGAACAATCGGCTTTTCATGGACTTCAAGAACATCCATGAAATCCCTCACATGTCCAACAGGGAATGAAACTATCCCACAGGTATGAGTTCTGCTAAAATATATTACACATATTTAGATGTTGGTAATCGCAACAGTCGCATGTCTTGGTTTCAGAACATTGTATAACTATGTAGAGGTAAGTGAAACTAAGTGAAACGAACTGATTTAGTTGAGTAACACTTATATGGTAGACACAATGAGAGTGGTCTTCAATACGGAAGCCCATTTTGATGACCGTGCAAGACCAATGATGGTGTTTTACATAAGGGAAAACATGTAAGTAGAAAGTAACATATGATCCAAGATAAATTTATCTATATTGTAATTGACACACCTTTTCTCAATAGTGACAGCCAGATAAAATGTGTGGCAACTGGCGAGCAGGCCTATGCCTTCCGGGATGGTCTTAAAAACAGGAGAGGACATGTGATTGTGGCCCTTAAGATGTGGAGGGTCTGCAAGCGTTGGAGTAAGTGTAGTTTCTGTGTCTACTTTTAAACGTGATAGTTGAGTTAAACGTTTACTAAAATCATTTATATTTATACAAATTATTTTGGTCCTGCTGATCTATGGCTTGAGACCGAAGTTGGAATTTCGGACTTCAGGTTCAATCCGCGTTTGTCCAAGGTTGAGTACTTCAGGCAGTCTCTACTAAACAGCGACCCTTATATTAAGAAATATGGGGTTGAAGGTCTTGTGTAAATCTTGTTGTTCTCACTGTTATCCAACTTCTGGTTTCTCTTAATCAATTGTTCCAACTTCTGGTTTCACTTAAGTTTTACTTAAGTTTCACTTAATCAATTGTTCGACTTTTTGTATAAATAGGTCAGATTTTGTGTTAGTTTCACTTTTTCAATTGTCTGACATCATAAAAACAATAGAAACTTTTTTGATAGATCAAACTACATAGTTATCCAACTTCGCAGAACTTAGGAGAAACATACAAAAAACTGAAGAACTAAAACGACGACAGTAAGAACTTAAGAACATAGTTCGAATTACTTGTACATAACTCTCATAATACCGGCTAGAACTACAAAGACACTGATGCCGACAATAACAGGGACACAACCTCCTGATATCTTAGGCATTAATTCGGACCTTCGCTCCTTATTGTTGCTTTGAGAAATTGAACTTCTTCTTCTAGGATTCGAACTTGGTTGTGCAACTGTTGAATCTCATCGGTGAAAGCTTCATCGACCCATTTGAAGAGGTGGTCGTCGTTCTCCAGCTACAACATTAGATCCCACAACATTATGTAAAAAAAATTAAACGTGAAGCTTAAGAGAACATAGAGACACCGATAATACCCTAAGTGAAGCCGCATAGAGACACCGATGAAACCGGCGGTATGGATTTGGCCCGGATTTGGAAATTACCTCGACGATTCTCTCCCCGCACGAACATTTACTAGGTATTCCCGCAGTTCTTACTCGTCCCCGACCACTGGTAATGGTAATATCTTCAGTCATGGACGATGAAGCGGCCGTAATTGGGTTGGACATTATCTTACAGAAAGGAGGTTGAGAGGAGACGAATACTCGACCAGAAGAGAGATGGAAGAGAGAGAAAATTGGAGATAGAAATGGGGAAAACCTAAAAAAAGGTCTTTAATACGATTTTGGGATTTTAGCAAATTGGGAAGAGGGAAATTAAAAATTCGAAAAGCTGGGCGGGAAAATTATCACATGGTTTTTTGTGGTCAAAGTTTCACCAAGTACTTAGTTTTACATAAAACATCAAAGTTGTACTTTTTAATTATTTCCATTTATCTTGGTTATACTCTACTTTGATTAATGATTTTATGGTTATACCAATGCAATTATGTTTTCTATGTTCATTTCTCATACGATCATGTACACGTAAACTTGATTTCGTGCCATAGAGAGTTATCAAATCTAACAAGGTCAGTTTTAGCGATAAAAGCTATGATAACACATTGTATTTCCTATGTGATTGCTACAGATGGAATTTTAATAATTCCGATTAAATCATAATTAACATAACAGTAATAATAAATAATAAATTACAGTCTTATTATCTCCATGACTTATAAAATTTAAAAGTTTAGAATTTACAATCATATTACTCAGTTCACCTATCGTAGTTATACCAGTAAAGAAAACAAGTTTCACTTAGTCATACAACACACAAATATAAATTTTTTCGCCTCAACTCCATAACGATCCCATGCGATAAAAACACCAAAACTGAAAGTTAAAGGCTTACAACCTAATCCACATCAAAACTGAAACACTGAAACAAAAGGTTTACAACCTACTCTTCTTTTGTTTCTTGTGGGGATGTTCATCGTGTAAATTAGTGCCCACATTCTCTTCTTCCCCATATCCACTCTCATGCTCACAATAGTTCCTATTACAAGAGCTCTCTCCAACTCTCGACAGTTGCTCGGTTATTTTAACTATTTGAAACTCTCGACGAGATCGCAATTCGATGATAGAGAAGAAGAATAAGGAGGGAGGAGTGGAGAAGAAGACTCGACGACGACTGAGCCGATTGAGTAGCTCCCGATTATCGGAGAGTTATCGGAGGAGGAGGAGGAGAGAATTCAAATTGATTCGATTAATATTAATTTATTCATTAAATCGGTCATGGGTATTTTCGAAATCAACCACACTCCCTAAGAGTATCAGAACAGATAAGAGTATGCCAGATCACGTGAGAGTATGCTAGATCACTTTTTGCCTCATTAAGAGTACCTGAGCACTTTACTCTAAAATGCTCCGCTTTATTAGGAAAACAACTCTGATGGTTGATGGCCAGATTCACTTTTTCACAGAGGATTTTAAGATTGATATTTTCGAAACATAGACCATCTATATTGATTATTGAATCACAAAATTCATTCAGAAATAGGGTTTTTCGTTTTTGATAACTTGTCGATTTATATAAAAGAGTAAAGTGGTCCATAAATCTTCAATTTTCAAATTTTGACCATCAAGATCACCAATTTTTGAGAAGCCAATTTAAACATCAAGTTTTTGTTGACTATTGTTTAAATCTCAAGATTTGGTTGACTATACTAAATTAGCCACACCTTTAAGTAGTTAAAAAAATTATAAAACAAAGTTGGTTGAAACCGTTATAAAGCACAATTAAATAAAACAACATTTCTTTTCCTTAAAATCTTCAATTTTCAAATTTCAGACATTCAAAACAAGAACTTTTGCAAAGTCATGTTTTAAATCTCAAACATTAGTTAACTGGGCTAAATTAGACACATTAAAAATAGTTTAATAAAATAATAAAGAGAAGTTTATGAAACCATTATTAAGCAAAACACAACAATCATCTCACAAAAAGTAAGTCACAGAATAAACAACATTGATAAATCGCAAAATTCACCCAAAAATATGGTTAATTTTTTAAAATTGATTGTATGGCAAGGAAGCTTTTGTTAGATCCCTTGAGATCCACTGTGCATTCATTACTCCATTCCTCTATGATGAGAGGTCCTTTAAAATCTATGATGTATTAATTTTGTTGCGTCTTCGATATGAGAGGTCTAAAATCGTCGTCCTATGAGCAAGATTCTAAGAGCTGGCCAATGATAATTTGAAATATATTACGGATGCACCTTTTGATAGGCTCCCTTTGTACATTTATCATGATCAAACCAAACATAGTTCTTAGTTAATATCTTCTATGAGGTATGATTGTCCGAGAGTAGTCTTCTCTTCAGCTTGGCAATTAGGTCTCTCCTTCAGCTAGGAAGTTATAAGCTATGAGAGAGGTCTCCACTTCTGCTTGTCGATTAGATCTCTTTTCAGCTAGGAAGCTAGGAGAGAGGTCTACTCTTCAGCTAGACAATTAGGTTTTTCCTTAAGTTAGGGAGCTAGGAGAGAAAAGTCTCTTTTTCATCTAGGTAATTATGTCTCTCCTTCAGCTAGGAAGCAAGGAGAGAGATACATATCCTCTTCATCTAGGTAATTACGTCTGTCCTTCAGCTAGGAAACTAGGAGAAGAGGTCTTGCCTTCAACTAAGAAATTAGGTCTCTCATTCAGCTATGAATTTAGGTGAGAGGTATCCTCTTCAGCTAGGTAATTAGGTCTCTTATTCCGCTATGGAAATAGAGAAGTCTCTTCTTCAATTAGGTAATTAGGTTTCTCCTTCAGCTAGGAAGATAGGAGAGAGGTCTCCTCTTCAGCGAAATTAGGTCTCTCCTTCAGCTAGAAAGATAGGAGAGAGGTATCCTCTTCAGCTAGGTACTTAGGTCTCTCCATCTCTCCATGTCTTCAGTTAGTTCGTCAGTTCTCTAGGTCATCAGGTCAGCTAGACAGCTAGGTAACAAAGCAGCTAGGCCTGCAAGATAATATGCCTCCTAAGTTAAAAAAAATAGATATAGAAAGACATGAAGAATGAATGGAGGATTTTCTTTTGTTATGAATATGTGGATCTTAAGTCGGACTAAATGATAAAGATGTATAATCATTTTTTCTCTTTGTTCTTTTATTCTTTGTCCTATTTTTTCTTTCTTGGGCAGCTCCCGTTTCTTAGCTCCACCTCTCTATCTTTTCTATCTGAATTTTAGGTGGAAAGAATGTTATTTATAACCACTATTTGGAATAACTTGTCATATGAATGACATTCAAGATCATAGATTAAGACTATTGACCAAGACTTTGTTCAATGATTTTACTTGATTCTCATAGGCGCTAAGTTTTGAATAATTGGGTTGGACTTGCAGTTTAGACTAGGGGTGGAATCTGGTCCAAACAAAAGCATACCCCAAATTCTGCGAGCGTGTTAATAAGCTTAGAATTGTTAGGATTTCTGCGTGCATGTTAAGTCCATTCAAAGAATTGTTTGTTCCTTGTCCCTGTCGGAATGGCAAGGCATTCATGTATCTTTGACTCCTTGGCTAATCATTTTTTGATGTCTTCATCCACATATGTAATCATATCTTGGATTTTATGTGTGCGTATGATGAGATTATTGTAGATCATTGGACATTTTAGATGCGAATTTTATAATCTTGTGCCAAGGCTTATGTAATTTCTAGTAAAACTGGGTGAAGAGAGGAATGACATATTCCGGATGGTGTTACGGAAAAGTCGTCCAAAGGTGTGAATTGTTTTTGGCTTATCCTGTTCAGACATGGTTGTTGGTGTGGTATTTTCCCGGCTTATCTTGTACCTACTTGAGAGTTATTAGGATGCTTGGTAGTTTCCATTTCTAGAGTGTTTTGCAGGGTTGTGCCCATAATTTTTGATCATATAGTCGTGCTTATGTTCACTTGAGGCGATAACGAAACTCAAAATATGCTACCCATCGCAAGGGTGTCGATTCACCAAGGCACTTATGAGAGATACCGAAAGAAATTGGTTATGTCTGGCCATGGCGCCAATGTATATGCGTTTGTAGCAAAGGCATGGATCATGGAGCATATACTTAGTAGGCGAGTGCCGTTTTTAGTTCCGAGAGCTTAAACATAGCGAGCGTAAACAAGATTGAAAGCATGAGCTTGGTGAGTGTGAGCTCGGGTGAGTGTGAACAAGTTTGAGGGCATGAGCTTGATGAGTATGAGTTTAATGAGGTGAGTGCCTATAATGTGGTGAATGTTAACATGATGTGCATTTATGAGCTGAACTAAGTTTGTGGAAACTTTTGACTCATACTCTCTTTGTGGCTTTCAATACTTCCCAATGTTTCAATTTTATGAATTCTGTAGCAATTTCTTCGGTTAGCGATCTCTTGAAAGATTTTTGTTTTAGGATTTGGTGACGCCTTATCCACAGCTTCATAGTATGCTTTTGGATACAATACGATGTTGATTTCTGAATAGTTTCCTATGGGTTTTGTCGTTTGATTTTTGGGTCTCCCATTTTGTTTTCCATTATGATTCTTTGAAGTCCACAGAGCTCTTGTCTTCTCTCAAGCAATTATTTATGGTTAGATCTTCTGCAATATCTTTGAAAGTTCATTGTCTCACAATTCTTCAATGTAGGTCATCCATCAAGTTTTGACTCAAGTTGTTCGATGTCAATTTGAATTGTTTGTCATACTTTGTCAGAGTGTATCCGATTCATCTTTGAAACTTGAATCCACGTCCTATGGGTTAACATTCTATGATGGATGCTGCATAGTGAAGTTTGATGGCTTGCGTGAAGTTTTCTAGATCAATCATACAATTAATTTCTCCACCAGTAACATGGCTATGATATGAATCAATGTGTTGAACAGTTAATGTACTCATGTTGGTATGTCTGACACGCCTCATGAGTTCAACTTTTCTATGAAGTTTGTTTTCAATGAGGCAGCTTGGTATTGCCTTTCCGCAAACCATTTTGAAAATATCTTTCTAATAGAATCCACAAATAGGCAATATGACGCACTTTTTCCTTCCTTAAGCACACTATTAATGCATTCTGCAAAATTGCTTATCATGATATCATACCTGTCTCCTGGAAAATGTGCACAAGCACACATTCTAATATCTGCAGTTTCCAATGATTTCAAAAAGCTCAATATATTCCACCTGTCGATATACCATAACTGCTTTTTCGCTAAAGCTACCATTGGGGTCTTTTTGAATTTTGAGGCAAGGTTTTGTCCAAGGTGATATAATCATATGCTCCTATCAGTTTCAGGGAAAACATTTTTAAGAGCCTTGGCTATTGATGGGCATCAGTCAGAGATGAAAAATAAATTTCTACTATCACCTATCACACCACACAGCTTAGTAAAATACCATTCCCATGAATCTAGATCCTCTGCTTTTACAAATCCCAAAATAGGATATATGCCCCTATTTCCATCCTGACATGCAGCCACTTATATGTGTTCCATCTAAAATAATAATCATCCTCATGAACTGAAAGCCTTTGATACATGCACCAAAATCCGTGAAAAAATACGGAGACCTTTGATGATCATCACATTCATGATTTGTTACTGTGAATTGGCCTTAATTATTTTGTATAGATACAAAGGCAAGTCCTGATAGCCACTGACATGAGTGCCTCTAACCATCTCTCGTAAAAATGCTAAGGCGATATGAGCCTTTGTATAACCAATGTCAATTCCATTAAGATCACTACCACCAGTAAATCCCTCAAAATATATATTGCTAATACATTTTGTATTTGCCTACTGGAGACGAGAATACCTATGACCGCAGATCATGAAAAAAGATCAATATATTTACAAACGAAGAATTCTGGAGATGATCTTGGCATAGTTAAACCATGTATCCTCAAGGAACATCCAGGAACGAAGCACTTTGCGTAAAATAAATACTTCCAAGACTTCTTGATGCTGAAATCAAACCTTTCGATCACTGAAAGCTTACATATTTTCATTATCAGTTCCTTCTTTCCACTGAATATGTTGCCAGAATTAATGGTTTCACTCGCTGTGTGGCTTCATGGTCTCATGTGATGGCTTCATAGTCTCATGTGATGGTTTCATAGTCTCGTACTGAACATTTCCAAAACTACTAATATCCAGAACAACATTCTCTCTGAAAACACGCTTTTGATTTCAGTTCACATCATGACGACCATTGTTTGCAGTTAAAGAGACATAAATGCACAAAACGTCTGTTTTGGACAATATGATAAAGTTTGCAAGTCCTCTGTAATTACTCAAGAACCTCGGAGCCATGTTGCTAGGCATTTACTCCAATAAACGTTTAGGCAACATATAAGCAAGCTCCACCGCTTTTATCTCACTAATCATGTTGTAATCTTTACAAACCATGCAGAGAAAATCCTCATCTTTGTTCTCGTTTTCAACAACAAAAACATTCCCCTTTTTACTTGGATCAAGAAGGAACTCTCAACCCACATTATCCATTTTCCATTGTCTAAAAACAGCAAACAGGTGGAATACTATCTGCATTATAGATAATTTGCATCACTAGCTCTCAAAACACATTGTAAAACGTGATGGAAAGGAAAGAAAATAAAGTGAATCATAGTGGCAAAATAACATCATTGTAAAGAAAATCATAGGCCATACACAAGAAAAACATTTGGCCTTTGTTCATAGATCTTATAACAGTGGACTGTTTATCATACTTGGTGTTTTTCAGATCTAGGTTCGTCAAGTGTTGATTTGAAATTTCCTGCAATTTTTTCATTTGTAACCTATTCGCCTTCCACCTAAAAATCTACTTACATTTATCAATTATAAACGAAGACCGGACAACAAACAAATTTAGGGAATGATTTTGAGAAATTACTGATGAGGTTTAACGAGAAGAACAACCTGGAATCTATATATGATAAAGACGTTGAAGGTACCATTCTCCCTTTCATTTTTTTCTATTTTCGTTGGAAACTAATTATGGCATTCTTTTTATTATTTGTAAATAGTTAGTTAAATGGTAATTTTCCAAAAAAAATATATTTTTAACATTTTTTATTAGAAAGATACCGTTCTCACTTTTGTTCTAGAAAGTAAGGCATTCCAACAAATCACCCATAAAACATAACCTATGCTCAAACTATTATTGTATTGGTTAGTCTGGGTGGGGCTAAGAAATGGCTGAATATTACATCAATAATTTTTCTCAAAATATATTTATGATATTAAAAAAAAATTAAAAGATGAATTCAAGTATCGTCTTTCATGAGTATTTTTAATAAATTATATGAATAACAATAGCTATCACGAATTTATGATTATTTAACATTTGAAGTTGTAAATTTAAAGCTTCTTTTCGGTACAATGAATGTTCGCTGCTGGAGAGGATCATTGATATCACAGGTTTGTGTGGCACAATAGGCCTTGAAATGAAATTTAAAGCTACGGCTGAATCTGCAGTTCAAATGTATCGGCGTCTAAGTCACCAAACCTCGAGTATGATTTCTATCAAAAAGGAAATTCTGCAACTTCGACCGTAGGGTCTGTATTACGAGGATGATGTTCAACTTTGGAAGGGAGAAGGGGATGATTTTAAGCCAATCTTCAATACGAGCCAGACATGGCACTCAAAGAGACTGCAGCTACCAAAAGTGGACTGGTATACTCTTGTTCTCTGAAGTCACTCTGGAGTACTATGTACTTTCCTGGAACTCTGTCCACAACCGACTGTCTACAAGGGATGAAATCCGTAAATGGAGTTCTAGCTTGGATGCTCAATGTGTCCTATGTACGGCTTAAATGGAAACATGGAACCTCCTCTACTTTAGTTGTCTTTATTCTCAACGGATATTGATGTACCATGGTTTTTACCATTTTTAGACCATGGTAGAAGTCCTTCATAGAGTCTTTATTATGTATTTCGAGTCGTTTTAGAGTCTTTACAGGTCTAGGTAAGTTTTGGACAACTCTAGAGATTCTGGAGCAATTTGAGATGCAGAACTGTGTAGATGCGTCAAAAGTGTACAATGGATGGAGGAATTCCCTAGGTGAATTGATCTTATATTTTAACACAAAATAGAGATTTGAGTTAACTTTCCAATGCCACCGGTTTGAGGTCGATCAGACGGTTGAATCAAAACTTATGCTCGTTTTACTGAAGAGTGGTCCGTCTGACGCATGAGAAGAAGATGTCGAAGTTGATGCATGGTGTCGAGCGACAATCCTTTAGTGTCGAATGACACTCACTTACTCATAATCCTACTCGAGCTTTAATGAAGCTTCAAGAATTGCAGTTTGCCTCCAAAGTTTCCTTTATTTACAAAGAACCCATAACATGTTTTAACCTATATTATCTGTTTCTAATTCATTGTTAATGGCTAAGCTTTCTTTTAGATTCGAAGAGATAGATTAGAACTCCTCCAGAGTTGATCAGCTGGAACTCCCGTTTTTTATTATTCATGTTTGAATAGTTCTATTGTTAGATTTAGAAATTTCATGAGCTCAATGTTAAATTGCTAATCATAGGATTGTTAGTGTTACTCATAAAATTCTACACCAGGATTGTTTATTCATATGAATGGATTTAAAAAAAACCTGTTTGGAAGTCGATACACAACAAACCATAGTTCTATTCTAGAACTTTTGGTGAATAGTGGAAAGAATGGCAATCATGATTTTTCTGAAAAAACATTAAAAAAAATACTCAAATTTGATGCTGTAGGGATATATAATTGTTGATGAAGGATATAGATTTGGTAATGGAGAAATAAAAATAAGGGAGAAGAACAGATTGGACTGATATTTTTGGTTATTGTTTGTGTGAATCATTACTACTCGATCCCGCTAAATGAGCCCAAAAAGCCGACCACAAAAACTTCACATATGTAAAGAATACACAAGTATAAACATGTATAAATTGTAACAATTTTAATTCGTACAACATATAACATAGAGAAAATGACTGAGATAACACCAAACCAAGTTTTTGTTCTCAAACTAGCACTCAATGCCCAAAGTCACCAAAATAGGTTTCATTAAAGGGATCATTTACCCTTATGCCCCCTCTTTTGATTAATTAAAAAAAAATCAAATCAATTTTCGTTTGTGGTCGTCGTCTCCTCCGGCGTGTTCCTTTTTGTCCGATCCACCATCTTCAGATCTGTCATCTTTCGTCACCACATCCTTATTCGTTGTCGCTGTCAACAGATTCGTCATCACCTTTGTCAGATCCTCTGAGTCAATCAAAAGAGAGATCTTTCAGTTCTGCTGTTTCTTCCTCGTATTCCACGGCTTCTTCTTCACGATCCTCTACTCCTCTTCCTGCTCTGACGATGATGACGTGGCGAAAACAGACTGCAAGAAATGGTGGATACCTTCTGCAGTGTCGCTAGCCACTTCGCTGGTGTTTCTGGTTCAGGCCAAGCTGTTCTTGTTCTGGAAAGTCTCCAGAGGAGTTCACAGGTAATCCATCGATTCAATTAAACACCCAAAAAGGGAAAATAACTTGAATTTGACATATGAATCTTTTTTTTTCATTCACTGGTACTACGTAATGGCATTTCGCTTGACTCATTTGCGAAGAGTCTGATGATGGAGAGGAAGGTCCGGTGATGATGGAGAAGAGAACGAAGACGGTGAAGAGCTCTTTGGTGATGAAGAAGAAGCAAAGGAGGAGGCAGAGGCTAAGGCTGAGCTCCTTGATTTCAACAAGGAAGCTGGAGATGATGCCTTTCGTTTACCAACTGAAGAGGTACAATGCTCTGTTTGATTACAGCAACTTGTGGGAATGAAACAATTACTTAACAGAATCTGTCTTCGAACTTGAAGAAGAAGCTCGTGGTCCACCTGATCTACCTCTACTTCAGAGTAGAATTAAAAAGAGTGAGTAACATTCCAAAGTTTGTTTCTTTATTGCTGTTGAATGTTAGTGTGATTGTATTTTCGGAGTTCTTTGCTTAGATTGTGCAAAGTTCTGAATTTTTATGGTCATTTTCTGTTTTTCAGTTGTTAGAGCTCTGTCTAATTTAAGCGTCTTGAGGCCAACAAGAGCCAGCAGGATTTTGGAAAGCTGAAGCTGTAAGTTGTAACAATCACAGTGGTCTTGACAAAGAACTCCAAGCTTTGTTTCTCATGAGTTGAGTTTTTTTGTCTGGCCTATACAGGAATCTGGAACCAAGTTTGATGAGATTGATTTGTCAAGCGGGGAGGAGTTCACAGAGTATGATGAGAAGGGCGAGTGCCCTGTTATGATATCAAACTTCCGTGCAAGCTTCACCTTCACCAAGTAAAAGACGTCAGGATTCCATTGTCCTTTTTTCTGATTCTCTACATACTTTGTGTATGTAAAAAAAAATCATTTACTCAAGTTCTCTTAAAGTTTCCATGTTCTGAAACTCAATTCCTATTCTCGTCATCCATCCAACGTTTTAGAAATTGCAAGGAGAACGTATATAATAAGCAAACCTTGTATATATTAATTTGAGTTTCTATAAGCATTTGTACAAAGTAAATGGATAATCAAAAGACAGTCCGAAGCCGTTTCTGGGATTGAAAACTGTCAAACCCCTGAAAAATGGGTGCTTAGGGAGATTCACACCAACCCTTCTCGTATGAGATACTGGAACGTTTTGGATAAGCTTGTTCAACATCCCATTAGCTAAGAACCAAAACAGAGAAGAGCAGAACAGCTCTGTTATGTTTTCTTTTTTTTTTCTAATACTAATGCTTTGACATTTAATGTTTTTATTTGTGAATGAGAAACACTCTCAATAGGATTCATGCAGTTTCTTCAAGTAAATTTGACCTAAACAATATGATTTTTCAAGTACATTTTTAAAAAATTGACTTAAGTGCTACAAAAATTAGTTTAGACATCCTTCTAATCAATAATCTAACAGAACTAGCCATTTCTTGAACATAGTATGGAGTTTATTACTGGCAAAGTCATATATATATATATATATATATATACATATAAATATTTACAACCAATTTATATATTCCTTACACGTTTATTACTTACATTCCTTACACGTTTTTGATTTTCTTCGAAAACAGACTTATGCAAGAAAACACACTCATTTTATGTTTCTCGAAACCCATCCTCAATGTGGCAAAAGATATTCTATATAACATATGTATTTTATAATGATACCACATTTAACACTTTATTGATAGAATTATTGAAAATGCTTAAACCTATCCTATTTTAATATTCTCTGTTTGATATGTTTTCTCTATTTTATACACAATTAACGCTATTTGGTGATTTCTATAGCCAATTAATTTTTTTTATAGATTTTTATTATGTTTTCTTTGGAAGATTAAAGTCCAATTCAGGATAGCCATCCTGAACAAGGATTGTCTTACATTCCTTACATGTTTTTGATTTTCTTCGAAAACAGACTTATGCAAGAAAACACAATCATTTTATCTTTCTGGAAACCCATCCTGAATGTGGAAAAAGATATTCTATATAACATATGTGTTTTATAATTATACCACATTTAACACTTTCTTGATAGAATTATTGAAAATGTTTAAACCTATCCTATTTTAATATTCTCTTTTTGATATGTTTTCTCTATTTTGTACACAATAAACTCTACTTGGTGATTTCTATAGCCAATTAATTTTTTTATAGATTTTGATTATGTTTTTTTTGGAAGATTAAAGTCCAATTCAGGATAGCCATCCTGAACGAGGATTGTCTTACATTCCTTACACGTTTTTGATTTTCTTTGAAAACAGACTTATGCAAGAAAACACACTTTTTTTTTTGAAAACCTATCATCAAAAGTGCCAAAAGCTATTCTATACAACATATGTGTTTTATAATGATACCACATTTAACACTTTCTTGATAGAATTATTGAAAATGCTTCAAGCTATCCTATTTTAATATTCTCTGTTTGATATGTTTTCTCTATTTTGTACACAATTAAATTTATTTGGTGATTTCTATAGCCAATTAATTTTCTTTTATAGATTTTGATTATGTTTTTTTGGAAGATTAAAGTCCAATTCAGGATAGCAATCCTGAACAAGGATTGTCTTACATTCCTTACACGTTTTTTATTTTCTTCGAAAACAGACTTATGCAAGAAAACACACTCATTTTTTTTTTGGAAACCCATCCTGAAAGTGCCAAAAGCTATTCTATACAACATATGTGTTTTAGAATGATACCACATTTAACACATTCTTGATAGAATTATTGAAAATGCTTCAAGCTATCCTATTTTAATATTCACTGTTTGATATGTTTTCTCTATTTTGTACACAATTAACTTTATTTGGTGATTTCTATAGCCAATTAATTTTTTTTTATAGATTTTGATTATGTTTTTTTTGGAAGATTAAAGTCCAATTCAAGATAGCCATCCTGAACAAGGATTGTCTTACATTCCTTATACATTTTTTATTTTCTTCGAAAACAGACTTATGCAAGAAAACACACTCATTTTATCTTTCTGGAAACCCATCCTGAATGTGGCAAAAGATATTCTATATAGCATATGTGTTTTATAATGATACCACATTTAACACTTTCTTGATAGAATTATTGAAAATGCTTAAACCTATCCTATTTTAATATTCTCTTTTTGATATGTTTTCTCTATTTTGTACACAATTAACTCTATTTGGTGATTTCTATAGCCAATTAATTTTTTTTATAGATTTTGATTATGTTTTTTTTTTGGAAGATTAAAGTCCAATTCAGGATAGCCATCCTGAACGAGGATTGTCTTACATTCCTTACACGTTTTTGATTTTCTTTGAAAACAGATTTATGCAAGAAAACAAACTTTTTTTTTGAAAACCCATCATCAAAAGTGCCAAAAGCTATTCTATACAACATATGTGCTTTATAATGATACCACATTTAACACTTTCTTGATAGAATTATTGAAAATGCTTCAAGCTATCCTATTTTAATATTCTCTGTTTGATATGTTTTCTCTATTTTGTACACAATTAAATTTATTTGGTGATTTCTATAGCCAATTAATTTTTTTTTATAGATGTTGATTATTTTTTTTTTGGAAGATTAAAGTCCAATTCAGGATAGCCATCCTGAACAAGGATTGTCTTACATTCCTTACACGTTTTTTATTTTCTTCGAAAACAGACTTATGCAAGAAAACACACATATTTTATATTTCTGGAAACTCATCCTGAATGTGGCAAAAGATATTCTATATAACATATGTGTTTTATAATGATACCACATTTAACACTTTCTTGATAGAATTATTGAAAATGCTTCAAGCTATCCTATTTTAATATTCTCTGTTTGATATGTTTTCTCTATTTTGTACACAATTAACTTTATTTGGTAATTTCTATAGCCAATTAATTTTTTTTATAGATTTTGATTATGTTTTTTTGGGAAGATTAAAGTCCAATTCAGGATAGCCATCTGAACAAGGATTGTCTTACATTCCTTACACATTTTTTATTTTCTTCGAAAACAGACTTATGCAAGAAAACACACTCATTTTATCTTTCTGGAAACCCATCCTGAATGTGGCAAAAGATATTCTATATAGCATATGTGTTTTATAATGATACCACATTTAACACTTTCTTGATAGAATTATTGAAAATTCTTAAACCTATCCTATTTTAATATTCTATTTTTGATATGTTTTCTCTATTTTGTACACAATTAACTCTATTTGGTGATTTCTATAGCCAATTAATTTTTTTTATAGATATTGATTATGTTTTTTTTTTGAAGATTAAAGTCCAATTCAGGATAGCCATCCTGAACGAGGATTGTCTTACATTCCTTACACGTTTTTGATTTTCTTTGAAAACAGATTTATGCAAGAAAACACACTTTTTTTTTTGAAAACCCATCATCAAAAGTGTCAAAAGCTATTCTATACAACATATGTGTTTTATAATGATACCATATTTAACACTTTCTTGATAGAATTATTGAAAATGCTTCAAGCTATCCTATTTTAATATTCTCTGTTTGATATGTTTTCTCTATTTTGTACACAATTAACTTTATTTGGTGATTTTTATAGCCAATTAATTTTTTTTTTATAGATTTTGATTATGTTTTTTTTTGGAAGATTAAAGTCCAATTCAGGATAGCCATCCTGAACGAGGATTGTCTTACATTCCTTACACGTTTTTTATTTTCTTCGAAAGTAGACATATGCAAGAAAACACACTCATTTTATCTTTCTGGAAACCCATCCTAAATGTGGCAAAAGATATTCTATATAGCATATGTGTTTTATAATGATACAACATTTAACACTTTCTTGATAGAATTATTGAAAATGCTTAAACCTATCCTATTTTAATATTCTCATTTTGATATGTTTTCTCTATTTTGTACACAATTAACTCTATTTGGTGATTTCTATAGCCAATTAATTTTTTTTATAGATTTTGATTATGTTTTTTTTTGGAAGATTAAAGTCCAATTCAGGATAGCCATCCTGAACGAGGATTGTCTTACATTCCTTACACGTTTTTGATTTTCTTCGAAAACAGACTTATGCAAGAAAACACACTTTTTTTTGGAAACCCATCATGAAAGTGCCAAAAGCTATTCTATACAACGTATGTGTTTTATAATGATACCACATTTAACAATTTCTTGATAGAATTATTGAAAATGCTTCAAGCTATCCTATTTTAATATTCTCTGTTTGATATGTTTTCTCTATTTTGTACACAATTAACTTTATTTGGTGATTTCTATAGCCAATTAATTTTTTTTATAGATTTTGATTATGTTTTTTTTGAAAGATTAAAGTCCAATTCAGGATAGCCATCCTGAACAAGGATTGTCTTACATTCCTTACACGTTTTTTATTTTCTTCGAAAACAGACTTATGCAAGAAAACACACATATTTTATATTTCTGGAAACTCATCCTGAATGTGGCAAAAGATATTCTATATAACATATGTGTTTTATAATGATACCACATTTAACACTTTCTTGATAGAATTATTGAAAATGCTTAAACCTATCCTATTTTAATATTCTCTTTTTGATATGTTTTCTCTATTTTGTACACAATTAACTCTATTTGGTGATTTCTATAGCCAATGAATTTTCTTATAGATTTTGCTTATGCTTTTTTTTGAAGATTAAATTTCTATTCAGGATAACCATCATATATAAGAACTGTCTAACATTCCTTACACGCTTTTGATTCTCTTCGAAAACATACTTATGCAAGAAAATACACTCATTTTTTTTTGGAAACCCATCCTGAAAGTGCCAAAAGCTATTCTATATAACATATGTGTGTTTATATTGATACCACATTTAACACTTTCTTGATAGAATTACTGAAAATGCTCCAAGCTATCCTATTTCCATGTTCTCTGTTTTATATGTGTTCTCTATTTTGTAGAAAATGACCTCTATTTGGTGATCTCCATGTTCTCTGTTTTATATGTGTTCTCTATTTTGTAGAAAATGACCTCTATTTGGTGATCTCCATGTTCTCTGTTTTATATGCCCTATCTAGCAGCATACAAGTGAGTCTCTATGCAACCTTTACTTTGGCAGATATTTTACACATTTATCAGTAGATTAACTGACTCACTACTTCCACTATGAATAGTTGTTTATATAGATGTGTAAAGGAATGATTTCCAGTTTAACATTAGCAATTTTCTTGAGAGGTAAACACAGCGGTGTTAAAGAAACAATTAATTTTGATATATATAATGAAATTTTTTACAAGAATGTCCGACCATAAGCAATCTCTCTATATCTGACTTCTCTTTCATGTTGACCAGAATCGATTCTACTTGCTCCCTGAAAAACGTTTATAGACAAATCAGGACGGATAAGAAGGCTCCATATGGTTGATACTGCAACCCATTTCTCACAGGAAAATGAATGAAAACCAGCACAAAATACAAAGTGAAAAGAAAGATATACCTAGAGCATTACATCTAGCATACCAGCTCCGAGCTCCTACATAAATTTTTTTATATGAGATTAGTTCCCTGCTGCGAAAGTAGTATATCAACTCTTCCCTCACAGGTGGCTCCAAAAGCATCAAAAACCAAGCAAGAATCTGATAATTTCCTAAGCAAATTTGTTTATCTCTGTCCCAGCACACGATAAACTATTAAGAGCTACGCCACTTCCACTTGCTCTCTAAAGATTTTCAGAATTACAATGGAAATGAGTAGTGGTTCACACAAGAAACAAAATCTGAGAGAGGTAAAAATTGGAAGTAGGAGATATGACCTTGTTTCCTGCTGAATCAGAGACAGCAAAAACTTCAAAACAGAGTTTAAGCAATGAGGGAATGACTAGAGTTTCAAAACAGAGTTTAAGCAATGAGTCAAGAATAGAGTGTTTTCCACATAAAGTACATACATTTGTCCCAGTTCTTTGATAGCAGCAAAATTCTTTGCATAGTTCATGTAAATTTTGAGGTTTGAGACAGTCCACAATTGCACATAATAAAAGTCAAACCTTTAATGAGAAACACTAACCTCTGCAGGATTGTCTTTGGCTTTAGTTCCAGAGTTACACTATCTGTGGTAAATCATTCCCATACCAAAAATGAAGTTTCATAAGCATACTTCAATCTCTTAACATAGAAGCAAAACATTTTTTTTCATACTGGATACAAGATAAGTTATAGATCATTCACAACGAAATCAAGAACTAAGTAACAGACTAGTCACAAAAAGAAGAAGAAGATTCACCTGTTGAGGAGTCTGATACACTTATATAATAACATAGTGAGCTTTACAAGATCACATACTTGCAACTCTGACAATGCGCAGATAAGACCACCTTCGCGAGGATGAGCAGCCATTCTATAAGGAAGACCAGTGACCACAACCCTACCCACCTGTTTAAAAAAAAATCAAATCAAATCCTTACGATCAGATACAGAACATACTCACTAGGTATGAACAGAGAGAAACGTTCACACTTACAGGTTGTTCCGAGAGAGAATTGGTTTCGAGATCAACACGACAGATTACGATGACGTTAGGTATCCCGTGTCCCCCAGCTCCAGCTCCGCCTCTGCCTGCCAACACGATGCAGCTCCGGGAGGTCCACGTCGAAGACTCGCAGCCGTCTTCGGAATTCTCCCTATCCTTATCGATTTTTGATCTAACGGTTTGTTCAGGGATCCAGTCTGCTGCGAAGATCGGGAAGCCGTAAGTCTGCGTATTCGCCATTACTCCTCCTCCTCCTCCTCCGTGTCGCCTTCTTCTTAGCCGCTTCGCGTCAAGAGATCGAGAAGAAGAATGGTTTTGTTTTTTTTCTTTTTTTTTGTGTTTGTTTAATTAATTTTTAAAAAGGGTACTAGAGACATTTTACCCATTAATGAATGTCATTTATGTGACTTTCTCCTTCTAGTGCTATTTTGGAGACAAAAACTTCAAAAAGTGTCATTACGGAGAATTGCCCTATAACATATAAGATATACATATGAATACAAAAATATACAGGATTAGATTAGTTTGTTGTTGTTAGCGCTTTATGGAAATGAAAGTATAATTGTGTATATTAGATCCAAATAATACATACGAAAATATTCTTATCAGAATTTATATCAAAAATTTGCAGTTGAATTACAGTTCTTTCTAAATGAAGATTAGTGCTTTATGAAAATAAAATATAAAAAATGCTAACGTGAAGTGGAAAGAAGTTGGCTCTCACGAGGTCCATGTTTTTTGGATCTTGCATTCTCTTACGTAATTAGGAAAACATAACGTGAAGAGATCATGTAGAGGTTACATGTTTTTTTGCATCTTGCTTTCTTTCTAATAAACCATCGGTTAACAAATATAGTTTCCTATATATTAGACAAACGAGAAATAGCCCGAGCTAGAAGAAGTTTGTCTTGATGAAAAATGGAAGCTCAAATTCTGTTCCTCTATCTCTCAGTCCTCGCTCTCTCTCTAAACTTCTTATTTCAGTATCTCAAGCCGAGGCTAAGCCGCATGTTCCAGCCTTCTCTTGAAACTCAAGCCAAGGCCGCCATTTTATCAAGAAAAGAAGTAGCCGAGTTTCTTGATTCTCCCATTGTGGAAGTAGTAGAAGAGGAAAAAGATGAAGATATATATACGATTTCTAGTTCCACGTTCGATTTTGATCCATACATGACGAGCAAAGCCGATGCAGTGAACACAGCTTTAGACGAAGCCATACCAGTTGGGGAGCCACTCAAGATCCACGAAGCCATGCGTTACGCGGTTCTTGCAGCTGGAAAACGTGTTAGGCCTATTCTCTGCCTCGCTTCTTGCGAGCTAGTGGGTGGTCAAGAAAACGCCGCGATGCCAGCGGCTTGTGCGGTTGAGATGATACACACCATGTCTCTTATCAAAGACGACTTGCCTTGTATGGACAATGACGATCTGCGTCGTGGGAAGCCCACCACTCACAAAGCCTACGGCGAAGGAGTCGCCATTCTCTCCGGAGGAGCTCTCTTGTCTCTTGCGTTTGAGCACATGACAACGGCGGAGATATCCTCGGATAGAATGGTTTGGGCGGTCAGGGAGCTGGCTAGGTCCATTGGAACTAGAGGGTTGGTCGCGGGACAAGCGAAGGACATAAGTAGTGAAGGTTTGGAACTGCACGAGGTCGGTTTAAAGCATTTATGGAGTTTATCCATGTACACAAAACTGCGGTTTTGTTGGAAACTGCTGCGGTTCTTGGAGCCATTATTGGTGGTGGATCTGATGAAGAGATTGAGAGTGTAAGAAAATTTGCAAGGTGCATTGGACTGTTGTTTCAGGTGGTGGATGATATTTTAGACGAGACCAAGTCGTCGGAGGAATTGGGAAAAACCGCCGGAAAAGATCAGCTACTTGGAAAGCTGACTTATCCTAAACTGATGGGGTTGGAGAAATCTAAAGAATTTGTTAAGAAATTGACTAAAGATGCACATCAACATCTTCATGGGTTTAGTACGGAGAAGGTGGTACCTTTAGTAGCTCTTACTAATTTTATTGCCAATAGAAATAAATGAAATGTTATGTCTTTTAGAACTTTGATTGTTTGTTTTTTTGTGTCGGGTTTATGTATACATGCTAAAATAGTGTGCTTACTTTTAACTTTTAAGTGTAAGCACATTTTTATATTTTTATTTAAAATTTGTAAAAGGGAAAAATTGAAACGTAAATCCATTTGCCTCTTATATACCATGTTTCGATTTTCATATTTAATTTAAAGAGATTGATTCAGTTCCCGAACTGACTTCTTGATGGATGCCCAAACAGATTCTAAGATTTGAAGGAAAAGTTTGAACCACCGTAAAATGAGAAAATATGGAAATCTTCGTATTAGGTAGTTTTCGTAATTAATATGTCAGTTTACATTGTAATTTGCTTGAAGAGTTTTATCAAAAAAAAAACTGCGTGAAGAGGTAGATAAATTCAATATTTCTCTCTTTTATTTTCATTTACAAAGCAAATGGCACAACCGTAAATATCTGTGTTGATCAAAAACTTCATAGACAAAACACACATGCATAAATTTCATCGACAAAAAATACACAATGGGACTAGTGTTCGTTTGTCCAGCATCCTCTATTCAGATGATGATCCATTTGGATGATTAAATCAAATGATTCATCTGAATGTTAATCCGACTATTCGTTTCTCTATTAAAAAAGTTCATCTAGATGGATCACTGATTAATAAACTTATGTTTGTTTATTAATCTCTATTTTTATCTAACTAAGTTTTGTAAGCAAATGACTTATATACTTTTATTTTGATTTAATCACGTTTTATCTTTTTAACTGTGTTAATTTTTATTAATTAATCAAAAATATTATTATTTTAAAATTTAGTTTTGGTGAGAAATATAATTTTTTGGTTCTAGAGAAAAAAGGTAACTTGTGATTTTAGCATAAAAATGCGTTTTATAATTTTGGTGAGAATGTGATTATGTGGTTTTGACGGGAAATATAATTTTGTGGTTTTGGAGCGAGATTTCTTTTTTGCAATTTTGGCGGAAAATGTGAGTTTTACGGTTTTGATGGGAAAATACGTTTTCGGGTTTTGGCGGAAAAATACACTTTGGTCGGGAAATGCGATTTACAGTTCTGGCGGGAAATTATTTTTTTTTGCTGTTTTGGCGGACAATATAAATTTTGTTGTTTTGGCGGGAAATGCGTTTTGGCGTTTTTGGCGAGAAAATATGTTTTTCGTGTTTTTGGTGGGAAAATATGTTTTTCGTGTTTTTGGTGGGAAAATGCGTTTTTGCGGTTTTGGCGGGAAAATACGTTTCGTGTTTTTGGTGGGAAAATACATTTTTTGCAATTTTGGCGGAAGAATAATTTTCAAGGTTTTTGGCGGCAAAATATATATTTTTTTTACGGTTTTGGCAAGAAATGTGTGCGTGGGTTTGGCGGAAAAATGCGTATTTGCGGTTTTGGCGGAAAAAATACTTTTCACGGTTTTTGGCGGAAAAAATGCGTTTTTGCGATTTGGTCGGAAATGCATTTTTTGCGGTTTGGTCGGAAAATGCGTTTTTGCGGTTTTAGGCGGAAAATGCGTTTTGCGGTTTTGACGGGAAAATACGTTTTCACGGTTTTGGCAGGAAAATGCGTTTTTGTGTTTTTGGTGAGAAAATGCGTTTTTGCGGTTTTGGCAGGAAAATGCTTTTCCGTATTTTTGGCGTGAAAATGCATTTTCGTGTTTTTTGTGGAAAATTGCGTTTTCGTGTTTTTTGTGGGAAATGTGTTTTTGTAATTTCGAAAGGAAATTACATTGTTGTGTTTCGGCAAAAAAGTAACTAAACTTGAATATAAATATTTCTTATAATAAAGATAAATTCGTCATTTGTAATTTGTGCAAAATGCACCAATTAAATTCATCTTAATGATCCATTTTGATGAGTCTCATTTTAGGCTAAAATTTTAAAACTCATCTAGATGGATCATTTATAGATGATTTGTAGTTTTATGTCTACACGAACAATAATCTCATCTCCATCTAGGTGATCTATTTGGATGGTAAAACAAACAGGTCCAATGCCTAATTTCACACCTAAAAACTTCATATATAACAGGTTTCTCTAAAACTGGTTATGCAAAATATAATTTAGAATATCATAAAAGATGAAGATACAAGCCGAAATTTGTAAAAGTCAAAAGTCTGCTTTAATGAAGTTAGTGATGGAGTCGATGATCCAAGTGCATGAGGCACTATCCCATGAATCATGTGACGTGAAGGCGTCATGGTTACAAGAGAGTTGAGCTGAAAATATATAGATTTGAAGAATAAGTTTATATCTTTTTTTTTTGATAAATGATAAGTTTATATCTTACGAAATTATTTACGTCGTCTCTCATAAAAAATACTTTTTGCCTCGGAGAAAAGGAAAAAGGATAAACAGAAAAATATTTTTACACTAGGGTCGGTCCGCGCATCGCGCGGATGTTGTCTTTGTTCTTATGTAAGATGACTATTTACTTGAGGTTAAAGATCTGAGAAATTTGTATTAAGTGACACAGTTGTAGGACAATTTAGCTATATAAAATCGTCTTGGTTAGAGTATTATAGTTACAGAAAGATTCATACTAAAGATCAATATCTAAAGATTTTAGATTTAGTCTTTTAATCTTGAAGCATTCAAATCCTTTTGAGCATGTCAGACTCTGTTTACAACATTGAAAATTTTGACCATGCACTTTGATTCTAGGAGTTCATGAAAGAAAAATTGAGTTAGTACTAAAAGTAATAAAAACACCAAACAGTTTAGAGAGTGAGTTTATTGAATCATCCGGCATGCGAAACAATACCTTCTTTAGTTACAATACCTTTAAGAACCTTCCCATAGAAATTGAAATTGTTTGAAGTTTAACATGTTCTTTCTCAGCAATCTTGAGATATTGTTATATTGACTTATCATCAAAACCAAAAACACAAAAAAGGTGAGTGAATTCAATCAGAGTCATACCAAGTGTTTGGCCTCTATGTCCTGAGCCTTACCCTTTATGTGTCTCATGCCATACGTTCGTTGTAATGGTTTTCGATATAGTTCTTAGTTGCAACAACTTTCTTCATTGTTGAACTTGAAATCAACTCTTCATCCTCCACAGCCTCCGACATCGGAGATGACACCATATTCTCTACCACCTGCTCCTTATTATCCGTTTCACAATTATCCTTCTTTTTGTCTCTCGAAAACAAAAAATGTTTCTTTTTATCTTCCATTGGATTCATTTTTGTTGCCGTTGACGAAACGCCTAGATGTCATCTCCACTTTCTTAGTCTTTCTTCTTTGAAGGTGGTTTAAATTTGCCGATGAATTTGTAATTTCGGACTTACTCATGATATTTATTTTAGGTCAAACTTTAAACTTTGTAATTTTTTATGTTTTATTTATTTATTAGATTTTATGATTTATTAAAATAAATCAAAAATATAATGAGGCAGTTGCCTCATTCCTAAACTGCCATGTCAGGTAGGCCCCACCTCATTAATTTTTTTATTCCTGTCGAGTGGGTTTTGAATATTATGGTCTTGTTGTGAAACAGAGAGTAATGAAAGTCTTATTTCTTATTCATATCTGAGGTTATATTTATACATGTAGTTACACCGTCATAAGATAAAAGGAAATCCTAATCCTATAAGGAAAAGGAAACCAACTACAATAGAGAAAAAGAAAAACATGGTCTTGATCAAACGATGGGCTGGACGGACAGGCTGGTTGGTTTGGACCGGACATGGGTCAACCACAAAGTGGTTCTCAACACTCCCCCTTGGTCGATACATCTGATCAAGGTTTGTAACGTGCTTTAATGTTGCCTCATTAAAACCTTTCCAGGAAAACCCAGTGGGACGAAACAATGGATAAGGAAAAAGAGTACAACGCACGTTTACTCCCCCTGATGAATGCATCACTGAAGGTCCTTCAGTCGACGCATCCCAATCTGGTGTATGAGCTTCCTGAACGTCGAGGTTGGCAATGATTTGGTGAAGAGATCTGCTGAATTCTCACTTGAACGCACTTGTAACATTTGAACCTCGCCGGCCTTCTGTAGCTCATGGGTAAAGAAGAACTTTGACAGAATGTGCTTCGTCCTGTCTCCTTTGATGTAGCCGTCCTTGAGTTGTGCAATGCAGGCAGCATTATCCTCATATAACACGGTTGGTGGGTCTCTGCCTTTGGTCATCTCACAAACAACTCGGACATGCTGTGTCATGGATCTCAACCAGACTCTCACAGCTGGCCTCATATATGGCTAGTATCTCTGCGTGGTTGGATGAAGTGGCCGCCATGGTCTGCTTCATGGAACACCAGGATATAGCTGTACCACCATATGTAAAAACATAACCAGTCTGTGATCGAGCATGATGTGGATCTGATAAGTAACATGCATCAGCAAAACCAACTAAACCTTCCTTAGAATGGTTAGTATATAGTAGACCCAAGTCTTTCGTCCCTTGTAGGTAACGAAGTATGTGTTTTATCCCGTTCCAGTGCCTTTGGGTCGGACAAGTGCTGAATCTTGATAACAAGTTCACGGCAAAACTAATATCTGGCCTTGTGTGGCCGGCCAAATACATTAGAGCTACTATGGCACTGAGATATGGCACTTCGGGACCAAGGACATCCTCATTTTCCTTCTTTGGACCGAATGGATCCGTGTCCGGACCAAGACTTCTCACGACCATGGGGCTTGTCAACGGGTGAGATTGGTCCATATTAAACCTCTTGAGTACCTTTTCTGTATATGCCATTTGATGCACAAGGATTCCATCTTTCATGTATTCAAGCTGTAACCCCAAACAAAACTTTGTTTTTCCAAGATCTTTCATCTCGAATTCTTTCTTGAGATATTCAACAGTTTGGGAAATCTCTCCAAAGATTCCTAGGATATTTAGATCATCTACATATACTGCAATGATCACAAAGCCCTTATTGAACTTCTTTATGAATATGCATGGATAAATCGGGTCGTTTTTGTATCCCTCTTTTATGAGGTACTAACTCAATCTATTGTACCACATTCGACCTGATTGTTTCAATCCATAAACAGACTTATTCAATCTGATACAATATTGTTCTCGAGAACTCTCTTTGTTTCTCAACTCAATACCATCTGAGATTCTCATATATATCTCATTGTCCAATGGACCATACAAGTAGGCGGTTACAACATCCATTAACCGTAAATCTAGACATTCTCTCACGGCCAGACTTATTATAAATCTTAAGGTCGTAGCATCCACCACAGGGGAGTATGTCTCCTCATAATCTATTCCTGGTCTCTGTGAGAATCCTTGTGCAACAAGCCGTGCCTTATATCTCACAACTTCTCCTTTTTCATTTCTTTTCCTCACAAAGACCCATTTGTATCCAACTGGCTTTATATCGTGGGATGTCCGGATGATCGGTCCAAGTACACCTCTCTTTCTCAATGATTCTAACTCCACGTTTATGGCCTCTTTCCATTTGAGCCAATCTGGTCGTTGCATGCATTCATATCTAGGCGTGGGTTCATGATCCTGATTTTCCATAAGTTCAAGTGCTACTTTATAAGCAAATATATCATCCATGTCGACATGTTTCCTGTTCCATTTTTTTCCAGACATGACATAGTTTATAGAGATCTCATCATTATCAGGAACTTCTGTGCCTTGAGTCTTGGCGTCCCAAGTCTCAATGGTCGGCTCATCAGTCTCCTTGTCCATGTCTAGGGTTTCCATGTTCTCGGATAACCTTGCACCTTTCTTTTTCCGAGTTACTTTGTCCTTGGAACCAATTGGTCTTCCACGTTTCAAACATGCTATAGACTCAGTAGCAACTTGATTCTGTCCCTCTTGGACATCAATTCGTATTGGTGCATTTGCAGCTGGTATATGTGACTTAGTCACTCTTTCCGGGTCAGCAAAGGAATCTGGCAATTGATTAGCTAGCTTTTGCAAATGTATTATTTTTTGGACTTCTAAATCACACTCTTTAGTCTGAGGATCTTGCCATATTAAGGATGTTTGATTCCATGTGATATCCTGTACCAGCTTACCATTATCTCCCCCTAATGCTGGATACTTGGATTCATCAAAATGACAATCCGCATACCTGGCCTTAAACATATCACCCGTGGTCGGCTCTAGGTATTTTATTATAGTGGGAGAATCGTATCCAACATATACCCCCATCCTCTTTAGAGATCCCATCTTTGTTCTTTGTGGTGGTGCTATAGGCACTTCGACGGCACATCCAAAAGTTTTGAGATGGGATATGTCTGGCTCATGACCCGTGAGTAACTGGGATGGAGAGTATGTATGCTCACTAGATGGCCTGATGCGAATCAACTCAGCCGCATGTAAGATTGCATGTCCCCAAGCTGAGACCGGGAGTTTTGATCTCATTAATAATGGTCTTGCTATCAGCTGAATCCGTTTTATAAACGACTCGGCCAGACCATTTTGTGTATGTACATGTGCCACAGAATGTTCCACACTTACCCCCATGGACATACAATAATCATTGAAAGTTTGGGACGTGAACTCACTAGCATTGTCTAGACGTATAGTCTTTAAAGAAAAGTCTGAAAAATATGCTCTAAGACGTATGATCTGAGCTAGTAACCTCGCAAGTGCCAAATTGCGGGTTGATAAGAGACAAACATGTGACCATCTCATGGATGCATCAACGAGGACCATAAAGTATCTAAACGTCCCACAGGGTGGGTGTATTGGTCCGCATATATCAACTTGTATCCTTTCCAGAAAATTTATCACTTCCTTATTTACTTTTGCTGGTGATGGCCTACTGATGAGTTTTCCTTGTGAACATGCTTCGCATGTGAGATTCTTGGGGATAACTCGTTTTTGTTTCAAACTGTGCCCATTTGAATTCATTATGAGTTTTCGCATCATGTTTGAACCGGAATGGCCAAGCCGGTCATGCCAAAGAGTGAATTCTTCTGTGAACGCATTGTTCATCACGGCATTAGCCTCAACCAGACTGGTCTTGGCATGGTAAAGACCAGTCGCATATGCAGGTATAGTCTCTAGGACTCTTTTATTGCCTTGGACGATTTCATAAATCTGAAGGAACTCTTTGTTTCCTTCGTCCATTGTTTCAATATGGAAACCATTCAATCTAATGTCTTTGAAACTCAACAGGCTTCTATTATAACTGGGTGAATATAATGTATCTTGGATCTCAAGATGAGTATCCTTAGGCAATAAGATATTAGCTTGGCCAAAGCCTTCTATTTAGCTGGCCACGCCTGCAATGGTTATTACATTGGTGACCTTAAGTGTAAGGTTTATGAAATATCTCTTGTCTCTTAAAATAGTGTGGCTGGTTCCACTGTCCACCACAAGTATATTCATACCATCTTTCATTCTTCAGAAACAAGAATCATAGAGTTAATGAAGAAATTTTTTCACACATATGATTGATATTTATATTTTTTTCAGTATTATGATTCTTAGGGACTTTATATATAGAAATTTTTTTTATTCATTCATAATATAAAGTCTAATATAGAAAAAAAAATTCAGAGAAAACAACAACACCAAATGAAATGAAACAAAGAAAACATAGAACTTAGATGTCGAATTTTTTTTTTCTTATTTCAATGCATCTGAAGTCTCATACTCCATATGAGCTTCTTTGTCTTGAGTTTGATACTCCATTGGATCACCAAGGTCGTGATCCATATCATCTTCACCATCTTGGTAAACCATATTGGCTTCCGGATTCTTCTTTTTCTGACTTTCTTTGTAGAGCTCGGCCAGATGTTCAGGAGTCCTACAATTCTTAGCCCAGTGATTGCCCATTCTACATCTATGGCACACATCTGATTTGTTTTGTGGTTTTAAAGACACACTTCGGCCACGGCCTCGGCCGCGGCTAAAACCGGGTGAGTTTCCTCTACCACGGCCTCGTCCTCGCACTTGTGTCTTGTAGGTGCCACGACCACGTCCATATCCTTTCCCACGGCCATTGCTGGATTGGTTATTGTATTGGACTTGGTTGTTTTCTTTCTTGATCACAACGGCCGAGTTAGATGAATCGGGTACTGGTGCTGATCCGGGTGGTCTCAACTCGCTATTCCTCATTAGCAACTCATTGTTTGTTTCAGCCAGCAACAAACAAGCGATCAGACTTGAGTATGTCTTGAAGCCTTTTTGACGATACTGTTGTTGTAACAGCATGTTACTTGTGTGAAAGGTGGTATATGTCTTTTCAAGCATATCCGAATCAGAGATTTCCTCACCACATAGCTTCAATTTAGACACAATCTTGAACATTGCCGAGTTATACTCGTCCACGGATTTAAAATCCTGGATCCTGAGATTCATCCACTCGTACCGAGCCTTTGGAAGTAACACCGTCCTTTGGTGATCATATCTCTGTTTCAATTCATTCCAAAGGTCGAGTGGGTTCTCAATGGTCAAGTAATGATCCTTGAGACTCTCAATGAGATGGTGGCGGATCATGTAGATCGCTCTGTACTTATATTTATCAGTTGATGCATTGCCTTCGGTAATTGTATCACCGAGGCCCTTGGATCTTAACATAATCTTTGTGTCAAGTGCCCACTGCAAGTAGTTGTCTCCAGAGACATTGAGGGCACAGTAATCCAAGTTTGTTATATTCGACATCTGAAATCATAGATTTCACAATTTAGATTCAATCAATTCAGTTGGATGATGCAAACAATCTATCAATGATGCAATGCAATCCGGTCATGATCAAATAACTCAGTTCAATTCGAAAATATGATCAAGCAATTCAAAAAAATTCATGATGCAACCTTAGCAAACGATTTCTAGATGATCATGCAATCAGGTGACTGAAAAAATAAAATAAAACAATGCAAGTATCATAGAGAAATCGGATCATGCAATCAAATTAGGGTTTTGAATTTTTTTTTCGGTTTGATTCGATCAAGATATGCAATTACAATCTTAAAAAAAAATTAAAACAGATCAATCAATCAGTTCTAGCAATCCCTAACAAATTTCAGAACAATTGCATATAGTCTCAAGATGAACAATCGATTCAAGCAATTGGGGTTTAATCAAGGCTATCAATTCCTAATTCAGTTCAATTCGATTTCAATCAGGAAAATAATAATCACAACCAGCAATTAGATCAAACAAGCAATAAAAAAAATTGATTTCAATTTAGGGTTTATGAAATCGATCAAATTTGGGGGTTTTAGGGATTGATCGATTAGGGTTTCGATTTGATCATTCAGATCAAAGGGTTTTTGAGATTCAAAACCATTATGGTTCTGATTTTAATTGATAAATCAATCTCAGATCGAAACTGAGGTAATGAGCTTCGATTTACTCATGGGAAGGGATTGATCTGTTATCCTAGGGTTTGATTAGGGTTTTGCAAGATTTTAATTTTTGTCTTGAACCTTTATCAATCAACCAAATTCGATGTGGGTTCTCTTTTAGAGTTTCAAAATTTATCTTAGATTGTAGGGTTGAACCGGACCACCAAAAGAGAAAAGAACCTCACGATCGGCCGTTGGAGCTGGACGGGCTTGGTCTGGTCGTCTATCGGCCGTCTGGATCTTCTTATCGGACGGTCGGTTTTTGAAGCTGAGATTACCTCGTCGGATCACGAACAAAAGAAGAGGAACACGCCGTAGATTGGTCACGTTGAGGGAGAGAGCAAATGCCAAAGAAAAATTAGGGTTCCACCGAATTAGGGTTTAAAAAATCGATTAGGGTTTAGGGTTTTGAGGTCGGATCGATTAGCTAGGTTTTATGAGTCTCTCGTGCTGATAACGTGTTGTGAAATAGAGAGTAATGAAAGTCTTATTTCTTATTCATATCTGAGGTTATATTTATACATGTAGTACACCGTCATAAGATAAAAGAAAATCCTAATCCTATAAGGAAAAGAAAACCAACTACAATAGAGAAAAGGAAAAACATGGTTTTGACCAAACGATGGGCTGGACGGACAGGCTGGTCGGTTTGGGCCAGACATGGGTCGACCACAAAGTGGTTCTCAACAGGTCTTCAAATGTTGCTTTAGTCTAAATTAATTTGTTTGTTGTGTCCCGTAATATATGTTTCATTACTGTGCCCATTAAGAAATCTAAATCAGCCCAAAACCCAATATGAAGCCCTATACATTAATGTTAGTTTTCTGTTAAGCTCTATTATTATACTTTACGTCTAAGATTAGGTCCATTAGGTTTAAAGTATCTCCGTCGACGGTTGACCATCGCCGTCTCCGCCGTTGTTTGAAAAAAAAAATCACTTTTCGACCATCTCAAGGCTCTTGCAAACACAAATTTAGAACCCCCGGTATATATAGTTTTATATTTCCCTTCTCAAGTCAAATTCTCCAACCCCATACATTTATATTAGCTACTGATTTTTAAAACCATTTCTTAACTTTCAGATGTTGTTTTCGTCAATAAAATATAAAAACTTTCAGATGTTGGCCAAGAACGTTTTCTGCTAGGCACTGGCCTCAAGAACGCCTCAACAACGCCGCCCGCTTATGGTATATTTTCTCATTCACCCGTAAGCCCTCAAATCACTTTTGCATAGTTCTCATGTTTTTATCTATTTGCTTCTGCTTTATCTATTTTCTCATTGATCCGTGAGAGCCAATGTACATGTTTATTTAGCATCAAGCTTTTTCTATTTTCTCATCTATCTTTCGCAAGAAAACATGTTGATGCTAAACAATGTCTGCTGAATATAGTACTCAGAGCCGGCCCCGAGAATTTGGGGGCCTGTAACAATGTCTTATGTAAAAAAAATTTTTTAATCGGTTTGGGGGTTTAAAATATTTTTTTGGGGGCTTATGTCTATGTAGTTTTTTTTCAAAAATTCCGGGAGCCTGTTGCAAATATTTCATGAGGCATTGCCCAGGGCCGGCTCTGATAGTACTTTACATGCATATATTTAACTGATTAATATCATCTAAGAAGCACTCAGCTTTCTGCAAGACCTCTACCTGAACTCCTCACCAGCCACCAAATTTTACTTTGACACCACCTTTCCACCTCTACCTGAACTCCATTACTGCAGGTCAGTCAAGTCTCACACAAAATAAGACACCCAACAATTTCCACATCATTTCTTAAAAAAAGCTTATGTTGTGAACGGCCACGAATTAGGTTAGAAGAAAGCAGAGAACAAAACGTATTGAGGCAAATACCCGTTTTAGAGTTTCTTATTATTGATGTGAATGAATAATTTACAAACCCTTAGACCCATATTTATACAAACCTCAAAACCCGATTTCCTTTTCCCTCTAGGATTACATACTCATCTAGAAAAATTAAATTTTTCTAAACCGAAAAGGTGTACCGTACCAACCAACGAGTGCTGGGCTTTTACTGGTGCTCAGAGATTTAAGACACACAGATGCAACAAACACCACCTTGACGAAAAATCTCTACAAAACTCCTTATCCCGTCTATCTTCTGGGGGGTACCTCCTTACATTCTTAGCATTGGCAGACACGGAGCAAATCCAAGAAATGCTTGAACTTCTCCGTAGTAACAGGCTTAGTCAACATGTCAGCTGCATTTTCCGATGTGTGCACCTTCTCCAATAAGACTTCTCCAAAAGCTGCCAACTCCCTTATCTTATGAAACCTTATACGAATGTGCTTCGTCCTCCCATGATACACTTGATTCTTAGCCAAACATAAAGCACTTTGACTATCACAATGTAGCTGAACACCTTCTTGATCAACACCCAACTCGGATACAAGACCTTGTATCCATACTGCTTCCTTAGCTGCTTCTCCAAGTGCCATGTATTCAGCTTCAGTGGTTGACATCGCTACAATAGGTTGTTGTACCGATCTCCAGCATATAGGTGCTCCTGCAAGAGTAAAGACATACCCTGTAGTCGACCTGCTATTATTAAGATCTCCACCATAATCTGAATACACGAACCCAATAACTGAATCCTGCACTTCTCCTCCAAACATAAGTCCATAGTCACTTGTCCCTCGCAAGTACCCTAGAATCCACTTCACAGCATCCCAATGTTTTCTTCCAGGATTCGACATATACTTACTGACTTGACTAACTGCTTGTGCTAGATCCGGCCTTGTACACACCATTGCATACATCAAACAACCAACTGCGCTAGCATAAGGAACCTCCGCCATATCCTTGAGCTCTTCAGCAGACTTTGGACTTTGCTCTGCTGAAAGTGTGAAGTGCTTCGTCAATGGTGTAGAAACTAATTTCGATTTTGACATATCAAAACGTTCTAACACCTTCTCGATGTAGCTCTTCTGAGAAAGCCATAATCTCTTAGAGCTTCTATCTCTGCGAATCTCCATTCCAAGAAACTTCTTGGCAGCACCAAGATCCTTCATCTCAAACTCTTTTCCCAGTAACCCTTTCAAACGATTTCAAACGATTTATGTCCTCCATATCGTTTGCAGCAATGAGCATATCATCAACATATTACAGCAGGAATATGGGAGAATGGTCGTCAAAGGACTTGACATAAACACAGCAATCATACTCGCACCCTTGATAGTCAATCTTCATCATATATGAATCAAACCGTTTGTACCACTGCCTTGGAGCCTGCTTCAAACCATAGAGAGACTTCTTCAATCTACATACCAGATGCTCTTCTCTAGGCTTAACCAAACCTTCAGGTTGCTCCATGTATATCTCTTCCTCCAACTCTCCATGACGGAAGGCAGTTTTCACGTCCATCTGCTCAAGATGTAAATTCTAGACAGCTACCAAACCCAACACAACTCGTATGGAAGTGTGTAGTACTACAGGCGAGAATATCTCGTCGTAGTCTATTCCTTTCTTTTGCGAGTATCCTTTTGCCACAACTCTCGACTTGAACTTCTTAGGTTCATTCACAGACATCCCTTCCTTCTTCTTAAAGATCCACTTGCAACCAATCGCTCTCTTCCCTTCAGGTAATTCCACAAGATCCCAAGTCTGATTCTTATCCAGACTTACTGCTTCTTCCGTCATAGATCCAATCCATTCCTCTTTCTCATCGCTATTTATAGCTTCTCGATAGCTGGTAGGATCATCCATCTCGACCACAAGAGCAAAGTTGACCATATCTTCAAACTCGTATCTCACTGGAGCTTTTGTTGCACGTTTTGGCCTTCCAGAAGCCAAACTCTCCTCTGTTCCACGTTGAGTTTCTTTCTGCAGTACTTCCACAGATCGCTCATTATTAGTTTCATCTGGTTTATCTCCACCAGAGTCCTCCTGAGTAACTTTAGAATCCGTGATAGTCTCAATGGTCACAGGAACTCGGTCTGATATCGCCTGCTGCACCATATACTGCTCATCAAAGACCACATCTCGACTAAACACCCTCTTCCTCGCCTCAGGATCCCACAACTTGAATCCTTTAACACCTTTCTCAAAGCCTAGAAAGATGCACTTCTTGGATTTCGATTCCATCTTTGATCTTTCATCTCCCGAAACTAGCATGTAAGCTGGACATCCAAATATCCTCAAGTTTGATAGATCAATATCTATCCCAGTCCATACCTCTTCTGCGACCTTCCCTCATAAGGAGCTCCTTGGCGATCTATTGATGAGATAGACTGCCATGTTTACTGCTTCCACCCAGAACTGCTTAACTAACCCTGCATTCAACCTCACACACCTTGCTTTCTCTGCAGTCGAACAGTTCATTCTTTCACTGACACCGTTTTGCTGAGGTGTTTTACGCACTGTAAAGTGCCTCTGAATGCCATGCTCCTCGCAGAACTTCTGGAACTTCCCATCAGTATACTATGTGCCATTATCCGATCTCAAATACTTCACCTCTCTCTCCGTTTGATTTTCAACTTCAGCTTTCCAAACCTTGAAGTTTTCGAACACCTCAGATTTCTGCTTCATGAAGTACACCCAAACCTTCTTAGAGAAGTCATCGATGAATAAAACGAAGTATCTTGATCCTCCCAATGACTGCACCCGAGTTGGCCCCCACACATCAGAATGAACATAGTCAATAAGATCTTTTGTCGTGTGTTGGCCCGTCTTAAAAGATACCTTGGACTGTTTTCCCATCACACAGAACTTGCAAAACTCCATCTTGCAGTCCTTCAACCCGTCCAGAAGACCACTTCTCAGGAGTTCTTTCAATCCGTGTTCCCCAATGTGGCCCATACGCATATGCCACAAAGTTGTACACTCTGACTCAGAAATTTCAGCTGCAGCACCACCTACAACCACGTTCCCTATCAACCGATATACGCTTCCGGCTGTCATTTGTCCCTTCATCACCATCATAGAACCTTTGAAAACCTTCAACACTTCACCATTATCAGATTTGAACTTGAAACCGTTTCTATGTAGCAATCCAAGAGATATCAGATTCTTCTTCATGACTGGTATGTGCCTGACATCAGTGAGTATCCTGATAGTCCCATCATACATCCGAAACTTGACTTGTCCAATGCCCACAACATCACACACTTTGTCATCCGCAAGTCGAACAGAGCCCATGTTTCCAGCCTTGTATGTTTCAAACCACTCCTTGTTAGGTGTCATGTGGAATGAAGCACCCGTATCCAATATCCAGGAATCCGAGTGATCTCCTGACGTAACAGCAAGCATATCCGAATCAGCTGATCCTTCCGAGTCATCCATCTTCTGAACCACGTTTGCAGAGTTCGTTGTCGCCTTCGAATTCTGCCCTTTTTCGGGACAGTCTCTCCTATAGTGGCCAGGCTTTCCACATCTATAGCAGACTACCTTCTTCCCGACCTTCGACTTTGATCTTTTCCTGCTAGTACCATCCTGCTGCTTCCCCCGATGCCTTCCCCTATCCTGACTGACATACAATCCGTCACTTTGAGAGTTGTCACCCACCCCAGTATTCTGCCTTCTCTCATGGTTAGAGAGTAGTGCAGCAGAAACTGTCTCCAGCTTTATAGTTCGTTTTATCGACTGTTAGAGCTGTTAACAACATCTCATATTGAGGAGGCACAAAACACAGCAAGATCATGGCTTGATCTTCGTCCTCAATCTTCACATCCACACGCACCAGATCCCCGATGATTTGATTGAAGTTGTTGACGTGTGCGACCAGGTCTCCGCTCTCAGACATCTTCAAACCAAACAACCTCTGATTGAGATATAGTTTGCTAGATAACGATTTTGACATATACATCTTCTCCAACTTATCCCACATCTCCTTACAAGTTGTGAGGTCCATCACCTGATGTGTTATGTCATCCGACAAACAAAGTCGAATCGTTGAGACGGCCTTATCCTGCATCTCTTCCCAATCATCCTGATCCAACGCTTCTGGTTTTGACTCCAACAAAGCCTTCTTCATCCCTTACTGCGTAAGCAAGTCCTTAACACGCCGTTGCCACAGACCGAAATTCCCCTTCCCATCGAATCTCGGAACATCGAACTCATGAGAACTTCCTCCGGTCATGCCACCAGATTTCGCAACCAGGCTCTGATACCACTTGTTGTGAACGACCACGAATTAGGTTAGAAGAAAGCAGAGAACAAAACGTATTGAGGTAAATACCCATTTTAGGGTTTCTCATTATTGATTAGAATGAATAATTTACAAACCCTTAGACCCATATTTATACAAGCCTCAAAACCCGATTTCCTATTCCCTCTAGGAATACATACTTATCTAGAAAAATTAAATTTTCCTAAACCGAAAAGGTGTACCGTACCACGGGGGCCTGCGGTCTCCGCACCCCCAGATGTCAACCTTGATAGCAAGTTTATCTTCCTAGCGCCTACGAGTGCGACCAGACTTCGTCCGACCCACGAGTGCTGGGCTTTTACTGGTGCTCAGAGATTTATGACACACAGATGCAACAGCTTACATGCTCAACTCTTCCTTACCTTATTGTCTTGAGTATAACGCATATTTAAAATATGTGTTTGTTAATGATATACCATGGATTTTACCCATTTTTACCCATGGTATATAAGTGTTTTTACTACTATTATCTATGTTTTGGAGTCTATTAGGTATGTTTTCAGGTTCAGAAGCATTTTGGAGAAAAGTGATGTTTTATGTGCCTTTTTGGAGCTTAAAGAAGAGTTCACCCGTGATCAAGACCAGAGGTCGACACCCAGAGTTACACATCGATCAATGCACAGTCTGTGCTATCGATCGATATACATTAGCCGAAGGACGATACATTGAGATCATAATCGATCGATGTACACCCTGTACTATCGATCGATACGGCAGAAAGACAAGTTGGACCTGGCCGAGCTTGAAGCCCAAGACATCACATTTTACAAGATTCCCCTGACGAGTTTTTAACCTAAGGAACTCATATTTATATGTGCCTAAGTGTTTTGGCACCGTAGAGTAGACACAAGTTTCAAAGAGTTTCTTCTTCTTCTACTCATTTCTTTTACTGTTTTCATTACTTTGCAAGTTCTCAATAAAGTTCTATTCAGTTCTTTATTTGTTCTTCTTAACAAAGGTTATAGGATTCTAGATCTAGAGGAGAGATCCAAAGAGATTTGTGATTGAGACCTAAGTGTTCACCCTCTAATAGATCTATGAATTCCTATTATTACCTTGTTGCTATGAACTACTTAGCCATGTCTGAGTAGATTCATTTGTTAGATTTAGGGTTTAAACAGGATATGAGGGATTAGCCCCAGTCTATATTTGCTATAGTTGTGATATTTATTGTTAGGATTGTTCACTAATGCTTTTTCTAGCTTAGCTACCTAGAACATGAACTTGGATTGCATTGTTCATTACATGCAATTCCTGACAACATCCTAAACATGCTATGACCCTCTTGAGACATGCGAGAGCTAATCTAAGATCATGGTGAGAATTGTATCAACTCGCGCATAAAGCTTGCTTAGAGCCGTATCGATCGATACTCCTACAGAGTAATTGATCGACGTAGCTAGAGGTGTATCGGTCAATATTCCTATCGAAACATCGATCGATACTATCGACAGAATAGCTGACCGCAAACACCATTTAGCATCTAAGTAATAGATGGTCTAAATAATGCGAGAGCTAATGGATTCATTTAATAGTGTTGAGCTCTGACATATCATGCAAGCAACTTGTTAGCATTTATAGTATTTATAATCCTGAATTTCTAAATACCTACCCTGAATCTAACTACTTTTCTTTATTGTCTTAAACCAAAACCTTTCAGCTGAGTAATCTTACCATTACTCAACAAACCAGCCATTTACTTTAAACCATTTTCAACCTAGCATAGTCACTAAGATTGCATCTTATTTGTACACTAGCTCTCTGTGGATTCGATCCATAAGTACTACAACTGAACCTCTTATTTGAGAGAGTAAAGTCACTCCTTAGGGTAATTTGAGTGATATCAAATTTGGCGCCGTTGCCGGGAAGCTTTGATACAATAGGATTTAATCTGATTAGGTCTAGGTTATTTTTTTATATTTTAATTCGTTTTCTGACACAAAATTTTTTTTTGTCTTTTCAGGTACATGTCTGCAATACCAGAAGCAACAATGAATCTCAACTTTTGTTCTCAGGAGACCCTGCTAGCTTGGAACGTTCAATCCGCAAGGAAATCCGTTCCGCATCGATCGACACCAACAACCGCTGTCGACCGATACCGACGCATTCCCTGCGACCAAGATACCGGCTTCGCCGACCGATACCGTGATCTTCTTGTCGACCGACACTACTTCACCGTCGACCGACACATTTCATCCGACATCGATCGATACCCCTATCTGTATATCGACGATACTGTTCCAAGTCATGGTTTGCTATTATTCTCATGCGAGATGAGAATGGAGACTTGTGACCAAGAAGGTCACCTTTGTAATGAAGCAGGTCAGAAACTCAATGCTCAGAATGAAGTAATCCCTGAGCCAGAAACTGCACCTACAGGAGCTGTTCAACCTGTAGGAGAGGCTGCTCAACACTAGCTGACTACAACGCCAGATCAGTTCTACACCAACAGATCAGCCATTCGTCCCCCCGCTATTCAGAGAGGCGATTTCGAGCTCAAGTCGCAGTACTACACCTGTGGGACAGACACCCTACTGTGGCTGTCCAATGAGCATCCTATGGACCATCCGAGAGGTTTGAGGATCTCATATATGCTATCAAAGCCAATGGAGTCCCTGTGGACTACCTTCTCTCGAAGCTCTTCAAACACTCTTCATCTGAGAAGCTTTACAGTGGCTTAAGCAACTACCACCAGGATCTCTTACATCCCGAGCGACATCAAAACGCATTTTTGCGTAACTTCTTTGATGATGCCGCTGAAGACTTAAGGAGGAAAATTGCCACATTCAACCAGGAGCCTGGAGAGTCATTCAAGGATACCTGGATCAGATTCAAGTCTTACCAGCGAGATTGTCCACACCATGGATTCAACAAGGTGCAACTGCTCTGCACTTTCTTCAGAGGCATCGCTGAAATATCAGATGGCTCTAGACACTGCGAGTGAAGGCAACTTCACCACAAGGAATCCTGAAGATGCTGTCAAGCTAATAGACAACCTAGCATCCAGCAACAGCACGAAGAACATTGTAAAAGCAAGATCTGCAGCGTTCCTTGGAATGGAACATATAAATGAGGTACAAGCTACAGTTGACAATGTTCAGAAACTGCTAAACAAGCAAATCTGCTCAGTGGAGGATGCGAAGCGATGAAGAAGATGACTACATAGAAGTAAGTCAACTGGATCAGTGGAAATGGATTTCAGAGATCTGGAAACCAAGGAAACAGAAAATTCTCAGGACAGAGAGGCAACTTCAACAGCAGCAACCCCAACAACAACATGAGTTATGGAAACTCATCTTACAGGAAAGATGTCCCATCGATCGACCGAAGGATAATGAAATCGATCGACACACTCCAGAACCTGTCGATCGATATTCTGTTATCACACGCCGAGTGCAACTTCCTAAGATAGATGTTGCACGACTTAATGCACTCCGGGAGCAGTCTACACCTCCCAAAAACCCACCAACACACTCCAGAACCTGTCGATCGATATTCTGATATCATTGATCCAATGGAGATAGAAAAGGAAAAAGATGGCAGAGTTCTCAGAAAAAGGAAAGAGAAGATTCCTAAACACCTTAAGAGGAGTTAATGAGAAGGAGTTGGAAAGTTTTAGAAAGAGAGTTCTAAGAATACCTACAGAGAAACCTTTTGAAGAAGCCAACTTTCACACAGATTGTGGATGTTTTTCAGAGAAACTAAGGAGACAGAAGAAGACATCAAGAGGATGTTCAACCAAGTCAGAGAAAGTATGAAGAAGAGGATCAAACTTGAGAAGAAGGGTGATCCAGGGAAGTTCGTTTTTCCTTGCTCAGTCCATGGGATCAACTTCCCACGTGCCCTATGTGACACAGGATCTGGAGTTAGCATCTTACCCAAGGTGATAGCAGACCATCTAGGTCTGAAGATAGAGCCTACTGAAGAATCGTTCATCTTTGTGGATTGTTCTCAGCAGAACTCTGGAGGAATTGTGAGAAACCTTGAGGTTACCATAGGAGAAGCCTTAATACCAGTAGATTTCCATGTCTTGGACGTCAAGGTAACCCTACCTACTTCTTTGCTACTTGGGAGAGCCTTCCTAGCCACAGTTGGAGCGTTTTGCAACCTTCAGACAAACAAACTGTGCCTAACCCTGATCAATCCTACGGTCTACTATGATCCAGTACGAGTCATCAAGGTTCCTAAGAAGATCCAAGACGGCTCAGACCTTGTAGCTGTTTGCTATTGTGTAGATGAATATGATTTACAAGACGCATACGAGACGGAGACCACATAATCGATCAATAGCATCACTGTCTCATTGATCGACTCTAGTGACCTGACATCGATCGACACACTTACATGGTCATCGATCGATTCACTATTCAACCAGATCGAAGAGGAGTTTCCAGATGGTGATTTCGAAGTAAACGAGTGGGAGAACGACTACTACATCCCACCACATGCTGCAAATACTACTCATATTGAGGAGTATACTGATGATTACGAGGAGGAGAGAGCTATAGAATGTCATAACCTTCCAGAAGATGAAGATCGACTTCTCCACCACAACCTCAGAATCACGACATCAATCGACAAGGCCTTCTCCCCATCGATCGATACTACTTGCCTCGCATCATTCGGCAACACAGTCAAGAACAAGCGAGACGGCGACTACTCAATCGGGAGCTGGGCAAGCGATTACCAGCACGAGAGCTTCGCAGTCGAGGCCGCAATGCCAACATACATCACCCAACCCGAGGAAGTCTCATCGATCGACATGGCACCAACACAATCGACCGATAGGCCTGAACAACCATCGACCGATCCCGAACCTGTGCCATCGATCGATACATGCATCAAACCGTCCCAGGTAACAAATTCAAATGTACTTGATTTCGGTAATCTAATCCCGGATGAGTTTGGTATTTTCAGGGATTCACAAGGTTTTGCCCGCTCAATAGATGGAAGAACACTCCACATATCCAGAGAGAACATTGCAGACGTCCTACAGTTAGTCAACGGATCCCAAAACCTATTCCAGCAGCAACGCTACGGACCAGACCACCATCATCAGCACCAGGAGGCAGACACAACAACCGAGCCAAAGGAAGCTGAGGATAATCATCTCAATACGAAGGACCCAGATTTTCAACGGAAATCGATCGATACTGAGTCGATGACATCGATCGATAGGTGTCCTGAATTCGGAAAGAGAACTTTTCGATATGGAGTTCAAAAATTCTTTTGGGAGCAGAGAGATGAGTATGGGGTCAACAGGGACGAGAAAGGGTTTGCTAGAGGAATAGATGGTGACGTCATCAAAGTTTCTAAAGACGACATCAAGAAACTGATTCAAAGGACTTCAACGGATGAGCGCTCTTACATATGTCTACCAGAGCACGCTAGTTCATTTACAAGAAGAGAATTGGTGCAAGAAATCTACACTAAAGACGAGATCAACGAAATGTTCACTGGTCTACTTGGAGAACGCAAATGGGAAAAGCTCTTCATGGAAAAGAGTTTAGAGGAGGCCACAGACAAGCTTCGCAGTGAGATGAACTGGATGTTCAGTGCAGACCAGACATTACTCAAGAAGGTTAAACGTCTTGAGCTGGAACTTGAAGATCTTCGCAACACACAGAACCATGGCCAGACAAGTTCAATATCGATCGACGGAGTAACATCCACATCGATCGATATGAAGCCTGCACCATCGACCACCTACTCAAAACATGAGGTCGATGAGTCTCTTGGAGATATCTGGAAGGAACTGAAGAAAGAAGAAGCTCGTCTCAGCAGCAAACTCACCAAGACCTGTGAACCTATCTTTCACAACCTAGGGGATCTAAGCATCTGCACCGAAGAGATGAAGAGATCTATCCGCCTTATCAATGAGGCGCATGCAGATATAAACCCCGCGGCATCTTGCAATCCTTTTGGAGGATTGGCTCGTCTGAAAGCAGCTGAGAGGAAACCTACTGATATACACTTCTTAGTAGACAAAGAAGTAGAGGAACTCGCACTACGCATGGATACTATGCAGCAGGAGGCTGAGATGTTCCAACGTCAACTCGATTATCAGGCTGCATCAATCGCATCGATCGATGAGCTCAACCTCACGTCGATCGATAGGCGACTGACTGAAATCGACGGGCAGATGAAGCTCTTTGCCGAGAAGCTTCACGAGAATCTGCAGAAGCAAAAATCGACCGATGAACAACATGTTGCATCGATCGATATACAGACTACAGAAATCTGCACCAGAGCTGATTTGGATAAGTTGGCTGATGAAGTCTACACGGCAATCACAAGCGTGGATGATTCACAAGACAGACGTCTGGAGCAGACGTACTTCCCGTTAATCAACGAGGTTGGCAGCATGGAATCTAGCATAGAAGGAATGCAGAAAGAAATCAAAGCCATTCAGAGGCAGCTTGCGAGCAGACCTGCACCCTTAGCATCGATAGACAGAAGAACCAGCGCATCGATCGACGGACCTCAACAGCCATTGACCGACAATTCAACAAAGGAATCGATCGATACCAGCTCCATCCACGACAAAATAATCCAACGCCTTGATTCAATGCAAGCGGAGCTCAGTGATCTTTCAGAACATGCCTACGAGAAATTAGGATGGCACGAGCTCAGCATTGAAGGTCATGAAGAAAGGATTCAAAGGATCAATGATGAGTTGATTGAGATAAAGAAGAAACGAACCAGAGAATATGAAGCCACGAGAAGCCTATTTGACGCATGGTTCGGTGAGAAGAAGGATACAGAGGATACTTGTTTCCCAACAAGTAACAAGTATTTGGACTTCATCTCAGTAGCTCATTCCATCCAAAGTCAAGTTAGATGACTATAATCAAAGTGCTGAGTGGGAGGCAACCCACTGTTAGGTAATTTTTCATTTAATTTTTATCTTTAGGATTTTATTTTTCGTATTTGTTTTTCTTTGAAGTTACGATTAGACGATTACCACTGAAATCGACCGACATGACACGGTCGATATCGATAAACATGCACCAAATATATCGATCGACGAAGACGACTCACCATCGATCGATACGCATCACAGTCAGGTATATCGCTCTAACTTTTTCGATATCAGTATTTTATTTTTGCCTATGCCTTCACCGGACTGATTATACACTGAGGACAGTGTATGATTTAAGTCTGGGCGGATGATTACTGATGTTGTTTACCTTTTGATTTCATCTAAAAATGTTTTCAAAATGGTTTTTATTGAGTCAAGAAAGGAATAATGATAATTTAAATTTCCACTTTTTATCTAACCAATCTTTTAGGCACCATTCTTAGATTTGTTGATGCAGAATGTACTATAGATGCTAAAGTTGATCACCTATCAGCTATGACAACGCTTTCATTGATTGTCTGGAGGAACCAAAGCTGATTTTCAACCTAACCTGACATTCTCTGCTTGTCTTGGGGCTTGGTATACATGGGATTGGATGCTTCAAACAAGTCTGGAAGGTAAAGCCTTGTGTAGATAGTTTTATCACCCTCTCTCTCTCATTTTCGAATTTAGATTTAATTTTATTCAGTTCTTTAAAAAAAAAAAAATTCAAAAATTAACTTAAATAAATGTTCTAGGACTAGTTAGTTATTACTTAGGAAGGAATTCGAACAAGGCTTGGTGGTTACCCCCCTCAAGACTTGATTCATAAGAGTTCTATAGGTAAATGATTCGAACAGGGCTTGGTTGTTACCCCTTCAAGACTTGCTTCGCAATGAATCCTAGGATATAGGTCAAAAAGAAGTGAACAGGACTTGGTGGCTGCAACCATTAAGGTTTGATTCATGGAAGCATGTCCAATCTTGGTCAATGTCTTGCAAATGAATGCAGACTTGACTCGGAGAGAAATATTAGAGAGAGAGGATATGACCTAATTTTTATCTGCTGGTCCAGATACTTGTTTGAGCAACCTTGCATCATGTGATCGATACTCCCAAGGTAAAGCCTGCACTTTTATTTTTATGTACCGAAATGAAATCAATAGAGGGGTTAGTCAGACATGATTGCTAAGTTGTTGGCTAGATGATCAAGGTTGTTTGATTATGATATTGCATAATGTGCTTCTGTGATTGACAAATTCTTAGATGTGGTTTGCAACAAAGTAGAGGTTATGATTCTAAGTTTGAATTTGATTTAGTCTCTGCTTTTTAAAACCTCTTTTATAAAGACTGCTTATGTGTTTGCTTGAGGACAAGCAAAAATTTAAGTCTGGGGAAGTTGATATACTATGGATTTTACCCGTTTTTACCCATGGTATATAAGTGTTTTTACTACTATTATCTATGTTTTGGAGTCTACTAGGTATGTTTTCAGGTTCAGAAGTATTTTGGAGAAAAGTGATGTTTTAGGTGCCTTTTTGGAGCTTAAAGAAGAGTTCACCCGTGATCAAGACCAGAGGTCGACACCCAGAGTTACACATCGATCGATGCACACTCTGTGCTATCGATCGACACACATTAGCCGAAGGACGATACATTGAGATCATAATCGATCGATGTACAACCTGTACTATCGATCGATACTGAGGCGGCAGAAAGACAAGTTGGACCTGGCCGAACTTGAAGCCCAAGACATCACATTTTACAAGATTGCCCCTGACGAGTTTTTAACCTAATGAACTCATATTTATATGTGCCTAAGTGTTTTGGCACCGTAGAGTAGACACAAGTTTTCAAAGAGTTTCTTCTTCTTCTACTCATTTCTTTTACTGTTTTCATTACTTTGCAAGTTCTCAATAAAGTTTTATTCAGTTCATTATTTGTTCTTCTTAACAAAGGTTATAGGATTCTAGATCTAGAGGAGAGATCCAAAGAGATTTGTGATTGGGACCTAAATGTTCACCCTCTAATAGATCTATGAATTCCTATTATTACCTTGTTGCTATGAACTACTTAGCCATGTTTGAGTAGATTCATTTGTTAGATTTAGGGTTTAAATAGGATATGAGGGATTAGCCCCAGCCTATATTTGCTATAGTTGTGATATTTATTGTTAGGATTGTTCACTAATGCTTTTTCTAGCTTAGCTACCTAGAACATGAACTTGGATTGCATTGTTCATTACATGCAATTCCTGACAACATCCTAAACATGCTATGACCCTCTTGAGACATGCGAGAGCTAATCTAAGATCATGGTGAACATTGTATCAACTCGCGCATAAAGCTTGCTTAGAGCCATATCGATCGATACTCCAACAGAGTAATCGATCGACGTAGCTAGAGGTGTATCGGTCGATATTCCTATCGAAACATCGATCGATACTATCGGCAGAATAGCTGACCGCAAACACCATTTAGCAACTAAGTAATAGATGGTCTAAATAATGCGAGAGCTGATGGATTCATTTAATAGTGTTGAGCTCTGACATATCATGCAAGCAACTTGTTAGCATTTATAGTATTTATAATCCTGAATTCCTGAATACCTACCCTGAATCTAACTACTTTTCTTTATTGTCTTAAACCAAAACCTTTCAGCTGAGTAATCTTACCATTACTCAACAAACCTGCTATTTACTTTAAACCATTTTCAACCTAGCATAGTCACTAAGATTGCATCTTATTTGTACACTAGCTCTCTGTAGATTCGATCCCTAAGTACTACAACTGAACCTCTTATTTGAGAGAGCAAAGTCACTCCTTAGGGTAATTTGAGTGATATCAGTTAATCTTTGTACATCATATGTGCTGAACGTAGCGTGGGAGGTGCAGCAACGGAGATTTTCCTACATGTTGCAACCATGGAAGAGATAAAAATAAAATAAAAACTTGTGACAATAGGAGATCTTCACAAGTACCTCTCCAAGTCTAATGACCAGGTAACAGACTCTTTCCATTGTACCTTCACAGTTTCTGAAATCAGTGGCCCTGTTCGTTACGGGATCTCTGCGGCAACCACAGCGGCAAGAAAAAGTAACTTTAATGGAGAGCAAAGTAGCATGATGGAACGCTGGAAGTGATAGCCGGTGTTGTCCGTGATGTTTTTCATGGACGCTAATATTTTCAGCGTCATCACTTGTTTGCAAAAAGTCTGCCGCTTCTTTACCCAGCGACAATAAATATTTCAGTCGCTTTCGTTTTGCTCTATTATTTGATTCAGTCACTGTTGTTTTTTTCTGCTGCTACCGCTGACGCTGCGGCTGATAAAAGAACAGGGCTACTAGAAGATGTCTTAATCAGTACTCAGCGAGAGGTGGGGTATTTTACGTTTTTATTAACTTCTCCTTCAGGGTGATCTACAATAACACACATGTATAACTGTGTTTCAGACTGCCAGAAGCAACAAACTCCAGAAATGGATGCCCAATCTGTACTCCCAACAGCATCTGCAGCTACACGGTTCATGCTTCCAGGAGAGCCAAAGAAGTTGATGAAGCAAATCTGCCAACTTTGAAAACGAAGAAAAGAGCCGCAAACGCCCACGTGAGTGATTGTTTCAAGTCCATCAAACCGTCATCCCTCTTAGCTTATGTGTCATTTGAAATTACCATTTTCGTATGTTTTGCCTACTTTCAACTTTGGTTCTCTTTAGTTATCTGATAACTATCTCCCTCCAGTAGAAGAGTTACTTGGGTTTTTAATAAGGGGAACTTTGACGGGTCTTTGCATTTCGTGAAAATAAGCATGTCTTTTGCTTCATGCATGAGAACATGTTCAGATAGTTACACAGCGTCGTCTGTTAAACAGTGCAGCAATCTCAAAATGAAAACAGTCTCTCTCCTGTCGGGTTATTTCAGAGAGTACACCTCCATTAAGATGCAACTGTTGCTCGAGAAAGTTTCTTGACTTTAATAGTGTTAATACCAAAATTTGGTTGGACTCAATATATTTAGTTCCCAGGGCCAACATCGAACTAAATTCAGGTAAGTCCTCCTGAGTCTTTATTGAGTTTCTTAGAGCAACTCCAATGGTGGGTACACGATTGGAGTGCTTAAGAATAGAATAATATTTTTTTTTTTTTGAATAGCTAAGGACTCTAATCATAATTATATGTCTAATGGTATTATCTATTATAGAGTCCTTAGAATTTTTTTTTTTTTATGAATTGAATCTTAGAAATTAAAATTTACAAGTAAAAGATCGATAGAACAGTTATACATAACCTGATAAAATTTTGAATATACAAGAATGGGATAGTAACCTGTATTTCAGGATTAGTAACACGCATAAAAGGGTTTGTTTCGAGTTCTTCCTCTAGTGTTGAAGGGATTGTGGGAAAATTTGATTGGCGCTGTTGACGAGCCCATGATAGCTTCTATTGTATCTTCTCGTTGTTTGGTTCCACAGTCAAAGCAAACTCCAAGTTCTTCACGGTGTACTGAGGCAATCATAAGAATATATATATATATATATATATATATATAAGGGTTTATTCAGTTAATAAAACTTCCATTTTCATGAGTCAAGAACTCAAAAGACGATGGTATTAGAAAGCTGTTATTTTGTTACCTCGTGGCCGCCGTAAACATGGGTCGGTTTAGGTAATGAAGCCAAAGTCACACACAAAGACTGATGCATCTGTTCAGCTGTTCCTTCGAAACATGCAGCAAAGCAAACATATCAGAAGGATAGCAAGATCAATAGCCGAGTTAATAAGATCAAAATTAAAACATCAACCTCTTAGGTCCATTAAATATACACAAGCAGTGTCAGAAAAAAAAAACACCAAAGATACAGCATAATGTCTTCTAGGGATTCAAGATGACTTTCCACCTAACCAAAAGTTTGATAACAATAAGAGAGTGAGAACTCATCGTTTTATTACTCACCACATGCAGTGCCGGTCTAACGTTTAACAATGCCCTAATCCAATTTTAAAAATATGCCTTTTAATATTTTGTATCGAAATTATTAAAAACTAATATAAAAAGTAAATTTAAATTTAAATTAAAACAGTAAATCTAAAACATTATTTTTTTTTTGCATTTTTCCATATAAAAGCATTCATTAAATAATTATAATCAAATCTTATAACAGTTTTGATCGATAACAAAATCAGTTTAGATAATCTTTTAAATAACATGTTAGACTACAAATAACTATTTATACCTTTGAAATGCTTTTTTATATGTGATGATCGATATTCGTATATTCAAAAATGCACACTAAACAATTTATGTTTGTCAGATAACAATCATTTTCTAACAAAAAAATATTATAGTAGGCTTTCTAATCTATTTTGACATTGATTCTTGTAGAGTATTAGTTCCATAAATAAAATACTATTAATTATGTTCGAATAAATATCATTTTAAAGAATTTTTCAGTATTTGAAATACGTCTTCAAATTATCATTACTAAAAATGTCCAATAAGTATACTTTCAACTAAAAAAATCTTATCAAATTCTTTTATCTATAAATATTAGTAAAAATAATTTTATAAAAAATATGCTCATTTAAATTGGATGCCCTAATCGATGGCTTGGGTGGCTTCCCCTCTGGACCGGCCCTGACCACATGAGATCCCCACAAAAGCAAAAGATTCGTGGACAGAGCATTCTTCAATACTTTAATGATTACACTTTTCAAGGTCTATGATTTCTTCTACTAAGCAGAAACTTAGAACATGCCAATGTTTAACTGAATGTTAGATTTGAACAAGAATCAAGCATTCAGGTAAACACATCTCAGCTTGAGCAGGTGCCTGTTCTCAATCAATGTAAAACTAGCGAACACACACACACACACACACTCAAAGTTTCCTCTACTAAACACAGCTCGTAGAGTTCTAACACAAGTATCACTATATCAGAGCATTGTTCAACACTAAAACGATCACCCTTTTCAAGTTCTACGATTTCTACTAAGCAGAAACATAGACCATGTAAATTCGAAACTTGTAAGTTACTGAAAAGTCAAATAAAAACTGATCCAAAGTTTTTGTCAAAAAGGACGAACCTTTGAGCAAGGCGGGAAGCGACGCAATCGTACCACTTGCTAGCATTTGGGAAAGCAACGCTGGGTTTCTCCGAAACGGCGGCGTATACCTTCACGTCATCTACAGGCAACTGATCTCTGCTTGCGGAATAAAAAAAAAACATCTCTTAAGACATTGATCGAAACAATTGAATAGGCTACGAGCAAAAATAAGGAAAAGTGAGAAACTTTATCCGGAGATGTAGGTTTTTCCGACAAGGTGATCCTCCACAGATTTGATGGCCCAGGAGCCGTAGCGGCGGATGTTCTTGCCGGGCCGGTGAATGAGGAGAGAAAGTTGGGGTTTTTAAGGAGAGAGAGAGAGAGATGGGAAGTGAGGAAGAAGAATTAAATAGGGAGAAAAGAGACGAAGATGGATGAGCAGAAGAGTAAAGGATCATCGTCTTCTTCTTTGGTTGATTCGTTAAGGATCAAATCCTTAATTTCCTTAACTAAGAATTCTTTCTTAACTACATGAATTGTTTTAATATTTTTTTAATCCATTTAGCTTAGAAATCAATGCTAAGGATTTGCTAACATCCCGCGTTGCGGGTGTTCTTATAGTGGTTTAAATTTAGAGGACCACACTTATTTCCGGGAAGTCGCCATAGTATAGCCTTGAACTCGAACATTGTTTTAATACTGCCGGCTAATATATTGAGCAACTTTGTCGATATTTACGTCAATTGTTAATACTTATACGATAGAATAGAAAATCGCTGAACGGTCCAAAGCCACTCTAGTGTAAAAACAACCTAAGCATATGAATTGTCGACCATAAGCGTATAAATAAATAACGTTATTAAGGCTAAAATCCAAAACCACCAAAAAAAAAACAGGAAAAAAAGACAAACACACATCATAGGTTACTCGGTGGGATGCAGATAACTAAATACCAAAAAAAAAAAGAAGATACGCATCATATGGTCTTCGGGGTCAACTGGTCTACTTTTACAAAGCGTCTTACACGTAATCAACAACAAACAGCCGACTACCTGTTAATTCCACCAACTCCAACCCCTCTGCTTTGCCAAATAACTGCACGCACCACCACGCAAAGTAAGACTGAGAAATGTGCGGGGCTCGGCCCCTAGTGACTTTTAAATATACAACATGTTAAAACAGATTTTTAGTATAACTTGAAATTAAATAATATTTATTTACCAAAATATAAAAATCAACCTTGAAAATATGAACATGTAAATATAATACTACTCCCAGGTTGACCAAAAAAAAAAATAATACTACTCCCAAATTTAGTAATCCTATTAGTTTTAATAAATTATGTTCCTTTTTTTTTATGATATATAATGACGAATAATCTTTTCATTTCTTTTATGTACACTTAACTGTTTAAAACTAAAAACATGTACATTTATTTCAAACTTATTAATATCTTTAAATTATGAAACTAATATAAAATGATTTGACATACATATGGATGATGATGATTTTCTTCTTTGTTTAGTAATTTCTCTTTCTTATATTGTGAAATTTATTACACAAAATAGCAGATTATTTAATTGACAATTATTTTTGAATAGATACCCCATATGGAGTGGATGAAACAAAGCATACCTGAAAAGCATAAAATGCACAACCGGTTTTGGTATTTACACATTCCACTACCGGATACACGTAATCTAATTATATTTGATATATTTTTTCTCTAAGGAAAAAAGATAGTTAATATGAGACAAAAGAAGTGCAAAAAACAAAAATTCATAGCAGAATACTCTATTGCCACCTTCTTGAAACATCAAATAAATGGTCATTGGATGGAAAAGAACATTTGTTCTGAATCTTATATGAGATAGTATATATATATATTCCTTCTGCTGACAAAAAAAAAATTCCTTCTTCCTGAACTGGACTTCCCGAAGAAAGACAAAAAATAACATCGTGAGTATTGGACAACTCAATGTAAAACATCAGAGGATCCATTCTGCCTCATTCTATCTTTTGAGCCAATCTGCCTGACTTTATGTCATTCTACCTCATTCTATCTTTTGAGCCAATCTGAGAACCTGCCTTCACTTTTCCAGTTTTTGTGTAATCTGCTCAACTTCTACCCTACTCAAATCATTTCTCAAGTCATTTCCAGAACTTTTATTAATGTCGTCTTGACGAAGGCTACATTCTGATGTGAAGCCAGAATTTTTTCTGATCCTTAAAATATTGAATATGCGGAGAAAGCAAAACTAAAACTTGATTAGAACAAAAGAAAATCAATTAATATTAATCTGAGATTAATTAGCAAAGGAGAAAAAGATAGCCCCATGTTTTAATGTCATTCTCGACTTTCCACGTGGGGAAGAAACTTTAAAATTTTATACAAAAATCTCTCCTCAGACCCAAAATGCTAATCTCTTTTGGCTTCTTCTTCCTTCTTTCCAGATTGTCTGTAGAGGATTCTCTGTAGAGTAGGATCTATGAATCCATCTCCTCCCCCTATCTAAGCTCCTCTTCTTCTTCTTTTCCATCGGTTACTCTATTTCAAAAGATTTTTTGATTGAAGGCATTCACTCTGTTTCAGAAGATTCCAGAAGCATCAATGGCGGAGTTTATCTGTTTATACGGAAAGATCCTCTCTTTCTACCACTCCCATCTAATCTTTCGTGATTTAAGCTTCTGGCTTCTCTGCATGTTAGTTTTATCATTGGAATCAACCTTCAAAATATTCTTTTTTTTCTTCATAAGGTTTAAAGTTATGGTTTTAAAAGCAGTAAGGGTTTACTCAAATTCTCAGGTTTCAATGTTTGATGTAAGCAGGACAGTGCAGCGATTGTAATAAAACAACCAAAGAGATCACCTATGTTCTTAATGATGATGATAGTTTTGGTGTTTGCAATGATCTGTGGTCTCTACATTTTCTCCGCCTGCTTAAAACAGTTTAGTATCGAAACCTTACAACTTGTTCCAACTTGTATCACTACTCGGATTCATTACCCAAAGCCAAAGACTTTCAATAGGTAAGTAACTCTTCTTGTCTCTTTGTTCTCTTTGTTTCTTTGTGATGTCACTCAAATTACCCTAAGGAATGAATTACTCTCTCAAATAAGAGGTTCAGTTGTAGTACTTAGGGATCGAATTCACAAGGAGCTAGAGAACACAAAAGATATAATCCTTAGTGACTAAGCTAGTTTGATTTAGATTAACTTTAAATTGCAGGTTTGAGCAAGGCAGTTGCTCGGTGGGTTTGATTTGAGGGTTTTAACAATTAAAGAAAGTAGCTAAACTTAGGGTTTCTATTCAGGTGATCAGAATTATGATCCTATAGATGCCTAACAAGTTCCATGCATGATATTAAAGAGCTCAACACTTATGAACAAATCAATCAGCGTTCGCTTTCTAGATTTGTCTGATAACTAGATCTAATGATCTCAACTCTCGGGATGATCAATAAAAAGTGTCGATCGATGACTCTATAGGTGTATCGATCGACGCGCTTCTAGTAAGCTTTATGCGCGAGTTGAAATCAAGCTCACCAAGACTATAGATCAGCTCTCGCCTTTCTCTAGTAATCTTAGCTTGAATAGGATGTATTCAGGATGAGGTCATGTTAACAAATAATCCTAGGTCAGGATTCTAGTTATCTACTCTAGAACACAAGCATTAAGAACATCATAACAATGAATATCACAACTTAGCAATCTATAGTTGGGGCTAATTTCTCACAACCTATTTGAACCCTAAATCTAACAATGGAATCTACTCAGACATGACCAAGCAATTCATAGCAACAAGATGAAAAAAACTCATAGATAGAAAAAAGTAAGAACAATAGAAAGTCAAAAGGTAAAAATCTTAAAAGAGATCTAAGCATTCTTTGCCTCAAACACATATGCAAGCTATAAATATTGAGTTCATTAGGTTAAAAAATCGTCAGGGGCAATCTTGTAATTTGGTGAAGACTTTGGCTTTAAGTCGGCTGGAACCATTCTGTCTCTGCGCGACTCGGTATCGATCGATGTCACAGGATGTGCATCGATCGATTGTAATCTTTATACGTCGACCTTTGGATATTGATGTCGATCGATGGCAGAGGATGTGCATCGATCGATTGTTTTCTCTGATTATCGACCTCTGGTCTGGTTTGATGGCCAGCTCTGATGAAATCTCAATTAAGCTCCAAAATGCTCCTAAATCATCACTTTACTCCAAAATGCTTCTGAACCTGAAAACATACCTAATAGACTTCATAACATAATATATATATATATATATATATATATATATCTTAAAAACATATATACCATGGGTAAAAACGGATCAAATCCATGCTATATCACTTTGTTCTTTTATTCACTTCTAACTTTGAAACAGATCTGAATGTGGGCACAATCCGGTGAGGTTCTTTGCAATACTATTGAATAGTCATGACAATGTCCCGTGAAGTGACGATGGAGAGATATCTCAACCGATTCGTTACCCAGTGCTTGAAAATATGATGACAACGAATCAGTTAAATGGAGAAGCTACACTGCTTGTTTAGGTAGAAGCTCAAGCAACGACGGGAAACCTCGGCGTTCTTGGGAGTTAGCATCGTTATTTGCTAAAACTGCCGCCGCCGAGATGAGAGATTCAAGAGAAACCTTCGAAGGAGAGAGAGAGACATCTTTAGAGAGGATGGTTTTGAAGAGAAGATGAGTCCATATATTTATACCGAACACACACTCTAAAAGTCTGTGACGTTTCAGAAAGTGAGAAGAATCTCAGGCGTCACCGCCGTCGAACTAAGGGGAGAGACCATCCCATCTCCTCAATTCTTTAAAATTAGGGTTACCCACAGTTCTATCTTCACGGGCTGCACCACGACATTCGGCCCAAACACGACATTACACCAAATGAAAATCGAAGCCCACACCAAAATTAATGAAACGCTTAGTTTAAAGTCTGGACACGTGTCAAGCCCCCAGAAACCGAATTTATGACGTGGAGTCTGATGTGGATGGTCTAGGAGGTAAGAAAACATTTTTTATATAAATAGATGTTAAAGAATATGAATAAATATAATTCCAAGAAAAAGAAATATACTTATCTAACCTATATTAAAAGGGGAATAAGAAGCCCTGTGAAGGTGTCCACGTCAGACCAGAAAATACTCCAATCAAATTGCATTTTTTTACCACGTAAGCATAGGAAACAAATTTTTGTGTTGATCACAAATTCTTTTGGCCCAGCTAAGCCCATGATATGATATGGAAACCTAGCAAAGTTGACTATTCACGATACCTTTTCCTCTTCTTCTTCGTCGTTACTTTTCCTCTCTCTTTCGACAATCAATTGACCCATCTCTCTATCACCGTTGCCATCAATCTTCTATCAATCGGCCGTTACTCATATTAATGGCTTCTTCACGCCTTTCACCCTCTGAATTTCTTTATAAACCTCTTTTTATGTGTTTTGTTTCAATCAAAAAGAGTAATACTCTCTCAAGTTTCTATCGCTATGAAGTCCAACGAAAAATCCACGGTATCCAGCGATCCGATTACGAAGAAATCAAACGGCAAGGTCTCCGTCTCCTCCGCCGCTCCGATCATTTCTTGTCCAGGTTGTGTTTCTGCTTAGCTCTATGTTTTTGGTATTTAAGGTGGAGAAAGAATTGAGAAGGCGCTAAGAGCTTATGCAACGGTATTAAGATTGGCAAAATCTTAACCCAGAGAGAATAATGATGGTCGTCAGGTCTGTTTCTCTTCTCTGAGAATACTTTCTCACACATCTCAGTTCAATGATTGAATGATCTTTCCTTGCAGTTGATATATGAGAAGTTACCAAAAGATATCGCAAGCCTTGACCATGTTCTAGCTTCAGGTTCGTACTTCGTAGTAACCCACACAAAAAGCTATAAACAAAGGTTAACCACAATATCTAACGTCTAAGGGTGTTGACAGGAAACTCTGCAGTGAATGCTCTATCTTTGCTTATTAGCAAGGGAGTTCCAGAATCACAGATTATCTTTCTTAAACACCAACCAAACAAAACCTTTGTCTACTTTTCCTCACTCAAGTGAGGGCCAATGTTTTGTACTAACATAAGAATAAAATTGCAGGCACCTCAAGGGATTCACGCGCTCTTAAGAAACATCCACTTGTACTTCGGAAGTTGATGCCTCACTCAATGAGGACTCACGTGTGATTCCAGGCCTGGGAGAATTTACAGACTGTTACTTTGGTACAGACAACTAAAGTAAAAGGAGGAGAAGCAACACCCGACATCCATTCATTAAAGAGTCTAACACATCAAGAACAGCGAAGAATGAAGGTCGCCGCGGGGCTTTAACGGTTAGCCAAGACAAGGAAAGGTATTGAAAGACATATTTAATAAACACCTAGCCGATCAGTTTCCCTAATATTCTATACGTCTTCTCCATGTTTTAATGTTGCAGAATCTATGGAGCAAAGGCCATGGTTAAAATATATGACGACCCCTGCTACAACATTCAAAAGAAGTAGACAAGTTGCAGGTCATTAATCATGTTCCAAATCTCTGGAATTTAGTTAAGTTGATAAGGCTCCATGATCAAAAACATTTGCATCTCTGAAAAGCTGCAAGACTAGCTAGGGTAAAAAAATGAGGGACTCAAAAAGGTCCTCACCTCCTACCCTTGGTAAATGGTCACCAACCTTTCTGCAACCAATTCTTCGTATCTCAGAAAAATTTCCTGCGTATACTAACATCATAACATGTTGTCCCATATTTTCTAACTGCAGGTCACCATCGCCATAATCCACCTGCACAAGTAGCTCCGCAGAGAAGTGGGGAATCTAGAAGTCTATAATATTGTAGTGCATGGAATTCTTGCTTTCACTTCAATGGGTTCTCAGGTCCACCATACTATCACTGGAAACCTGATCATTCACTTACCGAATACATGATCAAAGCCACCACCGTATTGGTTCACTCTTGCATGTTGACGACGAACCACCAGAGTATCTTCGGTTATATATTTTTGATACTGTAAATGAAATAGAAAACAAGAAGAAAGCGTTATCAAAAGGATCATCAACTATAAAGTTAGAAGACCAAGTTCTGAAGGAGTTATAAAAAAAATTTGATAGCAACAAGCCAACAACCACCTTGCAAAGGTTTATGGGCACCCCCATGACCAGTAATAACATCATAATGAATTTATGTACCAACATCTCGAACACTGGTCTTAGATATAAAAATGACATGCACACACTGGTCTGAGATATATAAATGACATGCACACACAGCAACAACTCATAGAAGAGCTATACCCACAAACAAACCATAAGCGGTCCCAACTGATCGGAAAATCTGTTCATCTTTCACCATCTCACCAATATCTAACAATAAGTAAAAGCAGAATACAAGCAAAGGAGAGACCCTACACGTCGACAAATAATATCGTCCAATGGGGTGACTTCTTTTCTCCACGTCAAACCGAACTTGGGCTGATCTTGGGCTGTAATTTTTTTTTTATTTGTGGATAAGAAGCCCAAATCTGGGGAAAGCATGATAATGTCGTGATGGTAACCCTAGCTGTTCGCCATCTCCTTTCTTTGCCCTTTTCCTTTCTTCAACGGATCGATCAATCGACACCGTATTCATGAGTGTGCAATGAATCCTCTTGAAATCTCATTAATGGGTTCCTTTCGGCTTTCGCTTACTTCTTTTCGCTTTCCTTCCTCTAATTTTCTTTATAACACTCTTCTTTTTCCCAGATCAATTTCACAAAAATCTGTTCTCTCTCTCAAGCGGTGAATTCCAACAGCAAATCATTTTTTTCCGGCTATCTTACCTCGAAGAAACCAAACGGAAAACACGTTGTTTCCTCCGCCGAGCCGACCAAACGCATCGGCCAAACCTGTGTCCCTTCCGGCTTGATATTTTATTGATACGTAACAGGATCAGTGTACACAACGCTAGAGTGGACTTCTACAAGAGATTGTGTGGCGTCTCAGTGTTCAGAAGGTATCTATCACATCACTATACTTTCTCATCACAACATGCAGACATCCCATAACTGGCAACACCAGACCCAACATACAATTACATAATTACATAACACGAATAATACAAAATTTAGAATTTTGTGTGTAGAGCAGACACACCACTATAGTATATATAGAGAGAATATATATATATATATATATATATATTCAAATAGTAATGATCAGTAAGTATTATTTTTTTTTGTGTATACCAAACTTAAAATATGTTTTACGACAATGAGTCGGCTCTTGCTTTTTCACATCATACAACGCAAAAGTTTAAATAAAATATTATAATCTTTCAAAAAAAGTTGTATAAAAAAGGTTAAAAACAAATAAAAAGAAAAATAATCTTTTTTTTTAAGTTTATTCTTATTTTCATAGTTAAATTAGAAAATAATTTACAAAAATATTTAAACAAATTCATTTACATGTAAAATTTAATGGTCTAGCAACTATAATCCCAAAATGGAATAATAAAATAGATAGTGATTTAAAAACAAATAATAAATTTAATAATAAATTAAATAAAAATAAATTAAATTGCAATAGTTTATTAAAATTTAAATATGACATCCATACTTATGAAGACGTCAAGTTTAGAAAAGCTGTTAATGTGGACGAAGAGCATCATGATGTTTTCCATGATAGACGTAAGCCTAAGGAATTCAAAATATTTGTTGGAAGCTTGGACAAAGGTAATACAGAAGAGGATTTAAAGAAAGTATTCCGTCAGTGGGCGAGGTGACTGAAATTAGGATTGTGAAGAATCCACAGAAAAGAAGAGCAACAATTATGCTTTGTTGCATTTTGTGATTGTGGATAAGGAAAAATGAGCTGTTGAAGAGCTTAAATTCTATTGGTAGTCATTTACATTTTAGTATTTCTTAGAGTTTTTGTTTACACTGAACATCACTTTCTTGGTCATTGTATGTTCAAGCATTGCGTATAAGGATTGAATAATTAGTTTGTTTACACATGAAGAGAATTATAGATTTTGATTTATAAATAATATTGGCTTAATTTTGTCTACATATATATATGTTGTATATCTATATAATCAGTTATAAATGCTATATTAACATGAAAAATAATATAATTTTTTACTCATGCAGAATTCTTATTTTAATCTGTATACTTTTTCAAGCAAGACCATTAACCACCTCAGACAATATTTATGATTTATTTTTCACTCTATATTATTCAAAATTCCTAACAATATTATCCAACCAAAATTTTGTGAAGATATTGAACTTACATACATTAGAATATGTTGTAAATACAATTTAGGACCAAAAGAGATCATGAACAAAACAATTAACAAAGAGACAACAAAATCCCTTGCTATTTTTAAGTTCAAACTTTTTAGATTTTTAAAACAAAATAATTAAATGATATCATGTATTTATAATAATTTTTAATAAAACTTATATTTACAATACGAGCAGTCTTCTCTTTTCAAGGAGAAATCATCCGAGTATTGAATTAGCAAAGAATATATGTGTTTTCAGCGTAGCGGATGATTGCAGGGATTTATTCGGAACTTATACTTATATTTTCTTTCTTATTGAAACTAACTTCTACTTGATATTCCGACCGGAGTGTCATTTGTTAGGGGCAGAGCATCGTTCGGCTCTGTTTTTGATGTGCGACTCTGGCGGTGATAGAAACAATATCGAGTTAATGATAGTTGCTAGATTTATGCCAAGGGAATCATGAAAGACTTTACTTTCAGTTAGAGTGATGGGAGAAAGCAAGAAAAAACTCAAAGTTGTTGTTTTTTAAAAAAAAAAGAACTCAAACTTTTTTTCCCACAAGAAAGATGTCTGATTCATTCAGTTTTCCTATCACTCTGCTTCTTTCTCATATAAATCAAACGACAAGGCCAAAGAATAAAACCAAAAAAAAATATAGCTTAGGAATCTCAAAATGATCAAATTTGCAAAGCAGGTGAGAGCTAAAGCTTTTGGTGTCTTCTCTGTTCATAACCCTTCCCAGCAAAGACAATCATCAGAAAACAAAGATGAGATAAAGAACGAATAAGAGACAAAGAAAAAAATAGTCCTAGAGAAAAAAAAAGAGAATAAGGTTGGTGAGGAGAGAAAGAAGGATAAAAGTAGAAGATGAAATTGTTTTGGAGATCTTTCAGTGACAAGTTTGGAAGCAGTCTTCAAAAGATCTTAACGGAAGAAAAATGTCTCCTGCCAATCGTTAATTTTGGCGTTTTTTCATTATAGCCGACTCCGATTTATAGTATTTATGTTTTTCAATCACAAATTTCTTAGTTCCCAATTCTTTTTTTTTAAACTACCGTTAGAAGTTCAAATAAAAAAAAATAATTGCAAAAAAATTAAACTAAAATCTTAATAATCTTAAGAGGTAAGAACATGTAGCAGAGTTTTTTACCCCCTGAGATTGCTCTAAGCTCTAGCTAAATATGCAATCAATGCATCAAATAATTTTGAGGGGCAAAAATAACATGGAAAAACCATACAAATAAATTTTTCCTTATTATTTTAATTTAGTATTTTTAACCTAACAAGAAGAGAAAAAATAGTTTTCAGTTTTATTTTAGAATGAGCATTGGGAAATTTGATACAAGACTCAGGGTAGATTAAGAAATAACTATATTTTATATATTATATTCAACTTAATTTTGGTTTATCATATCAAAACTTTTGACAATTTACAAAATCTAATATAACATGTCTACATTTGTATGTTTAGTAACATTTAGAGATAACTTTGAACTTTAAAGTTTTACAAATCCTAATCATATTATTGCAATCATTATCATAGAATATACAGGACAAATGATTTCCAAAGTCATACAAGAAATTTGAGACATGACTGATTTAACTCATATTTAAATGAAATCATACATTTATATTTGACACTACTTTGTCGTTCCCAAAAAATTATAATAATAACATTGCTTAACTTATATAAATCTAAAAATAAGATGTTTATGTTTTTCTTTAACTTGATGGTGTTGCTGTTTAAAAGAGGAACACATCCTATATTGTATGTTTGAAATTCTAAAGGTATATATAGAATTTGAGAATTATCGTAGACATATTTTCCAACATTCTTGCGATTTATTTCTACACAAGTGATGACAAGAAAATTATATGTGGATAATTAGTCAAAGGTTCGTGAATCAAAATCTTAAACTCATTTTTGGCTATATAATTGAAATCTACCTAAACTATAAAGTCAGTTAGATCTTTCACCATTCTATCTTTCAGATGACAAACAAATTTATGGGCATAAACTAAATTAGCTTCCAGCTTAACATTAAACAAGTTTATATTTGATAGACATATTATTGTATTTTCAATCCATAAGATTACTATTGTAATGTTTGTTGTCAAAAATTAACCCGGGCGTAGCCCGGGAAACACCCTAGTTAATATAAAAAGGTATTCATATTCATGGATTCTTTGGATCTAGTGTTTTGAGAACATGGAGAAACTATAAAACAGTTTTAAAGTCACTGGGATTCGATAAGACATTTAGAGCTGATTTTATAAAAGATTTAAAACCAAAACAAGTGTTTCTGAGATCGTGTGAATAGAAGTTGGCGTATCAAACGACAAAAGAAACAAAATTTTGGCTAGTTAGAAATTTTTCGGTAAACATTATTAGGAAGTGTTAGGTTTTAGCTTTATTAATGGCTCACTTAGAAACCTAATTAGTTTAGCTATTTTGTTAGCTAAGTGTCTTGATCGATTAACCTCAATACTAACTAGACGTTTCTTTGTTTGATTGCAGGAGAAAAGACACAACACTTTGGTAACCCAGTTCCCTTGCGGTACGTCTGGGGGAAGAGCTTCGCTTCCAATCCACTATCTCAAGGTATTAAGAGTAATACAAAGAGATAATAACACCTTCAACTACTACACGACCGTAGCTGAAGCAAGAACTAAACACGCCTAGTTCTTCTACACCGACTGCTGTCTTCTCAGGTACGTTTAGACGATCTTTTCACCAAGACAATCTGTTGATACCTGAACTCCACAATCTTCTGTCTGTTTCCCGTAATCACCAAGTAAGCAACATCCTTCCTTTATATATGCAGGTGTTCGTGAATGCCCTAATCCATCATGGGCCTTGTCACTTGAAATGCATAGTATAAGCTAACTAGGACATGGGCCTTATCCATTCTCTTCAATGGCCCAGCAGGAATGGAGACCACATCTCTACAATCTCCACCTTGGTCTCTCTCCGACATCGAGAAAGCTCTAGAGTCACTTCACCGCTGACTCACCCCTTTTCTGTTCTTGTCGGATCCTTTTTTCGGAGAGGCTTCTTCGATCTCTCTCCATCATTTCACGGGACTCTTCCTCTTCTATGGCGTGGTCCTTCGTCACGCATTTAACAAATGACAGCCACTCTTCTTCAGCTGGGATTAGACCATCTCCAATGGAACTCTATTTTTCCCTCTATAAATTACATTAAAATAGAGTAACTCTATTATAGAGTAACTTTTGCTCCAATGGTGTTATTTTATAATAGAGTTACTCTATTATAGAGTGAAATATAGAGTAATGTCACTTTTCCACTCCAAATATAGAGTAAAAGTATGACATTCCTCTATATTTCACTCTATTATAGAGTACACCATTGGAATAAAAGTTACACTATAATAGAGTTACTCTATTTTAGTGTGAATTATAGAGAAAAAAATAGAGTTCTATTGGAGATGCCCTTAACCGCGATTCAGCTGCTTCCATCGATTTACGATCCTCCTGCTCCACCACAGAAGATCTATCCAATCGTTTGTTCCCAAAAGTAAACCGTTCTTTATTCGGAAAAATCTGACATCCTTGGAGCGACAAAGTATGAGAATCGTCGACTATACCTTCAACAAATTTAGATCTTCAATCGATTGGTAATATATTAGCTTTGTAGTTTCCTTATTTATTCCAACCATAACTCCAAGGTAACCTCTTTGTAGATCATGAACTGACATGTAGAACTTTCGAGTTTAACCACTCGAAGAAATCTTTCAGCATAAAGAAACCCATCTGAAATAAACTTGTTAATCTTCTGATACCGTAGATTAATCCCCCTTTAAATTTTACCATTTAAAGTACTGCTTCACTGATTTTCTTTGTTACCAATACTGACTTCTTTCAGTATATGTTTGTGTCCTAATGTGAGGTCCTCCAATCAGCTGAACACGAACCTCAGGACACTCCAGCACTGACTACCGTATCACCTTGAGGAGTCCAAGGCACTTCTCGAAACTCCTACCAGGTAAGCTCTTAGTCAACATATCTTCTGCATTGTTTGTCGTATGGACCTTCTGAATCTTGACTGAACCTTCTTCCACGATATCTCGAATAAAATGATATTTATTTGCTATATGTTTAGTTCTGTCATGATGTACACTGTTCTTTGCTAAACAGATTGCACTTTGTGAATCACAGTTGAGCTTTATTGACTGTTGTTTGAATCCTAGCTCTTCGCATATAGCTTTTAGCCAGATACCTTCTTTCGTAGCTTCTGGTAGGGCCATATATTCTGCTTCTGTAGTAGATAGAGCAACCACTTGTTGTAGACATGACCTCCAACTAACCGTATTTCCCCCAACTCTAAATACATAGGCTGACACTGATCTTCTTTTGTCTAAGTCTGTAGAATAATCTGAATCCGAGAAACCCTCTATTTCAAAATTCTCTGACTTAGTAAACGTCAAGCACACATTAGAAGTACCATTCAAAAAATGTAGAATCCATTTCACAGCAGCCCAATGATTTCTTCCTGGATTGCCATGAATCTGCTAACCAATCCAACGGCATATCCCAAATCTAGTCGTGACCCGACCATTGCATACATAAGGCTCCCTACTGCACTTGCGTAGGGTACCATATCCATCAGCCTTCTCTCTGTTATTGCCTCGTCTGGAGTTAGACTTCTGGTTTTAAACAGAGAGTTGCTTGGTGTGACTACTGCCTTACTCTCTTCCATATTGAACGTTCTTAGGACTTGTTTGATGTATCTTTCTTGCAACAACTTTAGCATTCCATTCTTTCTGTCACGTGTGATTTCCATTCCAAGAATTCTGGATGCTGGTCCAAGATCTTTCATCTCAAGCTCTTCTTAAGGTCGTTGACCCTTTCAATGTCTTTTAGCTGCAACAAGCATATCGTCCACATATAGTAGTAGATAGATCATATCATCAACACTTGTACCTTTGGTATACACACACAGATCCTTAGTGCAGCGGTTAAAACCCTGAGACTTCATGAATTCATCAAAATTATGATTCCATTGTCTTGGGGATTGCTTAAGTCCGTATAGGGATTTCTTAAGAAGACATACCATTCCTTCTTTTCCTTTCTCTATAAAGCCTTCAGGCTGTTCCATATAGATAACTTCATCCAGAACCCCATGCAAGACATCTAATTGTTCCAATTCCAAGTCGTAGTTAACCACTATAGACAGCATGATCCTTATTGACACATGTTTAACCACAGGTGCAAATATTTCATTGTAGTCTATTCCCTCGACTTGAGTGTAGCCTTTCACTACTAAACGAGCTTTAAACCTCGGATCTTTTATTCCTGGTATCCCTTCCTTGTATTTATAGATCCACTTTCAGCCGATGATTCGCTGTTTTTCTGGTTCTGGAACAAGTTCAAATGTCTCATTCTTATCAAGGGAGACTTTTTCATATACCATCGCTCCCTTCCAGAACTTCCAATTCTTACTATGCTTAGCTTCCTCAAACGACCTTGGCTTGTCATGTAATTTTATATATAATTTTATATATTTAGGATTTGGGGTTTGGGGTTTGTACTTCCAATGTACGACCAATAGTCCCTCATTGGTAGTACAACTACGACCAATGTACTACCAACACAAAAGTCTATATATACTTCATCTCATCGAAGCCATTTGGATGCTCAGCCCCTCTCTAACAACTCCACTCCTCTCTCTAGGTATGTTTTTTTTTTTTTTTAAGTTTTAGGTGGTTTAGTTAGGTGATTAGTTTAGGTTTGAAATTAGTTTAGGATGGAAGTAGATTAGGTGATTATGATGGAATTAGAATAGGTTTAGATTATTTTTATATAATAAATTTTATATGTTTTAATAACCATCTATTTTTTCAGATAGACGATATTGCTATGGCTGGCGGTAGAAAGAGACTTAGTAACCTTGCGTCTAGAAACTCTTACGGGAGTACCTTTCTCGGTCAGTCGGATCCATCAGCTTCTACTTCCGGGACGACATCATCCAGCCGAGACAACGTCCCCGAGAGCCAAATTCCTTCTGCTGCTCCGTATGTGCCTCCACAGGCATATGACCCTGCTGCATACTATCCTCAGCAGCAGGCTCTGTATGATGACCCTGCTGCATACTATCCTCAGCAGCAGGCTCAGTATGATGAGCCTCCACATCAGCCTCGGTATGATCAGCATGCGGCTCCTGCACCTCCTCCGCCTCCTGCAGTTGCTCCGCCTCCTGCAGCTGCTCCGCCTCCTGCAGCTGTTCATCCAGATTTGATGGTGCCACCGAATGCACCATATGCAAGACTTACAGTGGAAGACATTCTCCAGATGCCGGGACGAGAAGGTCTAGGCATCATCGATCCAGATCGACCACCCAACACTTATTGGTAATTATTAAATTATTAAAGTTTTAATTGTACTTATATATATATATATATATATATCATCAATTTAATATATTGGTCTAAATATAAGTATTCTTTCAAATTTTTGTAGGTTTTTGACGGACAATTGTCTGGGACAGAGTGTTGGGGATATCATCAGGGCAAACTTCCGGGAAGCGCATCCGAACTGGACTCTTTGTCCGGATCACGTTCGGAGGACTTGGTTCAAGTGCTTCGCGGTTAGTTTTAAATATAATTTTATATATTTATTTTTTGATTTAAAAAAATGATTAATTAACTTTTTATTAATTATTTTTTTGTAGCAAAAATGGAATTGGTCCATTGGTGTCAACGAAACGGTGAAAGAAGCGTTCTACAAAAAGGCGGCGTCTCGCCGTAAGAACATTGTTGGCGATTGGAAGGACAAGTGGAAAGTTACGGGGGATGAGGCCAAAGAAGTCTACCTCAGCAATGACGTTTGGACTGGCTTGAAGGCTTATTGGACTTTGCCTAAGTCAGTTCAAAGGTCTCTCACTTGCTCTACGGCCCGGATGACCCGTGATGCTGATGGTAACCTGCCAATAAATCATACTTCTGGACAGACTCCACATGCCGGGAGGGCACTACAAATTGTAAATTTTCAATCTTTCTAAAATTTTATTACATTTATATTAATTAAGTATTTATATATACTGAATGTGTGAGTTTAATTAATTTGACTTTTTTTTTAATATAGGCTGCCCGAGAAGGAGCACCACCATCTCTGGCCCGACTATACAAGGAGACTCATGAGCATTCAGATGGCACGCTGCATCCTCAAGCAGAGAGGATTTACAATGAAGTAGAAGCTCAGATCCAGGAGGTCCGACTCAGTTGTCGCAACAAAATCGGAAGGTGCACCGTCCAGCTGTCCACTATCGAACAAGACAAGATTTTGAGAAGGTAAAATATTCGATCTTTTAAATATATGCTTATATATATTCATTTTAATATTTAATTATATACTTAATATATGCATATATGTACTAATTAATATCCGTTCATTAATTGAAGGTTGTCCCGAAGAGAAGGGGACGTATGGTCGGTATCGGGACTGTGAACGATGTCCCGAGGGCGAGAGCTGAATATGCTTCAAGAATTGAAGCAGATTCCTCTCTCCGGAGAGATTTGACAGCTGCCAACCGAGTCATAGACGAGCACAGGGACAAATTTAGGGTTATGGCAAATATGTTCGATCTCATGCTAGAGACGAACCCCAACCCGACTCTTGCCTCTACGTGGCAGACTCTACGTCCGACCTTTGTCCCCGACCCCACCCCAGAAGAGCAGGCTGATTTAGAGCGACGGACGGATCAGCACAGTTCCGATTTCTTTGACGATATAAACCTTAATGTTTAGTTTCTTTTTAATTTTAATTAATTTGTATTTTGAATATTTTGGTATTATGGATATAATATTAATGTTTATGGATTACTAGATTTTTCTTTTAAATTTATCAAATTTTCAAATATCAAATTAAACTATTATAAGTATTATGATTTTAATTAAAATAAAAATTCGTAAATAAAAAAATCAGACGTAAATAGGTCCTAAATTTACGACTAATGAACATCTACAGTATGTAATGTGGTTGTTAAACTACGTCTAATGTACCTCTACATTGGAAGTTAAATAGTCGTAAAATGTTAGTAGTACATTAGACGTAACTATGTTGGTAGTAAATTGGTCGTAAAGCATTAGACTCTAATTGGTCGTAATTAGACTCTAAAGCATTAGATTCACCTATTACGACCAATTAGAGTCTAGTGCTTTACGACCACTTTACTACTAACATTTTTACGTCTAATGTACGACTAACTTTGGTAGTCGTAGCATTACGACCACTTTACGTCTAATTCTCTTAGTCGTAATTTACGACCAATTTACCTCCAACTATGATTTACGACCAGCTGATAACAACCAATCGTGTTTCGAAGTTAATTGGTCGTAATAGGTGAATTACGACCACTTTACTACTAATAGTGTAGTAGTTAACCTCATGTTTTCTTGTAGTGACAAATCATATTCTTGGCGTGCTTGTCCTTCTCTTTCCGAGTTAGAACTCTTGAAGATATATCGGGTTTAGCCTCAGTTTCAGCTTCCTTGTCTTTCTAAGACTCTGAACCTGTATCATCTTCGTTTAGGACACTGTCAAGATCCGAGTTCTCAAGTTGCATAAGCATCTTGAACGTCCACGTGCCAAAATCTCCTTTTCCATCAAACTTCTCAACCTCAATCTTGATTTTGGTGTTCTTCACGATCTCAACTAAAAACGTGAGAAAGAACAACTCAAACCTAGGTTAACTCACACCAAACGCAGATAAGAAACTTGAAACCGTTCCTCTGTTACGCTAACATGGCGCTCTGATACCACTTGTTAGGTTTTAGCTTTCTTAATGGCTCACTTAGAAACCTAATTAGTTTAGCTAGTTTGTTAGCTAAGTGTCTTGATCGATTAACCTCAATACTAACTAGACGTTTCTTTGTTTGATTGCAGGAGAAAAGACACAACATTTTTGTAACCCAGTTCCCTTGCGGTACGTCTGGGAGAAGAGCTTCGCTTCCAATCCACAATATCAAAGTATGAAGAGTAATACAAAGAGATAATAACACCTTCAACTACTACACGACCGTAGCTGAAGCAAGAACTAAACACACCTAGTTCTTCTACACCGACTGCTGTCTTCTCAGGTACGTTCAGACGATCTTTTCACCAAGACAATCTGTTGATACCTGAACTCCACAATCTTCTATCTGTTTCCCGTAATCACCAAGTAAGCAACATCCTTCCTTTATATATGCAGGTGTTTGTGAATGTCCTAATTCATCATGAGCCTTGTCACTTGAAATCCATAGTATAAGCTAACTAGAAAATAGACCTTAGCCATTCTCTTCGATTGTCCCAGCAGGAATGGAGACCACATCTCTACAGGAAGATAACAAATTTGTGTAAAGCTGATTAAATAAGTTTTGTAAAAATTCTCAATACAAATTTAATAAAGCAAAATGTGTGATTATTCTCATCGTCTCTTTTTTTTACACAATTATTAATCGTGTTCCATCTTTCTTTTACTTAACGTGTCTAGAGAATCATGTTATTTTTAAACTTCAGAAAAACTTGAAAAATGCAAAAGAAGGAAAATTTTCAATTACATGGTAGTGTGTAAGAAGAGGCCATTCATAGTGGGTTGGACCCGTTCAGTTAGGTCCAGTAGTGGAGCTTTTTTCCAAGTAAAAGGCACATAAACATCTCGCGGCGCCGATGAGGTGAGTCTCTCAGTTTAACTTATTTCATATTATCATTTTCCGTGACACTGATTCACACTCTAGCATAGACATCAATTTTCAGTTTAATTTTGTTTTGGTTGAGACAGTCTGTTTGGAGTTTGATTGTATACACATCAATTTTGTTTTGGTTGAGACAGTCTGGAGTTTGATTGTATAGACATCAATTATTGTGGATTACATTAATTATCACAATTCTAAGTTATCTTTTTGTCACAAACTCAAAACTCTGATCCATTCCTTTTAGCCACTTGTGTTTTTTTTTTTTTAAAGTATAACGCCAAACTTCTTGTATAAAAACATTAAATAATCCGACACGAATATTAGTACTTTCGTACATTATATTTTAACAATCGTAATCCATTACCTGTCTTAAACATGTTCCCGTTTATTTATATTTATTGCTGATAAATATAAATCAATTAATGGTGTATAATCTATGGTTAATTGCATCCATCCGTTTTTGAATTTCCGTGTCTTAAGGTGATGAAACAATCAATATGAAAACCTTTGGGTTATGTACTTTTATTTCATACGTTTTATTTCATACGTTATCTTTTGATTTACAGTAATTTTCCTTATCAGAATATCTCTATTATTAAACTAGAAGTACACTTATAAAATGCCCCTAATTTTTTCTACTTATTTACAATGGCATACCACTGAAGTAATTAATTAACCTACATTTATAGGATTCTTTGTCTTTTCTATTTAATTAATGAATTTCCAAAATCAAATTCTAACTAAAAACTCATGGCAACAATAATTAATAAGCCTATATTTTTATATTCTATGTTTTTTCCTATTTTATTATATATATCTGTGTTTGAAAATAGTTAATTCCATATATACATTTCGTAATTAAGTACATAAATTATATGGTAACTATTTTACTAATTCCATATATACATAATAATTAATTACATATTAATTAACTCACCTTTTAGGATTTTTTCTTAATAATTTTCTACCTACCTTTAAATAGTTAAGAAACAATATTATTTTCAAAGATATATAATTATATTTTATTATTTATAAGTAATAATTAAAATAAAAGTCACAAAAGAAACATTTATATAATATATAGATTAATATATAAAATATATTATGTTATGTATGTTTTCATATAAATAATAGTCTAATGTAAATTCAGTATAATAAATGTTAAAAAGTACAAAATATATAGACCATATATTTTAAATATTATATACGATAATTTAGTTATACATTATCATAAAATTTTGATCCAAAAAATAATAATACATTTGTGCAGATATACAGGTCATATTCTAAAAATAAGGATAATATAATTGATGATTTACAAGTAAAATAAAAGTACTCAATATAAAATATAAAATTATTATGTTTAAAATTTCTTTTAAACAATTATTTAATGGTAAAATGTAAAAATATATATTATCACTTATAAAAAGTACAAATAAACATCTACGTGGATGTGCGGGTCAAAAAAACAAACCCTTCAATCTTCTCCTGTCAAAACTAAACCCATAAGTAATTTGTAGTAATTTAAATTTGATTGATACTTACATTTTATTAATTTACAAATTTTAATCCAAATGTTTTATATATTACAAATTTTATAGAATTTGGATACTAATCTTTTTCTTAGAAATGTTATAACTAATTTATCATTTTTTGTTTACCATACTAACTCTTACTTCTCAAGATCTGATATATCTTTAATTCAAAAAATTATTTTCCATATATTGTATACATAAATTTCGTTATATATATATGTTGGATTTATTTATATGATACCAAGTATTTGTGATACAATAAATTGTTAACGCACACAAAAAAAAAATATTCAATGTAATACGATTAATTTTTACAAAATCATTATTTAACACAAAAAAACTAAAAAAATAAAATTAATACCCGTGTGGTTATACGGGTCAAGGTCTAGTTTGTTTTTATTGCACATAACTCGTTATAGAATTCAATATTTAAGATAAGTGAGGGGAGCTCCATTGAAAACAAACTTGATAACTGTTCACGATGTTGATGCTCGAGCTAAGGGATATGCCCTTCGGCCCATTTCTCTTGGTATTTTACTATAATAATTTGTCGTATCGTCTCGTTAAGAATATGCTTTTCTGACGCTATCTTCTATTGCAATTTCGGAAGATATTATTGAATATTAAATAAAAGTGACATATATTTTATTTTAGCTTTTCTACAGTGTTTTGAAAACCGGACCGGACCGGCCGGTCGAACCGGTTCGACCATGACTCGCTGAAGAAGCCGAGTCCGGTTCGGTTTAAAACCCGGATTTGTAAAACCGGTAAAACCGGCTGAAAACCGGTGACCCGGGTCAATTTTATAACCCGGTTCATAAAAATTAACATATAATTAAGTGTTTTCAATTATTACTAGCTAAAATTTAATATTTTATAATTAGTGTTCAACTATCACTATTTAATTGATTTTTTATTTTCTTAAGAAACAATGTGAAAAATATATTTTGACTTTCATATACTATCTTTATTTTACCATATTCATAAAATTTGAGATTTAGTTGTAAAAATAAATAAATATGATAATTTTAATTGTAAATTATATGATTTTATCAATTTTAGTTTACATAGTATTCACTATTCAGTTTTATTTTACTATATATATAGTTAGATTTATGTTTATTTTTATATTTAGTTAATTATAGAAAGAATACGAATGTATTATATGTAGAAGTAAAGTCCATATAATATAAATATATATATATATATATATAAGTTTTATAGATAGAAAACCGGTTCGACCGGTTGAACCATCCAACCAATCAACTCAGTAGCTACACCGAGTCGGTATCCGGTCCGGTTTTCAAAACATTGCTTTTCTATTAAGTTAAGTGGATTTGATTTCTAGAGTAAGTTTATTTTATTATGTGTCTCCTATCATATTTATATTATTCTATTAGTTGAATAGGATTCTGTCCATATTTTCGAAGTTATTTACAAAACTATGCCTCTACATTTTTTAAATATCTGAATTATTTTTGTCAACTATATATTCAACTTATGTTTAAAAGAAACTATGTATTCAATTAAATTGTATTATGGTTAAACATCCTCCTAAATCCACGACAATACTTCCTTATGCTCTCTTATCTATATATATAAAATAAGGATTGTTTCTTTCCCATGGTGTCCACCTAAGATACCAGTTCACTAATTTGTGTATCCTAGAGCCGCCATGTGTCCTGATCTTTAAAACTAAGTGATTCTTTATTTTGTGTACCGTCGCTCACGTCCTTTCAACTTCTTTCGGATCTAGAAAGCTTCTAGATGCATTAATGCATTAAACATGCTCTTAATTCCTTTATTCACGATTTACACTTTAATGTGTGTTAATCTTCTTAGAGATGGTGTTTCTACGGGTATAAAAAGGTTTGCTTTGCTCCCCCCTCCAAACCATCTTCTATATCTCTCAAACCAAGCAATCTTCATCTTCAATATTTGCTCGAAGTGATTTTTGAATTTCATCTGCTTCTGATTTTATGTATTTTGGCTTGATTCTTGGATTTTATTTTTGTGTGTAGTCGACTATGATATACAGCGACAACTTCGAGTGGATGAGTAGATATCCATTCTATAATACACAATAATAAATTGAACCTGTAAATCAACTGTTAAGAAAAAAAATTGAGACAGTAAGGAAATTTGAGGAAACCATAAGAGGAGACAAACTAATATTACCTTAAGCATCAACATGCCAACAATTTTTTTTTTTTCATTTCTGTTCAAAAAGGTTTAAAAATTAAAAGTGTTTAAAGTTTAACAAAAAAAACAATCCTCCAAATCACTAATTTTTTTTTTAAAAAAGGAAATGAAAATCAAGACTGCTATATCGAATGTGATATTAATACAAGATTGTAGATTGTTTTTACTGGAAAAATATGAAAACAATGTTTTCGGATCATAATGTTGGACTGAAGATATATTCAAAACTCACTTAAACCATTATACAGATACATTAGTACTTAATATTTTAAACTAAAAATAAAATATTAAGTTAGAAAGTATATGAAATTTTATTTTTAATAAAAATGTAATAACCTGATTGGTATTTCGAAAAGATAGTAATTGTAAAACAAAATAATATTTAATAATAATATTAAATAAATTGTGCATATCTATTGAGAGTATCTTAATTATATTTTTACACTGAGTTTTAGTCCATAATAATATTTTAACTATAGTTAGATTTCATTATAATGTTTTTATCTTTTTATTCGACAAAAACAAAATATGACAGCCTACAAAAAATATCTTACAAAAGAGAAAAAATTTAAATATTTTTTACATTTTATAAAAACAATTCACATATATATATATATATATATATATATATTCGTTTTGCATTCATGAATAATCCGTTTAGTATAAAATGGAATTTTAAGAAATCAGTCCAATACAAATCTATTACCAAATAATATGACTAGTTGAAACGACTTCCAAATACTTCTATGCACGAATATTTTTTACCTCTAAAGTCTCTGGTTCACTGAGAGAGACCTTTTTTGACACAGCTCGCATTTCAAAATCTGATCTTATGAATTTGAGATTTTTTGTGAAAAAATTCAAGAGAATAAAAATAAAAGAGAAAATTTTGTACTTGGAAGAAAAAAGCAATCTCTTAAAGTCGACATAGACTGAGTTTCCAGTGTTTGTGAATAATAGTAACATATTATTTAAGAAATCTAAGACTTAGATTTAGATTAAGGTTACAACTTACAACTATTGGTTATATGTTTCTTTATTAAAAATAGTCTGACATATTATAACAAAATTTAAAATAATAATATTTTAATAATTAATTAAGTTTTTGATATCTAAAATAAATAGTCAATAATTAGACAAACTTGTTGGGATGAAATATAAATATTAATTTTATTTTTAGTTCAAAATTTGAACATTTAAAATAAATTTTAATTGTTTGTAAATTTGTTTACCCGTCCGTAGGACGAGTTTTGTCCTAGTTTCTAAAATATAAATCTGCCATCTATACTATTATATTCAAATTAAGTTGGCTAACTTGCGAAATGATAAACATGTGATAAGGAGATTAGATCAATCACGTTGACATCGTAACCTACTCAATATGTTTTAACATATTACAATCTGTTTCATGGCTGTACATTACAGATTAACCGTATTAATTTGTACTTTACAGGAAAATCAATTACCAAAAAATGAAAATGGTATATATATAAAAACTCTTTTACCATCAGACTTAATATGATAAAACCAACTCTTCAAAATTACTTTGTATGACTATAGTTATAAACCTTTGTAAATTATATCTCCACACCAATAAAAAAACATCAACACAATTACAAAAGTGTTGGCTATCAAATATTAACATAAGGTTATAACTAATAAATATTAAAAATTTTAAATGAAACAAATCACATGTTTTTAAAGTGCGGGTCAAAATCTACTAATCTGTTGTAATGACTTTTCAGATCAAATGAAGATTATTTTCTCATCAGCATTCTAATTCTCTCACTTTTACTCAAGAACACATATTCTCTTTTCTCACCAATCTTTTAACTAAATCTCTTATAATCTCCCTTATTCTCTCTGGTTACTTAATCTACTCTCTTATTTCTCATAATCTTACATAGTATCAGAGCCAGGTTACTCAATTCCTTGGATTTATTCCGCAAATATGGGTTCTTGAAGATTAAAGTTTTTGGGTTATTCTTTCTCTAGCCGTGTTGGATTTCTCTTCTAGTTGGATGGAAACAAACGACACAAAGATGAGGTGAACTACAAATCTTGTATACCAGTGACTCTTGAAGGGGTTAACTATTGGCTTTGGTCACGGTTAGATAAAGTAGCATTGGGAAGTCATGGTCTTTGGAAAGGTCACATAAAGAAGGAACCTTTGAAGAAGTTGGTTCAAGAAGATGGTCTGACGACCAATCTGAGGGATGAAGACAAGTGGATCCAAGAGGATCAAATGGCACTTGAGATCATCCAAGAGTCTCTCTTTGTTTCAATCGTGGAAGCATATAGTTACTGTGAAACTTCTAAGGAGCTATGGGAGAGACTTGAAGTTGTGTATGGGAACATTTCCAATCTGTGTAGGGTCTTTGAAGTCAAGCGAGCTATCAGTGACCTAAAGCAAGATCAGGAAGAGTTCAGTAAGCATCTAGGGAGGTTTAGATGTTTATGGTCAGCCCTAAAGATGCTGAGACCAAGTACCTTAGATCCTGAAATATTAAATGATAGATTGGAGCAAGATGCAGTCTTAGTCTCCTATTGAGTTTGGATCCTTCATACAGTCAGCTGATCATACATATTCTCAGAGGAGAAAAGCTTCCTTATTTGGAGAGTGTTTGTGAATTGATTCAGAAAGAGGAAGAAACCTTTCATCTTTTTGAGAAGAAAAAGAAGCCGTTTTGCAGTGTGGAGGATATACATAGCAAGCAAGAAAGGTTGAGGGTGATTTCTAAAGCGAAGAAGGCTAAGAAGACACATCAGAAGAAGGGTAAAAAGCAAAGGCCAGAAGATATCGGTTCAGATATAAGTTGGCTCAAGAAGGTTGAGAAGCAAGTGGTTAAAGAAAGATCCTTGTATTCTGCCTTCATAAGTGGTTCAGAAGGAAAGAAAACATGTTCAAGCGAGTATGATCCAACTGTGGCTGAGGGTCATGTCACCAAGAAAGAATGGGATGCCTTCATGACAACCTTTCAAGCAATGATCACAAATCAAAAGGCTGGCTCTAAATCCCTTGCCTCTAAACTCATCATAGTTGATTCTGGAGCAAGTCATCATATGATATGTGACAGGATTTTGATGAGTAATGTCAAGGCAGCCTCAGAGAATGTTTTGATAGCAAATCGTGATAGGATTCCAATAGAAGGAGTAGGGAATCTGAAGTTGTTTGACAAGGAATCTGCTACCTTTTATTTGCCTCGGTTTACATCAAATTTGATATCAGTGAAGAAAGCTACGGTTGATCTTGACTGTCAAGTGGTATTCAGACCAAATGAAGTTGAGTTTCAAGATCTTAAGACAGGGCAAGTGATTGGCAGAGGGGACATCATAAATGAACTCTACCATCTTCAAACAACTAAGCTTTCTAAACTTCCTACTTCTATCTGCTTGAGTAGTACTTCTGATAAGTGTGATTGTATTACATGGCATGCTAGACTGGGTCATCCTCACACTCGTACCTTTGAAATTATAATGCCTAATCTTTCATTTCATCATTTGGAATGTGAAGCTTGCATTTTAGGGAAGCATTTTAAGAATGTCTTTCCAACATCAGAAATTATTTATGAAAAATGTTTTGACCTGATTCATTCTGATGTGTGGACATCCCCATATATTTCTTGGGACAATCATAAATAATTTGTAACTTTCATAGATGAAAAGTTCAAGTATAAATGGGTCACCTTGTTTCCTTCCAAAGATAAAGTGCTAGGTGCATTTATAAACTTCCAAACATATGTTATTAATCATTTCAATGCTACTGTGAAGGTACTGAGATCAGACAATGGGGGTGAATACACAAGCCATGAGTTCAAGAATCATATGACAAAACATGGCATAATTCATCAAACAAGCTGCCCTTATACTCCACAACAGAATGGTGTCGCTGAAAGGAAGAATAGGCATCTGATGGAAGTTGCTAGATCAATGATGTTTCACTGCAATGTTCCAAACCGCTTTTGGAGTGATGCTGTTGTTTCAGCTTATTACCTCATCAACAGGATCCCTACTAGAGTCTTGAAGAATATGTCCCCATTTGATGTTTTGAACAAGACCAAACTACACATTGATCATTTGCGTATATTTGGATGTCTTTGTTATGTTCTAATTCCAGGGGCACAAAGTAGCAAGCTGGATGCAAAGAGTACTAAGGCTATGATCCAGCAACAAGGAAGGTGTTAGTATCCAGAGATGTCAAGTTTATTGAGTCTAAAGGATATTATGATGAGCAGAAGTGGGATGAACTCAATGACCTTTCTCAAACACCATCTGACAAAGCAACCAATCTTAGGATTGTCTTGGAAAATCTTAGAATTAATATGTCCCAGAATCAGGAACCAAGAAGAGAGTTGCCAAGCAACACAAGTTCCCAAGCTGAAGAAGCTGAAAGAACATCCCATCTTGATCATGAGGGGGGAAGTGAACCTGAATCAGGAGTGCAACAACAACAACAGGATGATTCAGGAAATCATGATCAAGAGGAGACAGAAGAAATGACACAAGAGGATTCTGCTCAAAGAAGTGAAAATGAGCATGAAGGTCTTCATGGTCAAGAAGAGATTAATAAAACAGAAGCAGAAGAAGATGTTCAACCATTAAGAATAAGCACAAGAGTGAGAAAGGCTTCAAAGTGGTTGGACACAAGGGTATATTTCAATGCGTAGGCAGTAGCTCATCCAGCTCAGGCTGTGTATTCCTTTGCATCATATCCAGAAGAACATATAGTTTTCATGTGTAACTTGGATGAGAATGAAGTTCCAAGATCTTATGAAGAAGCTATGAAGCACAAGGTATGGAGAGACTTAGTAGGTGATGAAAGAGATGCAATGATAAAGAATGACACTTGGTATGAAAGTGAATTGCCTAAAGGAAAGAAAGTTGTGTTAAGTAGATGGATCTTCACCATAAAGTACTTTGCAAATGGGAAGATTGGGAGGCGGAAGATGATATACCATGGATTTGATCCGTTTTTACCCATGGTATTAGGTGTTTTAAGATATATATATATATATATATATATTTTTTTTTTTGGAGTCTATTAGGTATGTTTTGAGGTTCAGGAGCATTTTGAAGTATTTTAGAGCTTAGTAGAGATTTCATCCGAGCTGACCATCAAACCAGACCAGAGGTCGATATTCAGAGAAAACAATCGATCGATGCACACTCTGTGACATCGATCGACATCAGTATTCAGAGAGGTCAAGGTATTGAGATTATAATCGATCGATGCACATCCTATGACATCAATCGATACCGAGTCGCGCAGAAGACAGATTGGTTCCAGCCGACTTTAAACCCAAGTCTTCACCAAATTACAAGATTACCCCTGGCGAGTTTTTTAACCTAATGTTCTCAATATTTATAGCTTGCCTATGTGTTTAAGGCAAAGCATGCTTTCTTAGTTCTATTCTATTGTTTTAAGGTTTTAGAGATTCTTAGAGTTGGAGAGAAGATCCAAAAGATTTGTGATTGGAATTCCATTATTTGTTTCTCTATTTATCTATCTATGAAGTTCTTTCACCTTGTTGTTATGAATTGCTTGGCCATGTCTGAGTAGTTCCATGGTTAAATTTAGGGTTGAAATAGGTTGTGAGGGATTAGCCCCAACTACCAACTATATATTACTAAGTTGTGATATTCGTTGTTAGGATGTTCTTAATGCTTGTGTTCTAGAATAGATAACTAGAACCTTAACCTAGGATTGCTTGTTAACTTGACTTCATTCTGAATCCATCCTATTGAAGCTAAGATTAATAGAGAAAGACGGAAGCTGATCTAAGAGTCTTAGTGAGCATTCATTCAGTCGGCGCATAAAGCTTGCTAGAAGCGCGTCGATCGATATTCCTATAGAATAATCGATCGACGGAACGAAAGGTGTATCGATCGATACTCCTATAGATTCATCGATCGACACTTTCTAATTGATCAAACCGATTGGAGAGATCATTAGATTAGTCATCAGATGAATCTAGAAAGCGAACGCTGATTGATTTGTTCATAAGTTGTTGAGTTCTTTAATATCATGCATGCAACTTGTTAGGCATGTATAGGATTATAATCCTGATCACCTGAATAGAAACCTTAAGTCTAGCTACTTTCTTTAATTGTCAAAAACCCTCAATCAAACCAACCGAGCAACTGCTTTGCTTAAACCTGAAATTTAAAGTTAATCATAATCAACCTAGCTTAGTCACTAAGGATTAGATCTTTTGTGTTCCCTAGCTCCCTGTGAGTTCGATCTCTAAGTATTACAACTGAACCTCTTATTTGGGAGAGCAATTCACTCCTTAGGATAATTTGAGTGAGATCACAAGACTAAACTGGTAGCAAAAGGGTTTACTCAAACCTATGGGAAAGACAACATTGACACATTTGCTCATGTTGCCAAGCTCTGCACAATTCAAATTGTCTTATCCCCTGTAACCAACTTGGAATGGGATTTATGGTAAATGGATGTGAAGAATGCATTCCTACAAGGTGAACTTGAAGATGAAGTCGTGGTGCTTTCTCCTACTTCAGTTGTTGATCAACCAGAAGATCCTGCTCTTAAGATACTGCCATATGGGTATGGGATAGTATATGCCATCGGTGCCTTAGTAGCAACAAGGGGTATTGGTCGTTAGGCAGAAGCTGCCTGTTTCCATGGAAGATCATAGGGTCTGTAGTGAAGGACGCAGGGCCTTCATACGGTATAGTCGATGATTCCTGCACCAGGATGGTAATTCCAGCTGCCAGAGATGTCATCTAGCTTGTCTGGACGTGGAACCATGGAAGATGTTTGGAATTTATAGCTGCATCCTATAGTGGAGATTGCCTATGTACCCCTCGGAAGGGGATCAAGCCGTTCGTAATTCATGTATTGGAGGCGCGTAGCCTACATGAAGGCACATAGCCTGATGGAGGCACATGGCCTTGGGAGCACCTGGCTCTGGAGTAGGTAGGAATCATCCGTTCTAGCAGGCACATGGCCAGAACAGATGGTAGACTCGTCGGTATGCTTCCGTGAGAATAGTCTCAGTATGCTTCAATAGGTATGGAGCTTCCCTGCTGATGGGCAGAAGATCATGGTGTGAACCAGAAGGTGGAGTTGTAGACGTGATGCAGTGAGCATAGAACTTCCTCTTGTTGATAGTAATCGACGGGATCGGCATATCGGAGGAGAAGGACTTCTAGGTCTTTTAGATCTGGAATCTTTCCTTGGTGGCTGTTGACCTTGTGAGATCTGTAGATGGACGTGTTCTGCCATAGATGGACGAGTTCTGCCATAGATGGACGTGTTGTCCTCTTATGACTGGTGGTAATCGCTGGGATCAGCCTCTGATCGGCATATCGATGAAGGTGGTCTTCTAGCTGTGGATCTTGCCTTGGCGGCTATGGATCTTGCCTCGACGGCTGTGAAGATGATGAGCTCTTGGCTGAACATCTTGACCTCCCCTTTTAGGTTAAATAAACTCATATTTATAGAAGAGGCCGTGCCTCTCTCGTAAAATTTGGAAATATTCATTATATCCTTAGATAATTGAATATTTCCATTTTTCTTAAGGGCGGTCATATATATTGGAATACTTCCTCTTTCTTCTCTTGGATTTAAGGAGATTCGACCATATTATGATAAATGTGAATGTTTACATTTATCTTGAAGTTTTCCTTTTCACTCGGAGGCAGGAGGGATTATCTGATCCGAAACCCAGAAGTAGGGGCAGGAACCTGGAGCAGGGGCAGGTACCTGGAGGCCGGAAGCTGGGGAAATCTCCTCATGGATTATTTTTCCCCAACAATTTGCCCCTTATTTTCTGGCTTCATGTTTAAAGGCAGGAAATAACATAACTTTCTTCATAGGACTTCATGAGTTGCACCACAGTACCAAGTTCCTTGCTGAATTCGGAATAGTTCGTCCGTTCATAGCCAGGGCCATCAGACTTCCTTGTCGGTAGTGTTGAGATATACTTGCGCTCGGTTCGAAAGGTTTCATAGCCTGACTGGAGATGTATGACCTGGAGAATGGACGGTAATCCTTGGTCCAATACCGTCACGTGGTCTGGAACAAGTAGTATATTCGTCAGTACACTCTATAGGCATGATGGCGTGGCTTGGACTAATGTAGATAGACTTTCAGACATGCTTCAATGGGTGTGTGCTTGGTCTGAGTGATGAAGACCAGGCGGACATGGTTGTACTTTCGATTCTTATAGCCTGCGTATGGGATTCTTGACCTGGAAATATGAGAGTTTCCTGGCAGTAGAAATACATGGTCCAAAGGCTCGTGGTGCATGTTTCCTTAGGAGGATGACTTGACCGTTGATGGATCCACTATAGCTACTCTCGGCCTCAGTTCAGGTAGGACTTCAGTTTGCGCTTCTGAAGGATTCTCTGGCTCCGAATCGTGTGGTGCAGTATATGGGCCAGGACCCTGGGTTCCTGAGAAGGAGAATCTTGACGAGGCTAAGGATCAGGAAGACGAGGAGGTCGAATAAAACCCGGAGGCCAAATACTGAGGGTCCTCATGCTTGATTCTGCTGGGCTTGCTTGCGCATCTTGCTATAGAGATAACGATCTTTCATGAGCTTGTAAAAGCAGTAGTGGACTTTTATTTAGGTCTTCATGTTGCTCCCCTTATTGCATCTAGCATACTTTGTGCTCCTTGAGGTTTCGATGATGTGGCTATAGCTTCTTGCAATATCTAAAGATGGTACCTCGACCTTTGGTAGAGAGGAATTTCAGTAGGTATGTTCCGGTATGCGGAGATAACCTTGTTGATTCTTGGTACCAGGGCCGACCTCTTGGACGCGCTGTCATGTTTTTTATGGCAACTGTAGCTTCCATGCCAGATAAAGGAGGCGGAACCTTTGTTGAACTCTGCCATTGATTCTTGGTCGCTCTCAATGCGTGGGTGGCCTCGTGTCAAGCTTTCATGGTGGATACCGATCACGTCGTTGAAGACGTGATAGTTGTGTCCCGGAGATTGTATGAACTCTTATCCAGGGACCTTTAGGTTGGATGAAATATTCGTTTGGGGATCTGGAGGGACCCAAAGGCTGTAGGGTGAATCCCTTCTTTAAACCCGGAGGTTTTAGGATGTAACCCTTTTGGACCCGGAGGTCCTAAGGTGTTATATCGAGCTCCGCCCTTGTGAGCAAGCTGCTCTTAATCTGGTGGGATGTTACACTCTGCCCCCGTCGATAGGTGACTATCAACGTCGGACCTGGAGGTCATTTTGAACCCGGAGGTTGTTGTTAAAACCGCAGGTTGTTTATTGAACCCGGAGGTTCTTATTAAACCCGGAGGTTGTTTTTTAAACCTGGAGGCTCTTATTAGACCCGGAGGTTGTTTTTCAAACCTAGAGGCTCTATTTAAACTCGAAGGTTGTTTTCGAACCCGGAGGCTCTTATTAAACCCGGAGGTTGTTTTCGAACCCGGAGGTTCTTAATAAACCCAGAGATTGTTTTCGAACCCGGAGGTTCTTATTAAACCCGGAGGTTGTTTTCGAACCCGGAGGTTCTTATTAAACCTGGAGGTTGTTTTTTGAACCCCGAGGCTCTTATTAAACCGGCGGTTGTTTTTGAACCCGGAGGTTCTTATTAAACCCGGAGGTAGTTTTTGAACCCGAAGGTTGTTTTCATCGAGATCGTATTCTACCCCCCAATGGGTAGGCCACTACCCATCTCGGGTTAAGGATACGCACTTGCCACCCGAAGGTTTTGGCCACTCTCGAGATCCTGTTTGGTGCTAGTGTGGGTCTACTTCTCGAAGTGACCTAAGCGCCAGACTTTCTACTTTCCACGTCTGGAGAAGTAGAGAATTTGAAGTGTTCCCGGGATTTTTTACACGGTTTGCTCCCTGCGTACCAGCCGTCAGCATCTGGTTACAGTACTATGCAATTATACGTCATGCTCCCCTGCATTAGACCCACTCGGGGATTTTCTGTAATACAGGGCCTGTCGCACTAGTACGTGTGGTCCCGACGTAAGTTTCCGGCTCGAAGCCCTTACGCAGGGACTTAGGTGTTTTTGACAGCGTACTAGGGTTGATCATACCCGTTCCGGTATGTCATACACCCGATGTCGTTTCAGTGGAGATATAGGGTTGGCCAGGATCGGAGGTCCCTTGGGACCTGATCCAGCTCGTGTACCCCTTAGATTGTTTTCGTGGATGTCCCACTTCTACGCAACTGCATAGGTTCGCTCCATGTACAAACTCTGAGTTTGAATACAGTACTCTGCATTTGTACTTATGCCTCCTGGTGTTAGGGATGGAAGCAGGGGTCGGAGCCGGAGCTTCGGAGTCGGAGCTTCTTCATGCGGGAATTTAATACTGGGGTCCTACTCGGATGAATCTGAAGACCTGGGTCTTTCTTGGAAGTAGGAGTAATATTTTCCCAAATTATTTACTCCCAATTTTTTGCCCCTTATCTTTCGATTTCACGGGTGAAGTCGGGGGATAACCGTGCACTTCGGTCAACTGGAGTCGCTCTATCTCAGGAGGCTTGTCGTGAGCAGGATGTCGCTTCTCCAATGCCCCTTTTCCAGGGTTCTTCTTAGGCATGGGCCCTGTTTGAACCTGGAGGAGAGTTGTCTTCCCTGAAGCAGACCAGGGTCTATAGTAGGTATCCGTAGGCGCTGGACCTGTCTGGAGATGATATTGCAGGGTTTGGGACCCTGATCTTTTATCTGGTGGACGACAAGATTTTCTTTCGGGTCCCATGTAGAACTCTCCCAGTGATATAGATTTTGATGGAGATGGACTTGCCGCTTTAGTGAGCGTTGACATTCGTCTACTGGATGCAGGGTCCTTAGACCCGTAGCAGGACCTTGGAGGAATGGAGATCTTATTCTCTCATTTTTGAGGATGACGAGTTCGTTTCTTGGTGTAAGGCCTTGATAGAACGTGGTCTTCAAGTAGTACTGTTGTTCGCCTGACAAAGATCAGTTGTATCAGTGGGAATCCGTTGCAGGTGATCTGCTGCTCTGGTCGGAAGCCTGAATTCTCGATCTTGGATTCACATTACAAAGGTAAGCAGGATCCGTCTTTTTAGCGCAGGGCCCTGGTGGCATATAGCCACGTGTTTGCAAGATCTGAATGGTGTATGGCCGGGTCAAGCAGGCGAATGGTTGATTTACTTCAGTAAGCATGTCTTTGCTTATGCCCCCGATGATTGAATATTGGCTGGAGAGTGATCTTCTGAAGGGCATACATCCTGGGGAAGCAATATTCTCCTGCTTATGTTTTCTTCTCTTTTTGCTTAGTCTTTTGGGGACGTTCCCTGACCGTAGGATGGAGAAGTTCGGTGGGAGATAGTAGTCGAGTGAAGACCATGGTTCTTCCCATTCCTTTAACAAGACCTTTGTTGAGGCATGGAGGCTGGTTCTTTGTTGTATAACTTGGGGTATCAAAATACGTCGTGTGGGAACTCGTAGTTCCTGCTGATTCTCCTTTGTAACCTGAAGTTTAGAACGGTTTCATGCTCTGATCCCGTAGAACACGTTCATCTATCTTTGGGAACCCGTAAGTTTTCAGGAAGTACTGCATTGGTTTCGGAGGATCTTCGGGTTTTGCCTTTGAGGACCCGAGGACTGTAAGGGATTTTTTTATGACCCGGAGTTGAACTCTTGTTCTACTGTCTCAAGCCCAGAGGCTGTATTGACTTAACGCGGCATCGCACTCTGTCCACTGGAGTTGGACCTCTCTCAATGTCGACTGATGTGGGATGTTGTTGAGACTGCACCTGTTGCTTTCTGTGGAGACGTTCGAAACCTGGTCCTTCTCGAAACCCGATGATTATGGAAATATCCTCCTGGAGCTTGTAGGTTATGGGATTCGTCCTCTTGAAACGTGGAGGTTTGTGGGCTTCGTCCCCCTGAAACTCAGAGGTTGTGGAATTGACATCCTGGAGCCCGGAAGCTCTGGCATATATCCTTCAGAAACCCGGAGGCGGTAGGACATATCCTCTTCAAATCCGGAGGGTAGAGGTGAAGTAGCAATACTGACTCGTCCTTGAGCTATAGCGGGGACTGACACGATCTTATATGGCCCGGGTAAAAATTGACCCGGAGGCAGGAATGGACCGGTCTGGAGCAGGATCCTCTGTTTGGATAGCAGGGGTTTACCCAGGTGAGAATGCTTCTTCGCATAGATTATTGTCTTCTACTGCAGACTAGGACGTGGTTAATCCATTTATGCTGTTGACCTTCCATACATATTGCTTCGCTTCTATTCATTGGATCTCCTCCTTCTTGTGGGCAAGCCAACGAGATTTGTTGATGCATGTTGGCCCGTTGGTTAACGCTCAGCTCATTTCCCCAGTTTTCATCGTGGTCGTGTCTTCCTTTAGAGGTTCAGGAAGACAAGTGGCGTTTGGAAATCTTGATAGGCATGTGGCTTTAGCTTCCTTTAGAAGTACATCAAGTTATGTTTCCAGGAAAAGGGGTAGTAAGATGATTGGAGCCGTAGACCCGTAACCTGGTCTAGAACTTGAGTCCAGAGCCCGAAAGCTGAAATCTGGAACCTGAGAGTTTGACTTTCTCTTTTGGGTGAGTAGTAGCGGGAATGGGAGTTCTCCCACCTCTTTTATTTGGTTCTGAATTAGTAGAGGATATGACCGCCACCAAGCCTTGATGTAGAATTAGCATTTTTTCTGGCTCCTTGGCAGGAGGCAAAGCGGTGGTTTGCCTGGCGTTTGGGCAGGGTTCCTCATACTTTTGGTTGGTTCATAGCTTTTCCGCAGGAACTCCATTGAGGATTTTCCCTCAGAAGTTCAGTAGTCTATATATCTAAAAGGCGTTCTTTAGCTATTCTACCACCTAGATGCTAGAACCTAGAAAGAAAGGTGGTTCCTTAGTTACCTCTTATTGGTCGCCTGGTATGCTTCCAGTATTGCCACGATGACTCCAGTACCCTTGAAATTCATCAAAGTTGTAAACGCGGCTGGAAGACGTTGCATCCTTCTTGAGAACCTATCCCCTTGTTACATGTGGCGGATTGTGATCCTGGACGCATTCCTGGTGTCTAGGTCTAGTTAGATTGTTGCTAGTAGGTTGCCCGTCGATATTTGATGCTGGTGATGACTGCTCCTGGTCAAGATCGTTAAATCCAAGTTTGTAGAGGCTTGCTCTGCAGTTGAGACCTGGAACTAGCAGGGACCAAAGGTTATAGGGGTATCATTCCTGGTCGGGACCTGGAACAAACTGGTGCCAGAAATAGTAGGAGCGCGATTCTTGGTTGGGATCTAGAACCAGCTGGAATCAAAGATTGTAGAGATCTGATCCGTGGTCTAGACCTGGAATCAGCAGGAACCAAAGACTGTAGAGGTCTGATTTGAGATTAAAAGCTGGAACCGGCAGGGACCAAAGACTGTAGAGGTCTGATTTGTGGTTTAGACCTGGAACCAGTCATGGAATAGCAGGAACTCATAGGTAATTCCTGCATTGAATCTTGCTAATGATGTTAGCATGGTGATATCCGTGTTCCTAGCCGTGTGGGGCATGGATCTGATGAGAAGAAGTCATTTCTTGCCCCCAGGTGGCTGGGGTGGAGAGATTTTGCAGGAGTAAATGTAATATCCCTTCCGCCTATCACATCGTCACGTAGTTCAGGACAGCCCCTCCTTTTAGCGCCAAACTGTTAGGGTATTTTCTGGTACAAGCGATTTTTGCTCCGCTTACGGAATAATAGGAAGAAGGAGACAAGTAGTCGTGGTGCTTTCTCCTGCTTCAGTTGTTGATGAACTAGGAGATCCTGCTCTTAAGATACTGCCATATGGGCATGGGATAGTATATGCCTTCGGTGCCTTAGTAGCAGCAGGGGGTATTGGTCGTTAGGCAGGAGCTGCCTGTTTCCATGGAAGATTGCAAGGTCTGTAGTGAAGGCCGCAGGGCCTTCATACGGTATAGTCGATGATTTCTGCACCAGGATGGTAATTCCAGCTGCCAGGGATGTCATCTAGCTTGTCTAGACGTGGAACCATGGAAGATGTTTAGGATTTATAGCTGCATTCAACAGTGGGGATTGCCTACGTACCCCTCGGAAGGGGATCAAGCCGTCCGTAGTTCATGTATTTGAGGTGCATAGCCTAGATGAAGGCACGTAGCCTGGTGGAGGCACATGGCCTTGGGAGCACGTGGCTCTGGAGTTGGTAGGAATCATCCGTTCTAGAGAGCACATGGCCGGAACGGATGGTAGACTCATCGGTATGCTTCCGTGAGCATAGAGTCTCAGTATGCTTCAATAGGTATGGAGCTTCCCTGCTGGTGGGCAGGAGATCATGGTGTGAACCAGTAGGTGGAATTGTAGACGTGATGCAGTGAGCATAGAACTTCCTCTTGTTGATAGTAATCGCCGGGATCGGCATATTGGAGGAGAAGGATTTCTAGGTCTTTTAGATCTGGAATCTTGCCTTGGCGGCTGTTGACCTTGTGAGATATGTAGATGGACGTGTTCTCCCATAGATGGACGTGTTTTCCTCTTCATATGACTGGTGGTAATCTCCGGGATAAGCCTCTGATCGGCATATCGATGAAGGTGGTCTTCTAGGTGTTGATCTTGCCTTGGCGGCTATGGATCTTGCCTCAACGGCTGTGGAGATGATGAGTTCTTGGCTGAACGTCTTGACCTTCCCTTTTAGGTTAAATAAACCCATATTTATAGAAGAGGTCGTGTCTCTCTCGTAGAATTTGGAAATATTCATTATATCCCTAGATAATAGAATATTTCCATTTTTCTGTAGGGCGGTCATATATATTGGAATACTTCCTCTTTAATCTCTTGGATTTAAGGAGATTCGACCATATTATGATAAATGTGAATGTTTACATTAATCTTGAAGTTTTCCTTTTCACTCGGAGGCAGGAGGGATTATCTGACCCAAAACCCAAAAGTAGGGGCAGGAACCTGGAACAGGGACAGGTACCTGGAGCAGGGGCAGGTATCTGGAGGCCGGAAGCTGGGGAAATCTCCTCATGGATTATTTTTCCCCAACATAACCAAGCAGCTATACACATTGCATTTAACTCAGTATTTCATGAGAGGACAAAGCATATAGAAGTTGACTGTCACAAGGTGAGGCAGATGATAGTCCAAAGAATGATTATACCTATTAGGAATTGAAGATCAACTTGCTGATGTGTTCACTAAGGCTGCAATACAGAAGACAATTGAGTCCATTCATTCTTGCCTTGGACTCGTTGATCTTACATCCAGCAGCTGATCCCCTTAACCATGGAGTCTCCACTCTTTTTCCCTCATCAAAGTTTTGTCCCAATGGGTTTTATTTGGTGAGGTTTTTAATGAGAAAGGTTTTCATGGTTTCCAAACTTGACCGGTTCCTATGGTCAAACTTGAGGGAAAGTATTGAATATTAAAATAAAAGTGATATATATTTTATTTTAGTTTCTCTAGTAAGCTAAATATGTTTGACTCCTAGAATAAGTCTATTCTATTATGTGTCTTTTGTCATATAATCTATTGTAATGACTTTTCAGATCAAATGAAGATTATTTTCTTTTTATCATTCTAATTCTCTCACTTTTACTCAAAAATACATATTCTCTTGTCTCACCAATCTTGTAAATAAATCTATGGTTACTTAATCTACTCTCTTATTTCTCATAGTCTTACACATGTATACTAGAATCAAGAATATATCAATGAAGATAAATAAATTTGAAGTATTCTTTGTTAAGTGCACATAACCAACATCGACTCTTTCTCTTCTCTCTGTTTATTTTTAGAGAGTTTATGAGAGTTGACTTTCCTTTGCTCGTCGGCTTGTTTTCAGTGTAAAGTCTCGGTAGCGGTCAAAAAATTATTTTTATAGTGGGCAAAATAAAATATCAAAGCGTAATTAAATAAATCTATATGGACAGTTTTACAATTTAGTAAACATTCATTTATACTGGAAATAGAAATTTCATAGGGGGCAACTATCCCATCCAAAATATGAGCAACTTCGCCGTTGGGCTTACTCATCATCGTTTATCCGACATTCGTTCTTTTACGGAAAGTCGGCTTTTGGCTTTGGTGATCTACCTTATTCTCTGATGGTTTTGGTTGGCTTTTCTCCAGGTTTCTCCCAGATTTGTTTTCTTCTTCTCTTGATCTTTGTTTTTGGATTTATTCTTATTTTTAATTGGCTCTCGATCTTAAGATCAAATTATATTTTTCTACCCTTGGTTTGAGTTTCTTCATCTCCAAGTTGCTCTATATCGTTAAAGATGTTTGTTTTCGATATGGAAGAGTAGTCGATGGTTTGAGTTGCTCAGTCGGGTTGGATATTTTTCTTTTGCTCTATATTGAACCGTTCATCCTTTTTTGTTGTCAGAGCTACGACGAAGATTTTCTGTCGGCAATGAAGCGCACTACAAGAAAACAGGCTAATACCGAGGGCCAAAATCGTCGGTATGTCGTCGGAATAACCGTATTCCGACGACATACCGAGGAAAATTGTCCTCGGAAAAAACTCCTCGAATTTCAATTTCCCTCGAATTTCCTCGAATTTTCTGGCCGAATTCGAGAAACAAATTCGAGGAAACTGAGGACAAGCTGTTCCTCGGAAAAGTCGTCGGAAAATACCGAGGGCGCAAGCCCTCGGTATATACGAGGACACTTCGAGGACAAATCCTCGGAAGTTCGGCGAATTATACCGAGGAGGCTTGCCCTCGGAAAATTCGAGGACTTCCTCCTCGAATAGTCCGGCGACCATTGCCCTCGGAAAATTCGAGGACACTCTCCGGTATATTCCGGCGACAATGGTCGTCGGACTATTCGAGGAGAATCGGAAATTTCGAGAACGTCGTCGGACTATCGAGGAAAATCGGAATTTTCGAGAAATCTTCCTCGGAATATCCAAAAATTAATTTTAAAAAATTAATTTTTTTAAAAATAAATTTTTGAAATTTAAATTCGAAAATATAAAATTAAAATTAAAATAGAAAAACATATTATATAAAATTCAAAGTAGTACAAATAAAAATAAAACATTCGAGTTTTGAAAAAAAAACTACGGGTTTTGGGTGTTCGGTCTGGCATGCTCGGGAACACCTCGTTCGGTGCAACCTCCTCATCATCTCCATCATTTGCTCGTTCAGCTTCCTCGTGCCTCAAAGCTTCGCTGTTGAGTCGCCATCTGGTCTCAACGCAGATATGCGATCATCCTTGTCTGCCCGACCCATAAGTGCTTACGGATCAACAAAGGCGGTGGTGCAGCGAAAACGGAACTGGCCGGGACCGGCGACCAAACCGAACAAGCGTCCCTTCTTCTTTGGAACCGACTGAAATAGAAAATTGTCAAATTTAAATAATAGAAAAGATGAAAAACTTTAAATAATAGAAAATCTGAATTGAACTTTTAAAAAAAACTTACCTCTTCAGCGATTTCGTTGATCGAACCGAGGCAAGTAGGTCGAACCCGTCGAATCGTCATCCTCGGTTTGAAGCTGAGACACCTCGTCTTCCACCTGAGTGTCGATGAGGGTGACCACATCCCTCACAACACCATCATCAATCTGGCGGTCTTCTTGTTGGTATCGCCCTCTTCATTAGAGCGAGATCATCAACCGGCTCGCCCTCATTTTCTTCGCCTTGAAAAACATAAATTAAACAAACATTAGTAATTAGAAGAAATGCACATAAAATAAAATTTAAAACTTAAATAATAGAATAAAAGAGACTAGCTTACCTGCGATCCCCAGTGGCAATAGATTGAGCACCCAAGTTATGCACGAAGGCGCCCTTCCCTTACGGTCGCTCCTGCGGTTGGTGGAGTTGGTGGAAGAAGTTGATTTCGTCGATCCTTACTCCAATGCACACCCAACTCCAACCAGGCGGTGGAGTTCATCGACTTTGGGACCTTTTAATTAAAAAATTGTTAAATAAATTAAAAATATTTTAATAAATTAAAAATTGTTTAATAAATAAAACAAACCTTGTTTATTTCCCACTTCTTCTTCCACTCGTGGATCTGCTTCCCATAGTTGTCCATAACTTTATAGGCGAAGTTGTGATAGATATACAACGTATCATCGGCATTCGGTTAATTCTTGCTGAAAATAAAACACAATTAGTAGAAAATTTATATTAAAGATTAAAATATAAGTAAAAAATTAGAATACTTACATGCTGTTGAAACCACGGATGCTGCTTGTCGGTAGGAAGTCGGTGAAAGTCGGATGTCCCTTGTCGAGGGCGAGTACATCATCGGTTGATCCATGCGCTGATCCCGTTCGAGGATCGGTTGAACTAATAAAAGAACAAATTATTAAAAGGAATCAAATTTTAATGAAAAAATAGTTTTAATTACCATGTTTGACCCGTCCACGTGGATACAGAGTGAGATAGGGAAGATGCTCCACGACCGGGCTGTCGAACAAACTCCATAACTCTCATCACTCCCGGAGGACCCTGGGGCAGGAGGCGAGGCGGGGAGGCGAGCGGAGTGCAGCAGCGGTGGGAGGAGAAGGAGAGGGAAATGGAGAGGGAGATGTATGGTAGGAGTTGTGGGGGCGATGCGGAACCCTGAATGGAGTGGCTTCCGAACCACCACGACCACGATCTTTGTCGAGGCGGCTCGATCATCACCATAAGACTATATATAGTTTTAATATATAAGAAATTGTTTTAAGTCATAAAAATAGTTTAAATATAAAAAAATAGTTTAATAATTAAAAAAAAGTTTTAATATATAAAAATAGTTTAATAATTAAAATAGTTTTAATATATAAAAAATAGTTTAGTAATTTAAAAATAGTTTTAATAATTAAAAAATAGTTTTAATATATAAGAAATTTTTTAAGTCATAAAAATAGTTTAAATATAAAAAATAGTTTAATAATTAAAAAAAAGTTTTAAGTCATAAAAATTAAAAAAATATATAAATTGTTATTATACATGATTTATATATATATATGTATAAAAATTATTAATCATTTATAAATATAGAAAAGGTTTATAAATATTTTAAAAAAATTTAAAACGTTTTATTATATATAATTTATTACTGGAAACATGAAAACGTTTTAAAAATCGAAAAACATTTTTAAAATCAAAAAACGTTTTAAAATACAAAACGTTTTGATTTCTAACCAAAACAAAAAAAATCCAAAAAAAATAAAACAATAATCAAAACAACAATCATAACTTAAACTATCCATTCAATCCTAAACTTTCTAACAAACAACCTAAAATCGAAATTATAATCTAACAAACCCTAATCCATTGAAAAACTAAGGTTATACTTACATGATTCAGGGGAAGAGATGGGAGAGAGGGAGAGATCTGCGGGAGAGAGATGCGGCCGGGGAGAGAGATCTGGCGGAGAGAGGGAGAGAGAGTCTGGAGAGAGGAGAGAATGCGGAGGAGAGGAGAGAGGCGACCGGATCTGGCGAGAGGGAGAGAGGCGACGAGGAGAGAGAAGAGAGAATTGAGAGATGAGAGATTTACAGATCGGCCGGAGAAGAAAGAGTCTGTTTATATTTATAGATTCAGCGGAAACGGTTCGTCGGTATTCCGTCGAATAATAAAGCCCTAGTTCCTCGAATTTCCTTAGAAAATTCGAGGAAATTCGAGGAATACTGAAAATTAGGACTTTCCTCGGAATTTCCTCGGAATTTTCTAAGGAAATTCCGAGGAATCCTGAAAATTAGGACTTTCCTCGGAATTTCCTAGGAATATTCCGAGGGAATACTATTGAGGATTCTTTGTATACAAATGTAATGCATACTATTGAGGATTCTTTGTATAAATGATCATAATTCATGAAATAACAAAATTTCAACAATAATTGCAAGTATTCTCTTTAACGTTTGTTAAAGTGTATAAGTGTTTCTCTTATGTTGTGTGGTTTTCTTTCATGCAATCGTAAAAGTGTTTGTTATCGTCTAAAACACCAAAGTTTGACCTCATAATCTGGTTAAGATATTTAATGAAGGTTATATATGTGTTATTCAATCCATAAGCGTAGTTTTGGTTCAAAACCCATGGTTCCTCGGAATTTCCTCGGAATTTTCTGAGAAAATTCCGAGGAAATAATGAAAACCATGTCCTTCCTCGAATTTCCTCAGAAATTTCGAGGAAATCCGAGGACACAAGGGTTTGGGGTTTCAAAACCTAGATTTTTTTGCCGTATTTCATTTCTTATACAAATGTAATGCATACTATTGAGGATTCTTTGTATAAATGATCATAATTCATGAAATAACAAAATTTCAACAATAATTGCAAGTATTCTCTTTAACGTTTGTTAAAGTGTATAAGTGTTTCTCTTATGTTGTGTGGTTTTCTTTCATGCAATCGTAAAAGTGTTTGTTATCGTCTAAAACACCAAAGTTTGACTTCATAATCTGGTTAAGATATTTAATGAAGGTTATATACGTGTTATTCAATCCGCAAAACTTAGTTTTCGGTTCAAAACCCTGGTTCCTCGAATTTCCTCGAATTTTCTGAGGAAATTCCGAGAAATAATGAAAACCATGTCCTTCCTCGAATTTCCTCAGAAATTTCGAGGAAATTCCGAGGACACAAGGGTTTGGGGTTTCAAAACCTCGATTTTTTTGCCGTATTTCATTTCTTATACAAATGTAATGCATACTATTGAGGATTCTTTGTATAAATGATCATAATTCATGAAATAACAAAATTTCAACAATAATTGCAAGTATTCTCTTTAACGTTTGTTAAAGTGTATAAGTGTTTCTCTTATGTTGTGTGGTTTTCTTTCATGCAATCGTAAAAGTGTTTGTTATCGTCTAAAACACCAAAGTTTGACTTCATAATCTGGTTAAGACACTTAATGAAGGTTATATACGTGTTATTCAATCCGCAAAACGTAGTTTTCGGTTCAAAACCCCTGGTTCCTCGGAATTTCCTCGGAATTTTCTGAGGAAATTCCGAGGAAATAATGAAAACCATGTCCTTCCTCGGAATTTCCTCAGAAAATTCGAGGAAGTCGAGACACAAGGGTTTGGGGTTTCAAAACCTCGATTTTTTGCCGTATTTCATTTATTATACAAATGTAATGCATACTATTGAGGATTCTTTGTATAAATGATCATAATTCATGAAATAACAAAATTTCAACAATAATTGCAAGTATTCTCTTTAACGTTTGTTAAAGTGTATAAGTGTTTCTCTTATGTTGTGTGGTTTTCTTTCATGCAATCGTAAAAGTGTTTGTTATCATCTAAAACACCAAAGTTTGACTTCATAATCTGGTTAAGACACTTAATGAAGGTTATATACGTGTTATTCAATCCGCAAAACGTAGTTTTCGGTTCAAAACCCCTGGTTCCTCGGAATTTCCTCGGAATATTCTGAGGAAATTCTGAGAAATAATGAAAACCATGTCCTTCCTCGAATTTCCTCAGAAAATTCGAAATTCAGTTTGGGGTTTCAAAACCTCGATTTTTTGCGTATTTCATTTCTTGTACAAATGTAATGCATACTATTGAGGATTCTTTGTATAAATGATTATAATTCATGAAATAACAAAATTTCAACAATAATTGCAAGTATTCTCTTTAACGTTTGTTAAAGTGTATAAGTGTTTCTCTTATGTTGTGTGGTTTTCTTTCATGCAATCGTAAAAGTGTTTGTTATCGTCTAAAACACCAAAGTTTGACTTCATAATCTGGTTAAGACACTTAATGAAGGTTATATACGTGTTATTCAATCCATAGCGTAGTTTTCGGTTCAAAATCCCTGGTTCCTCGGAATTTCCTCGAATTTTCTGAGGAAATTTCGAGAAATAATGAAAACCATGTCCTTCCTCGAATTTCCTCAGAAATTTCGAGGAAATTCGAACAGGGATTCTTTACGAAAACCCACACCTTCGGAATGTCCTCGAATTTTCGAGGGATTTCGAGGAAGTGTACTATAATCAAATTCTAAACCGAGAAGGTGAATTCGAGGAAATTCGAGGAAAACCTGATGTCCCTCGAATTTCTCGGTATTTCTATTAAAAAAAAAAACTAGTCTGTTTCGAGTCATCATCACGGATGAATCTGAATCTGGGTCTTGGTGAAACTCTCCAATAACTGGTTCATCCTCTGCGGCTTCCTCTGCGAAGTCGGTAAAATCGACTAGAAGGCCACCTTCAGCTACATCTTCGCTGCACTTAAGTTGCGGATGTGATTGGTTGTAGTGGGTCTTCCAGCTCAGAACTTCCCTGAACTTCGGCCTCTCGGGTTGAGTATTGTAACAGTAACCCATGGATCATCTCGTTCCTTACGGGTACTTGATATAACAAATCTGTAACATCAAAAAATGAGGGAGGAAATATCTTCTCAAGGTTGCACTGAATCACGGCTATGTTAGTCTTCAGATTTTCAATACCTTCAAGAGTCACTGATCTGGTGCATAAATCGCGAAGAAAGCACTTATCCCTGCAATTGCTTCATGAACATTTCGTGGTAATAGTTCCTTGAAGGCAAGCGGAAGGAGGCTCCATCAACACATGGCAATCGTGACTTTTCAAGCCAATAAACTTTCTTTCCTTTCGTCGATCTGATTCGCAAATTAGATGCGTAGCGTCTGAAACTCCACATCGTTTGAAATCCAATCAAAGAGCGCATTTTTCCTCTGCATCAAGTCGGTATATGGGAAAAGGAGCCTACCATTCCCATCAACATGAAGTTCGAGCGAGCACATATATCGACTAAATCCAGTCTTGACTTCAAATTATCCTTTGTTTTACCTTGAGCGTTAAGGATAGTGTTCATGAGATTGTCAAAAGTTCTTCTCAATATGCATGACATCTAAATTATGCCTTAGCAGATGATCCTCGGTATGGCAGATCCCAGAAAATACTTTTTTTGTGCGGTTATGTAGTTCTCCAACAGCATCTACCGGAAATTGCTCATGTCCCCCGACGTCTGGCGTCCTTGCTGCACCAAAATCTCTTAGTTGTGTCTTCAAACCTTTCCCACTAACTTCCTCAGGTGGACCATCAAACCCCTGCTTGTTCTTCCTAAACAAAGTCTTACTCGGCGGTATGGATGATCAGGTGGTAGGAATCGTCTGTGACAGTCAAACCAACACGTTTTCTTCCTTTCTTTAGTTGGAAAGCATCTGTGTTATCTTGACAATATGGACATGATAGCCTCCCATGCGTTCTCCATCCAGATAACATACCATATGCTGGAAAATCACTTATTGTCCACATTAGTACTGCCGCATTTGAAAGTTCTCTTTACACGAAATATCATATGTTTCAGCACCTTCAGCCCATAGTTGTTGCAACTCATATATTAGTGGCTGAAGAAACACATCAGCGATCTCTTAGGAGGCTCTGGTCGGGAGCGAGAATGGAGAAACAGAAACTCTCGCGCAAGCACAAGTTTGGGGGTAAGTTGTATGGTGTAACAATGACTGGCCATAGATAATATTGTCTTCCACTCTTCCCATACGGGCTGAAACCATCAGTACATAATCCAAGGTAGACATTTCTTCTCTCATACATAAAGTCGGGATACTTTGATTGGAAATGCTTCCACGCTTTTGCATCTGAAGGATGTCTAATCTCACCATCGTTGAATGCTCCACATGCCATCTCATTCGTTTATGCGTTCACGAAGATACAACCTCTGCAATCTTTCCGTCAAAGGCAAATACCACATCCTTTTATATGGCACTGGAACTCTTCCACTCGTATCTTTATAACGAGGTTTCCCACAAAACTTGCATGAAATCCGCTGGTCATCCGCCCTCCAATAAATCATGCAGTTATCGCTGCATACATCTATTACGATAAGATAAACCAACACCAGCTCGAGTTTCGAACCTCGTAGTATGAACCTGAGCTACATTTTCCTCGGGTAGAATACCTTTAACAAAATCAGCTATGGCATCCATACAGTCTTCAGCCAAGTTATAACCTGTTTTAATGCCCATCAGTCTTGTAGCGGATGATAAAGCTGAATGACCATCTCTACAACCTTCAATGGTTGCTTTCCAGCATCTAACATATCATAAAATCTCCTTCGCATTGGGTAAATCTTCCCTCTAAAATGATCATTTACCATCTGCTCATTACCTACACCATAATCTACATCCGTTCTAATTGGTTCTTCTAATCTAACCGCCGGTGAGGTTCGCTAGTACTACCAAGTTCATAATTAGTTTTCCCATGATGATACCAAATTTTGTAACCGTGTAAACCCACTCAAATATAGATGAGTCCAAACATCCCACTCTTTAATAACCTTTCTATTTTTACAATTAGAGCAAGGACATCTTAATTTACTGTTTACGCTTCGGTTGTCGTGAACTAACCCCATGAATTGGTTATACCTCGTTGGTATTCTTCCGTAAGCAATCTCGTGTCGGATCCAAATGAGGTCGATCGATCCAAGAACGAAAATAATTTGAAGAAGACATGTTTTTTTGAAATCAAATTCGTGATAATAGGAGGGAAGGAGAAGAAATGGAGTGAATGAAGATGAAGAGGGTGGCTGTATTTATAGATGAAATCTGCCGAGATCGAGGAAATTCGAGGAAATTCGAGGAAAGACACTTCCTCGAATTTCCTCGAATCCCTCAGCGGCTTTCCAACGGCTCTCTAACGGCTACAAAAAGTCGTCAGAATTTTTAAAATCTCCGTCGGTTTTTTCCGACGGACATTGTTTCCTTGGTAATCCCTCGGAATATACCGAGGAAATCATACTTCCTCGGTATTTCCGGAAATTTCGAGAAATACCGAAACCACATTTCTTGGTTTCCTCGGTATTTTCGATATTCTTCGAAAATTCGAAAACTCATTTTCCCTCGGTATGTCCTTCAGAATAGTGATGTTTTCTTGTAGTGGCGGTGGGATCTGATTCCTTATGGCACGGGTCTCTACTGGTGCTTTGCGTCCACATACATGTCACGGTTTAGGTTGTCGTGTCTATTTCTCGTAGAGGTTAATAAGCTTTAGGCTTTTTGTTCAACTTCATCCTTGTTTATATTTTGTCTGGTTTTTTATCTAGACTTTCTTTGTTGGACCTTACTCTATACTTTTCTTTTAGTTTTAATAATAGTTCTCAAAATGAAAAAAAAAATTATTATTTATTATGGTGAAGCATTTTTCGTCATGTTGTTTCCTACCTTAACTTTTATACCGTGCCAATTTCATTATTAACTAACATTTATTTACAATACTTGAGCTATCAAACTCAAGGACAAATCAACATTTACGGAAATGGTGTTGGTCAACCATAAGTATTTTGACAATCAACAAAATTTGCATGCAAGTTTACGTTTTTTTTGGCAAAAATTTCAAAAAAGAATTTGTTAAACGAAAAATTAAGTTTTCTTAGATTATTTGCGGAATCAACCCTTTATAGTATTTAACTATATGATAATAACATTATAAGCTTCTAAGTAAATACTAATAAATTATACTATTATTTTTATTTTATAATATTATAAATTATCAATTTATTATTTACAATGTATTAAAATAAGATAAATAATTATAAGAAGAAATGAATCAAGAAATCTATTTTCAAATTTTGTAATAGGTTGCTTATATATTAATATTTGTGATTTCTTATAATAGATTAAATAGAGTATAAAATATTTCGACTAATATAATAATTATTCTATCATTCCATAAAAATTATTAAATCGTATAAAAATCATTCCACAAATTTTATTTCGTAGATATTTTCTGCAAATTATTATTTTTGCAATTTAATTATGTTTCACGATTAAGCTATTTTTTACCAATGAGAACCATTAACCGTTGGAGAGAGTGGTTGATATCTCTTTTTTTTTTCTTAAAAGAGTGGTTGATATCTTGAAAAAGAATTTTCTTTTCACATTATTTATTGAAACTGCACCATATATAGGCTTTGAATGGTAAGCGTCCGCTCCATGATTAACGATAACAAAATCTCTACATATATTATATATATATATATATATATATATATATGTTTTATAATGATTAAAACCATACCGCAGTTGAACCGTTTGTTCCGCACCGTTTATTTCGCAGTCGCCATTCGGAGTATTCTGAACGCACCAAATGTATTCTGAACTACTGTTTACTAAAGTTTATTCGAGTTATTTATAACCTTGTTACCAAGTAAGTTTTTGTAAAGCCTTTTTTTTTTAAAAAAAAGTAAGTTTTTGTAAATAAGCATCTCAAAATAGACTATTTACTTTAGTAAACCCACTTGCCAATCTCCATCTGCTCTACTAGTTCGCATATTCTATACCGCATGTTCCTCAACCATCGGAACTAGACTCCACAGTTATTTTTTCGTGATTATTTCCCACAATATTAAAAAATCGGTATGAAATAAAAGATCTTTTGCCTCAAAAAGTCAAATAATTACCCTGCCTTCCCACCATAAGGCTACTTATGTATATTTTATACACTGTAATTAAAATACTTTTTTTTTGAGCAACGTAATTAAAATACTTAGAATTAGTTTTAACAATATATTTTAATCTAGTCAATTTGTTAAAAGTACGAATATAAAAACAAGAAAATACGTGGAACAACGTTCGCTTACACGCAAAAAACTTTTGGTTCCCTACTTCTTCTGCTCTGTTGCCGTCGTGAACAAATTTTAGTTTCCAAAATTAATTATTAATTATTAAAGAAAATGTATCGGACGGCTGTAACACCACCGCATGCTAACACCATTACCGATCCAACACGTGTACGGTTATAAACTCTCAGTATCTCCACGTTTCTCGCAAGAAGAAAGCGTTTCGAAAGCGAATATTCGGTTGTCATTGGTAATAATGAATTTCTCGTGTACGTTCTGATATACGCTGACGTGTACGTGTCCTTTTTTATTTTTATTTAATTCAATTTATGTTAAATAAAACAGTATATAAACCCCTTTCCTCCTTTGTTCATATTTCATTCGTAATTTTAAAAATATTTATATTTATTTTTTGTTTATTTCTCTTTTTCTCTCTCTCAGGGAGAAAAAAAAATTGTTCATCAATGGCGATGAGGAAACTATTGACGAAGCGTCTCTTCAGCATCTCGAATCAAGCATCGCAGAGTCTAACGAACTGCCGTATCTCGTCATCTTCGTTATCCGTACGAACTAGAGTCCCCAAGGAATCAGGAGAAGCCAGAATCGTACCGGAGCCTGGAGACTCCTCGATCTCGCGGCGGTTTCTGCATAACACGGCGATGATTCGGCCTGAGATCATGCAGATGCCGGTGGGGGAGAGTCTAATCGAGAAGCTCCGCGAAATCGATGGCAGCAAGGACAGGATCCGATTAGACGGTATCTCCCCGCCGATGGCGACGGAGACAGAGACGCCTAGTTTGACGGTGGAGGATACGAAGAAGCTTCTCAGAGCAGCGCAGATTGAAATCGTGAAAACGAAACTTAGAGAGACAGGGAGAAGCTGGATGACGTACAAGGAGTTTGTTAGCGTTTGCGGTGAAGCGTCTTCAGATCTAGATCAGGGAGCTGGGATAGCGAAGATGCTTGATGATTCAGCAAACGTCATCGTTTTGGGAGATTCTGTTTGTGTAAGACCAGATCAGGTACTTTCATTTTCCTTTCACTTGTCTTCTATGTTGTTGGATCAGTGGTACATGTGAAATGAAATGAATGTATGCAGCTGTTTGATATGAACAGATTGGGAGAGATCTCCAATTAGGTTTCCTGAAATTTTTTTATTTGTTTGTTTGTTTCTTTTTTTTTTTTCGATTTCGATACCGAAAACTGATACCATTTTCCATGGGTTGTATCTCTTTCTTTTGGTTGCAATTCAACAGGAGATTCAGAAAACCTCTGTTTACCAGAGTGTTAGGAGGTTCCCAAGTTTGAGGTGGTGATAAACAGAGCAACAGTTTCTTGAGACCAAAAAAAAAAACATTGTTTGGGTTACGATAACGTTGAGTCAAGAACCTGATACCAAAACCTAAAATGAAATTCTAAAGGGAGAGAGAGAGAGAGAGAATGAGAGAGTTGTAGAAGCTTTAGTATTTGCTAACAAATTTTTGTGGTTATTAGGATAACGAAAGTGGGAAACTTGATCGGAAGGATCATTGGTTGTGTTTGAAGTTGAGAGAATAGTTTTCTCTAGTCAATAGTGTTCAAGATCTTAAGCAAAATGGGGTTTTTTGGGATGGGTTCATTGGCTTAATTAGTGCTAATTGTGTGTGTGTTTTGAGTGCTAATTGTGTACGAAAGAAGGTGATGGAGGTCTTGTTTTACCCATACGTTTTCTGTTTTTGTCTTTTGCCTTTGTGTCTGATCAGGTTATAAAATTCATTGAAGGCTTGCTACCATTACCCAAGGTTCGTTACCCAAATGACCCAAGAAGGATCGAGTTCAAAGAGCTTGAAGCAGTGAAGGCAGTGATCGATGTGAAAGCACACTCTTTGGTGCGGAGAGAGCTCTGGGCTGGTCTGGGTTACTTGATCCTACAGACCGCGGGGTTCATGAGGCTAACGTTTTGGGAACTCTCCTGGGATGTGATGGAGCCAATCTGTTTCTATGTCACGTCTATATACTTTATGGCTGGGTATGGTTTCTTCCTCAGGACATCGAAAGAGCCTTCCTTTGAAGGGTTCTACCAAAGCAGGTTCGAGGAGAAACAGAAGAAGCTGATGAATGTTCATGAGTTTGATGTCGAGAGGTACGATGAACTGAAGAAGCTGTTTTGCCCTAAGGCTTCAGATCGTGTTTCCAAGATTCTTGGAACTATCCAGAGCTAGTTTCTCGATTAGACGAGTCAATGTTGTTGTGTCTGATTTTTCATAACTAGAGAAGAATTCTACCCCATATAAAAAAAAGAAAAGAAAAGAATAGGTAGATTAAGCTCTCAAGTTTTCAGTTTTCCAAGGAAAAAAGGTGCTCGAATTATTGCGGCTTGTGTAACATCAGGGAAGAGTTATGTTCTTTTTTAAGGTTTTTCATTTATGAGATTAATCTAAAATGTAATAACCATGTAAATATAAAATATATGTGTTTGAAGTGTAATACAAGAAAAGTTATTATCCCTTTGCCTGTGAACAGAACCCTGGTGAGCTGTAAACGAAAATCTGACTTGTAGCTAGGTAAGGCCTCGCTACCTACCACAAAAGGTTATAGGAAATAGGACTAGGCAAAAATATTTTGTACTTGCTCAATACCCGCTATTTACCTTGTACTTGTTAATACTAGCATTTACTTTGTTAATACTTGCAACTCGTAAGAAGTAGTTAATTCTATTTGGGTTTGTGTGAAATGTTTTTCCGTGACATGTATATAACTAATGAGTAGTCCTATAACTAATGGGTTTAAGATGAAAATCTATAACAACTTAGTGTACGCATAGCTTTCTTGTTTTATACCATATGAGTACTCTCGTATTGGAAAAAAATATTTTTTTAAGAACTTAACCTACACTTATAAATAGAATGACTTCTTTACCTTTACATATATAGTCAAAGTTATTCTACTCACAAATTAGACATTGATATACATAAAATCATTTTATCAGTTTAAGTTTTTGGTGTTGGTGCATATTATATGGATAACAAGTCAAAGCAACTAAATTGCAAGTATGACATATTCGGACGGATATTTGAAAGATCAAGTACCTGCTTAGAACAAGTGATATCTTACATATTTTCATTGTTTTAGTATCCCATTTTATGCACTTTGATCATGTAATTTAGGGCTTAGACATCTTTAGGATACATTTTGCATTCATTTGTCTCTATCAGGTCTTGGACCATCCTATGATGTTATTTGAGGTGTTTGGGAGCTTTAAAATCCAAAAAGAAATGAAGAATGAAGTGTGACCAAGACAAGACAAAACAAAAGTGAAGCTGGTTGAGTCCCCACCCGGGTTCACTTACCCGCACGGGTTCTGGACGAGAGAAGAACGAGGGACATACCGGCCTAGACCACCCGGGGGTAAGCCAACCGCACAGGTTCCGGACGAGAGAAGATCGAAGCACATACCCGGCGTCGATCACCCGGGGCAAGCTACCCACACGGGTCACGTACCCGACCTAGCCATCCGGGTTGGTCGAGTATTCTTCTTCCCGAGTACCAGCTCGTCCTGGTCGAGTTCCATCATATTTTAAGGGTTTTTTGGTCATTTTCCTTGTTATTTTAAGGGCTTCCATGCATAGTATAAATACTCTTTGTAACCCAAAGTTGGGATTATCTTTTTATCTCTTTAGAAACACAAACCTTTTGGTGAAAGTTTTCATCTTGAATCAAATCATCATCTTGTTCTTGTGTTCTTATCTGATCTTAAGTTCTTATTTTTGCTTTCTTCACATGATTAAGCTAAAATCCTTCATGGGTTTGAGAGTAATCATGGTGATTAGTGAGTAATCCACTTTTGGATTCATGGGTTAGAGAGACTAAGGGTGATTAAGGTAGATCTAAGGTGTTTTAGTATATAGATCCATCTTATTCCTTGCTAGTAGAGTGCTTTTAATGCTATTTTAGAGTTGGCCTCTCTAAAGTTGAGCTCTAGGCATTTCATGTCCGAAAGGTGTTCGATGAAATGCCTGAACCAACTCTCCTAAGCTTCTAACATTCTTTACCAAAGAGATTTGTTGTTAAAGGTGTTAAGATGGCTATTAGACTTGATATTAATGATTGTTTAGATAATATTCAACCAAAGAGATTTAATGCTTGAGTTATCTTAGTAAATGACCATTCATCTAGAGATAGAGTTTGTTTATGATTGTGTCTAGGCCTAAGGTTGATAGATTGATTGAAAGCTGCCGCCTTTAAATTGAAACTTGATCACCCATGAGTTCTTTCATCTCATTAAGAAAGAAAGCTTTGTTCTTTATTGCATTTTTAGTAGTATTCTAGTTCAAAATCATCTCACCAATTGATAACACTTAGATTAAGCATGGATTTGCATTCCCTTTGCTTTGGAATCACTTAGAACTGGTTTGACATCCTTTATACTATAAAATTTGGTTAAAGACCCTTGAAAAGTCCAAACATCAAATTGGCGCCGTTGCCAAATTCTAAGTCGATTTTGATATTGGGATTTAGTCACTTGCTTGAGACTAAGTCATTTTTCTTTTCTTGTGTTATTGATTCTCTTTCTTCCTTTCCCTTTGCTTTTCAGGTGCATGATTACAAGAAGCAGAGGTGCATCAAACCTGGTTCCCACTGTTAAAGAGATTGCTGCACTTGAGAGGGAGATAGCAAGAAAGAGAAGAGAAGAAGAGCAACAGGCTCACTTTCAAAGACTGGGGTTTGAAATGGAGCAAGACCAGAATCAACCTCAAGATGGAGCTGCCAAAGGAGCTGCAAAACTTAGGGCACATCATCAGCCTCAAGGAGGCAATGGTCCAAGAGCTGAGAATCTTACACCACAGCGCCAGGCACAACATCCACCGCGCCAAGCTCGTGCCATTGGAGCCTATGATCAACCACACATTAATGGTCATAGGTTGGGAATCAGAGCACCAGCAGTGGAGAACAACAACTTTGAGATCAAGTCAGGACTGTTCAACACCATAGAGAACAACAAGTATCATGGCCTTGTTGCTAAAGACCCTTTTGATCACTTGGACAAGTTTGATAAATATTGTGGCTTGTCCAAGATCAATGGTGTTTCTGAAGATGCATTCAATTTGAAGCTGTTCCCTTTTTCTTTGGGAGACAAAGCACACCAGTGGGAGAAGACTCTCCCAAGTGACACTATCACTACTTGGGATGAGGGTAAGAGAGCTTTTCTAGACAAGTTCTTCTCTACTTCAAGGACAGCTAAGATCAGGAATGAAATCTCTGGGTTTCAACAGAAGAATCTTGAGAGCTTCAGTGAAGCATGAGAGAGTTTCAAGGGCTACTGGTCTCAATGTCCTCATCATGGTTTCAGCAAGGAGAGTTTGCTTAGCACCTTCTATAGAGGAGCTCTACCACAGTGCAGAAATAGGCTTGATACTGCCAGCAATGGTTTCTTCTTGGGAAGAACTGAGGAAGAGGCATGTTGGGGTCAAAATCGGTCAAAGACGCCGGCCGGCCTGGCCCGGCCGGCCTCTCCCGCAGCCGGCGCCCGCTCTCGTGCAGCCCGGGCGGGCGCGGCTTCGCCGTGCTGGCCACGGCACCCCGGCTCGCCGTGCTGCCGGCGGCGGCTTCGCCGTGCCGGCGCCGGTTCGCCCATGCTGGCCGGGCCGGCGCTTCGCCTGTGCTGGCCGGGCGCGGCTCGCCGTGCTGGCCCGGCGCGGCGCCGGCTAGCCTGCTGGCCGGGCGCCGGCTTCGCCGTGCTGGTCGGTGGCGCCGCTTCGCCGTGCTGGTCCCGGCCGGCGCTCGCCTGCTGGTCCGCCGCGGCGCCAGCTCGCCCGTGCTGGTCCCGGGCGCCAGCACGCCCGTCCTAGTCACGGGCGCCGGCGCCAGCATCCATGTCCAAGTCCCGGCTACGGACTACTCGACAGTGCAACCTTCTCCCGCGAAACCGCCTCTACAACTAGTCCAACTCTATATTTTGTATCTTTTCTCAAGACTCACCATTCAACTCCTCAAGACATGAAACCTGAGAACCCCATTTCGTTCTGGTCGAAATAAATCGGGAAGGATTCGGAAGACCACCAAAAGTTCGGTTGACGAATGGATTTCGATTCATCGTATAAAATGATCACGTTTATTCTGAAAACACCAAGTCATCTAGACTATACGAGGAGTTGGGGTTCCTTCGGTAAAACAAGTACCATGGCAGGCTAGTTTCTCGCGAAACCGTAAAGTGTCCACGGTCGAAACAACGGCCCCATAAGGCCCAAACGCGACCAAGCGGCCCACTTACGACGTTCCAGGAGATCAAGTCGAAATGAACATGACGGTCCATGTTTATCTTTACACAAAGAGATAAATGTCAAGTTTCCCGAAGATAAATGTTAGGTTTCTTGAAGATAAATGTCAAGTTTCCCGATAAACATGAAAACCGACGAAAATGGAAGAAGCCCGATTCGCGATAGATTCGGCCCAAAGGAGAAATAGACCGTCCTAAGAGGAGTATATATGGAGAGCTTGGGGCGAGAAGCAAAGGGAGAACTTTTAGAGAGCAACATAGCACTTAGAGAAACTTAGGCACTTTTTTCCGTTTTTACTAGAGAGCTGCGACTCAACTAGGTTAGATATAGGTGGCTGGACTAGCGAACTTATCGACAACTCTTGTAGCCGATCTCTTTCCTGTTGTTCACGCTTAAACGTAAATTCGGAAATAAGACCTTTTGCTTTATCTTTTTTTTTTTACAATTTTTATATTCCGTTTTGTTATCTTTCCGTCGTATTGATTGTGTCGTGTGTGGCCCAGCAGATAACCGGGACCTTCAGGGAAGGCTAGGTCCACTTGGATTTCCTCCAAATCAACTAAAATTGACAGTGTGAATTTTGGTTCCCACATTTAGCTAGAAGGAGGGGGGTACGGATCTATCTCACTCGCAACCACACACGCTCGGTCTGATATGGCGAGCAACACTGACAACCCGCAAAAATAGTAGCCGAGGTAAAAGCGGTGAAATCACAAATTCATCAGGCAACTAGTGCCGCTCCCGAGATCGATAGACTTCTCGAGGAAGCACGAAAACGCCGTTCACCGCCGGATCACGAAACACGCGTCTCGACCCGGAAGATCAGAATTCCCGTGTACGACGGTACCACAGATCCAAAGGCACACTTACAGTCATTCCAGATCGCGATGGGAAGATGAAAACTCCCGGAGCGCGAAAGGGACGCCGGTCATTGCCTTTTCTTTGTCGAGAACCTCAGGGGCCCCGAGCTCGAATGGTTCTCTCGGCTCAAAAGAAACTCCATCGGAAGTTTCCGCCAACTAGCCTCGGCATTTCTCAAACAGTATTCCATGTTTATGGATAGAGAGACTTCCGACGTGGACTTATGAAGTCTAGCTCAAAAGGAAGACGAATCACTCCGCGACTTCATGAGAAGGTTCAAACTAGTGATGGCTAGAGTGACGGGTATCAGCGACAAAGTCGCGATCGACGCCCTGAGAAAAACTCTCTGGTACAAGTCAAAGTTCCAAAAGTGGATATTGCAGGAGAAACCACGAACAATCCAAGATACCCTTTACAAGGCAACGGACTTCATCGTCATGGACGAAGAAATGAGAGTCATATCGCAAAAGCATGGACCGCAGAAAGCGTCCTCAAAGAAGAAACCCTCTCGTAACGACAAGTACGTCCATCATGAAGGCGAAGACGTCCAAGGCGAACATAACTACGCCATCAACTCGGAGCAGGGCAAAACCTCCGGAAACACCTGGACCAGGAAACAGTACAAGGATAATTCCTACTGCGAGTTCCACGACACCAGAGGTCACTCCACCGCGAACTGCAAGGTTCTGGGCGCCAGGCTTGCCGCAAAAATCCTCGCCGGCGATTTGTCGAAGGTTAAGAGTATAAAAGATTTACTCCTGGAATCCGACCGCCCAAAAACCAACAAGACCGTCTCCGAGAACCACGCGCCTTAAAGTCAATCGGGTGAGAAGCGCGGAAGGATACAGGACGACCAAGGGAACAACAGCAGTCGCCACGCGCCATAAATGTCAAGTTTCCCGAAGATAAATGTCAGGTTTCTTGAAGATAAATGTCAAGTTTCCCGATAAACATGAAGACCGACGAAAATGGAAGAAGCCCGATTCGCGATAGATTCGGCCCAAAGGAGAAATAGACCGTCCTAAGAGGAGTATATAAGGAGAGCTTGGGGCGAGGAGCAAAGGGAGAACTTTTAGAGAGCAACATAGCACTTAGAGCAACTTAGGCACTTTTTTCCGTTTTTGAGCTGCGACTCAACTAGGTTAGATATAGGTGGCTGGACTAGCGAACTCATCGACAGCTCTTGTAGCCGATCTCTTTCCTGTTGTTCACGCTTAAACGCAAATTTGGAAATAAGAGCTTTTGCTCTATCTTTTTTTTGTTACAATTTTTATATTCCGTTTTGTTATCTTTCCCTCGTATTGATTGTGCCGTGTGTGGCCCAGAAGATAACCGGGACCTTCAGGGAAGGCTAGGTTCACTTGGCTTTCCTCCAAATAAACTAAAATCGACAGTGTTAATTTCGGTTCCCACAAGGCAGAGGAACTGGTGGAGAACATGGCCAAGAGTGACTCAGTCTACAGTGAGGAGCATGATAGGGTAAACAGAAGTGATGATCAGCAGACAAATAGGAGATGAACTTTGTGAGTGGTCCTAGTCAAGAGAAGATGGATTTGGTTCTTTCCAACATAGCTAAATAGGAGCAGATGAACTTTGTGAGTGGTTCTAGTCAAGAGGTTCCTCCTAAGGTCAATGAGGTTGATGGTTTGGAAGGCCAGGAAGAGCTATGCTTCATCAACAACAATGATACTTGGCACAAGAAGGAACCTAACTTTCAGTACAACAACTACTAGCAAAGGTCTTATTCTAACAACCAGTAAGGAGGATACCAGCCCAAGCAAAACATTCAGCAAGGGAGCTATCAGCCTAGGCAAAACATCCCTCCTGGTTTCAGCAATCAAGGCAATCAGTCTACTCAAGCTCAAAACAGTTCTTCACAAGCTCCAGCTTCAGATACAAGTGTTGATGCAATGTTCAAGAAACTCTTGGATTTTCAGGAAAAGAATGAGAAAACAATGGGTTATGAGTTCAAGAACATCCACTCCAAGATTGATGGTAGCTACAATGAGCTAAACAACAAGATCAGAGCTTTGGAGAACCAGTTTGCTTCTATGAATTCTCAATCAAGTCGCCAAAAAGGGTCATTACCTGGAAAGCCAGAGCAAAACCCCAAGGAAACAATGAAGGCAGTCACCCTAAGGAGTGGTAAAGAGCTGCCTCCAAGAGTTCTCACCAAGGATGGTGAGAAACAAGGTGGGGAGGTGGCCATCAACATTGATGATGAAGTGGTGATTGTAGATGAGAAGGTTGATGAAGAGATTCTGGAAAAAATTGTTGAAGCTAAGGGTAAAGAAAAAGGTGGAGAAGAGAAGTGGACATTGAAACATGGTGAAATTACTACTCCAACAAAGGAATCCTCTTTTGTTCCTCCTCCCTATGAGCCAAAGCTACCATTCCCTGGAAGATTCAAGAGACAGCTATTGGAGAAGTACAAGACACTATTTGAGAAACAAATGAGTGAAGTTCAGGTCACAATGCCCATCATTGATGCTTTTATGTTGGTCCCTCAGTACAGCAAGTTCTTGAAAGATATTGTGGCTGCAAAGAAGAAAGAGATGGAAGGCATGATGATTCTTACTGAGGAGTGCAGCGCCATTATCCAGAGGTTAGATGTTCCAAGGAAGCTAGAGGATCCAGGATGTTTCACCTTACCTTGTGCTCTTGGACCCATGGTGTTTGAGAGATGTTTATCCGATCTTAGAGTTAGTGTCAGCCTGATGCATTTGTCTATTGCAAAGAAGCTCGGATTTACTCAATACAAGAAGTGTAGACTCTCTTTGGTGATGACTGATAGATCAGTGTAGATTCCTGTTGGTATCCTCGAAGATCTTCATGTGATGGTTGGTAACTTTGAGATCCCTACTGATTTTGTTGTGTTGGAGTTGGGTGAGGAAGCCAAAGACCCTTTGATCTTTGGAAGACCATTCTTAGCCACAACAGGAGCTATTGTGAATGTGAGAGAAGGAAAGATTGATCTTCATCTTGGAAAAGGGAACATCCTCCACTTTGACATCAATGAAGTGATGAAGAGGCCAACCATTCGGAACCAAGCTTTCTACATAGAGGAAATAGATGCTCTAGCTGATGAGCTTCTAGAGGAGTTGGCACTTGAAGACCCTCTACAGCAGGCTTTGATAGAGAGGTGCAAGTGGTTGAGAACAAGGAAAGTGATGCCTATGTGAGGATGCTGGATTCTCATAAGAGGATTGGTGGTGAAGATAAGTATGCGGAGCTTACACATGAGGTTCACCATGCTGCCTCAGCCACTCAACAAGAGGACAGTCATCAAGAGGACTGGAGTGAACTCAAGGCGCCTAAAGTGGAGCTTAAACCTCTTCCCCATGCTGTAAGGTATGCTTTTCTTGGCCCTAATGAGACTTACCCTGTCATAGTGAGTAGTAAACTTAGTGAACTTGAGCTGTCTAAACTTTTGAATGAACTTAGGAGGTTTAGAAAGACAATAGGTTGCTCACTTGATGATATTAAGGGGATATCACCCTCTTTGTGCATGCATAGGATACATCTTGAGGATGAATCAATGACTTCTATAGAGCATCAAATAAGGTTAAACCCTAACCTGAAGGATGTTGTAAAGAAGGAAATTATTAAACTCTTAGATGCTGGTGTTATTTACCCTATTTCAGATTCTAAATTGGTATCTCCTGTGCATGTTGTCCCAAAGAAGGGTGGTGTCACTGTGGTTAAAAATGACAAAGATGAATTGATACCAACTAGAACCATAACTGGCCATAGGATGTGTATTGATTATAGAAAGCTCAACTCTGCATCTAGAAAGGATCATTTTCCATTGCCTTTTATTGATAAAATGCTTGATAGACTTGCAAACCATCCTTTCTATTGCTTTCTTGATGGATATTCAGGGTTTTTCCAAATCTCCATACGTCCCAATGATCAAGAGAAGACAACATTTACATGCCCCTATGGCACCTTTGCCTATCGAAGGATGCCATTTGGGTTATGTAATTTTCCAGCAATCTTTCAAAGGTGCATGATGTCTATCTTCTCGGACCTCATTGAGGATGTAGTGGAAGTATTCATGGATGATTTCTCTGTCTACGGATCTTCGTTTTCTGCTTGTTCACTACAAGAAAATTAAGTTATTGTGACGAAATTTTATGACAAAAATTATTAGTCATAAATTTGTGACACAACAGATACGCTATTGTAACTATTTTATTATGTCACATTTTAGTAGTTATTTCGTCTCAATACGGTGACGATCTAAGTTGTAACAAAAGTTTGTAACAATTAGCAACATTAATGTGACGGAAATATGTAACACAGAAGTTGTGACGTTATTGTAACTATTGTTGCGCTAACTAATTTCGACGAACTTATTAATGTTTCTCTATGTTACAATTAGATACAATGTAGCTACTAAACTTAGTCACAAACCATGTTATTATTAATATATACTTTACGAATATATATTTTTACTTTTCAATAATTATTCTATTTTTAATTTAAAATCACATTTTACTTCTTTTGCTATAATTGTAGTTTGTTTAAACTTTTAGTCAGATATTATTAAATAATTATTTAATCCAATAATTTGGAGAAGATGATTAATCTTAAGCATCAGTTTTCATATTTTATTAGATAAAATTCATCAACTTATCTTACTTATATATATTGTCCAAAAAGAAAAAAATCTTACCTATATATGTTTGTAACTTTTAGCTTTTGATTGTTTATCTTGTGTTCATGTAAAATCAAACAAATAAGTAAAAGAGAGAAATTGTTACGAACTCATTTTAAACACCCACACAAGAGAGTAGTAATATTGAAATGTGATTTAAGTTTTTTTACGTTTTACAGCCCAATAAAAGCCCAGTTATCCTTCTCATTCTTTATTAATCGTGCTATATATACACATATATGTATCACCCTCTTCATTATTCAACCCTAGCAGCCATCGAAAGAAATAGAGAGGAGTCGTCGTGTTTTTCACTATGTCGCCTCCTCTCATCTCCTTCTTCTCCATGCCTTTCTCCTCCTCCTTTCGCTTCTTGTTAATATTTTGACGAGTTGGTATGCCGTCGGAGAAGACAAGAAGCATCCACCACCTTAGACATCATCCGAGTTTCCTCTGACCACCAGAAGAGACTTTGTTTCTCTGGAACCACCGCACATCAATGGCCGTCACTTGTTATCATTTTGCGGATCTGAGAAGAATGAGAGGAGATTCGGAGCAGTCGCGTTTCACCACCACCACCCATCAGAGAGCACCACAGTGAGTCGTTTTTCACCGGATGTGCATTTCACATCACCAGCGGTGGGTACCAACAAAGGAAAAGGTCTTATGAGGATAATTATTCTTCAATCCACAAAGACGCATCGCACTTCACCGTTTGTTTGTTTATAATTATATATTTTTGTAGTTTTGTGTCAACATTCTTGTTTTAGTAACAAAAAAACTATTAATGAATCATAGTAATGTATTACTACCTACATTAACAGCGCTTGTAACAAAATCTATCCGAAGTTTTAACATTGGGATGAATAAGAAATATGAGATCAGTAGCTTGTTAAGATGAATTCGTAGGGAATTAATTTGTATAGTGGTCATAAATTAATACTGACTGGAGACAATTATCAGTCCCTAATTGTTACAACTTTAGACTAGTGTTCTGTCACAATAAGAGACGAAGCTGAAACGATATATGAGTCGCATAATATGACGATTTTACTACGTTGTTAATGGTCATTAATTGTGACCATTTTGTTACTTATGTATATCGTCATAATTTGTGATGAAATCATTACTATTAAGTTAGTCACAATGTTTGTTACGTTTTTGCTACCTAAAAAGATTTGTGACGATGGTATTGTAACCATTTATAAATGGTCACAAATATGTCACAATGGTTATATTGTGACGGAATCTTTTATATTGTGACAAAAAAAATTAGGTACAATACAAATATTTTCTTGTAGTGGTTTGTCCAACTTGTGCAGGGTCCTACAGAGATGTGAATACACCAAATTTGTGCTGAATTGGGAGAAGTGTCACTTCATGGTCAAAGAAGGGATTGTGCTTGGGCACAAGATTTCAGAGAAGGGGATTGAGGTGGACAAGGCTAAGATTGAAGTGATGGTTAGTTTGCCTCCACCAAAGACAGTGAAGGACATCATAAGTTTTCTTGGCCATGCTGGGTTCTATAGAAGGTTCATTAATGACTTCTCAAAGATTGCTAGGCCATTGACCAAGCTTCTGTGCAAGGAAGCCACTTTCAGCTTTGATGTAGAATGTCTTGAAGCCTTCAAGAAGCTGAAGAATGAACTTGTTAGTGCTCCTATTGTCCAGCCACCTGATTGGGATCTCCCTTTTAAGATTATGTGTGATGCTAGCGACTATGCTGTTGGATCTGTCTTGGGTCAAAGGAAGGACAAGAAGACCCACGTGATATATTATGCAAGCAGAACCTTGGATGATGCTCAGATGAGATATGCCACGACAGAGAAGGAATTGTTGGCCATAGTCTTTGCCTTTGAGAAGTTCAGAAGTTACCTTGTGGGCTCCAAGGTCATTGTGTACACATACCATGCAGCTTTGAGGCATCTTTTAGCAAAGAAGGATGCAAAACCAAGACTTTTGAGATGGATCCTGCTACTTCAAGAGTTTGATCTTGAGATTAAGGACAAGCCAGGAGTTGAGAATGGAGTAGCTAATCACTTGTCTAGAATGAGAATTGAGTGTGATATCCCCATTGATGAGGGACTTCCAGAGGAGCAGATCATGCCAATCAAAGCAGTGGTAAAGGTTTGCAAGACTGGTAAGAAGCTTGAAGAGGTCAAGGCGACTGAAGAGAAGGGTCCTTGGTATGCAGATTTGGTTAACTATTTAGCTGCTGGAAAAGAGCCATTGGATCTTGTGGGCTATGAAAAGAAGAAGTTCTACAAAGATGTGAAGAGATACTATTGGGATGAGCCATACCTCTACATTCTTTTCAAGGATCAGCTCTATAGAAGAGTGGTGGCTGATGAAGAAATTGAAGGAATCCTTACACATTGCCATGGATCTTCCTATGGAGGCCACTTGGCTACCTTCAAGACTGTTTCAAAGGTGTTACAAGCTGGGTTTTGGTGGCCACACATGTTCAAGGACACACAAGACTTTGTTTCCAAGTGTGATTCTTGCCAAAGGAGAGGAAACATCACCAAGAAAAATGAGATGCCTCAAAATCCAATTCTTGAGGTGGAGGTGTTTGCTGTATGGGGAATAGACTTCATGGGACCTTTTCCTTCTTTTTATGGCAACAAATACATTCTCGTGGCGGTGGATTATGTGTCCAAATGGGTTAAAGCAGTGGCAAGTCCTACAAATGACTCAAAAGTGGTGTTAAACAAGAGCATAATCTTCCCAAGATTTGGAGTCCCAAGAGTGGTTATAAGTGATGGAGGATCACACTTCATCAACAAGCTGTTTGAAGGTCTTCTCAAGAAGAAGGGAGTGAACCACGAGGTGGCAACACCTTATCACCCTCAAACAAGTGGCCAAGTTGAGATCTCCAACAGGAAATCAAGGGAATATTGGAGAAGATTGTGGGAACCAAGAGGAAGGATTGGTCAGACAAGCTTGATGACGCACTTTGGGCATATAGAACAGCCTACAAGACTCCTTTAGGCACTACTCCTTTCAACCTTGTCTATGGAAAGACTTGCCATCTACCAATTGAGCTTGAATACAAAGCATTGTGGGCTGTGAAGCTGCTGAATTTTGACATCAAGAGTACAAGGGAGAAGAGACTCTTTCAGTTACATGAGCTTGATGAGATAAGGATGGATGCTTTTGAGAACTCAAGGATCTACAAGGAGAAAACCAAGGCCTTTCATGGAAAGTACATCCTCAAGAGAGAGTTCAAAGCTGGAGATCAAGTTCTTCTCTACAACTCTAGGCTGAAGTTATTTCCAGGGAAGCTCAAGTCAAGATGGTCTGGTCCATTTGATGTTAAGGAAGTGAAGCCTTATGGGGCAATTGTGCTTTGGGACAAGCAAGATAATGACTTCACAGTGAATGGACAGAGGGTCAAGCAGTACATGGCCACCATACCAAAGGAGAATGAGACATGAACTCCACTCTATGATCCTTCCCCAGCCTAGTCTCAAAGGAGGCAAAGTTAAGCTAGTGACTTTAAATAAACTCACTTGGGAGGAAGTCCCATGTCTATCCTTGTACATGCTATATTAGGATTTTCTCTTTTGTTCAAAAGTACCATGGAAGATGAGGAGAGCAATGGTATGTGATGGCCTGGATCTCAAAGTGGAGTAAGCATGGAAAAGATTGTCTTGGTTCAATGGGTAGAAAATAAAAAGATGAAAAATTATGTTTTGGTCGAGGAGATACCCGGGTGAAGGTACCCGATCGACTTACCCGCACGGGATCTATGGTCGGGAGATACGCGGAGTGAAGCACGTGGGCCAGCCTACCCGCACGGTTCTGATCGAGGAAAAGAAAGGGAGATACGCGGGGTGAAACACGCAGGCCAGCCTACCCACACGGTTCTGGGCGTACGGATGCGGAGAGCAGCACCCGGGACACACCCGATCTTTCCCTTACCCGCGTACGACCCGCGCCTTGACCTGCCAGCGATCCAGGTATGTTTTCTCTTCCTTTTTCGACCCAGGCCCGATAACCCACTACCCAAACCCGACCCAGAGCCTCCTAAATGACCTAAAATCGATCCCTCTCCCCTCATTTCATCCTCTTCCCAAATCTAAAAACCTATCTAGCCTCCATTCACCAAAAACACCATATCTCACTCAAATCTTCACCAAAGTACTCCATTTTTTTTCTACATCCAAATCTTCACCCTCTTAGTCTATTTTCTTGAATACATTCATCTTTTCCATTCATCCACAGCAAGGTATGGTTTCTTTAAATTCAAATTCGTAATGCTCATGAACCATAAAAATTTGAACTTGAAATTTGACCATTCTCTTGCAAGATCCTTGTGAAATAGACTTGGGAAAGCTTATATATCATGCTGGGTTGTTGATTTCATGGTGAATTTGAGTTGAATTTGAACTTTGAGAAAGTAGGGTTCATGAGATTTGGGGATTTTTCAAAAAGTTCTTACTTGTGGTTGATTGTGGTCTAGATTGGTTGGCTTTGATGTTGTAGAGCTTTATTAGGATGCAATTTTGATTTGTGAATTGCTTGATCATGGTTTTTGCTTGATTGTTCCTGTCATGTTCATAAAAAAAATATATTATGAACATGAGAACTTGATTGCATTGTGATAGCTTTTGCTTAGGTTGCTGATCTTAGATTGAGCTCACAATTGTTTATTCAAGTTTTTCTAATTCAAAAGCTTTCTCCTTCCTTGTGCTTAATCTTTTCCAAGACTTGAAAATTTTCAGGTACCAAATGGGGAGGAAAGATGCAAACTTGAGTGAAGAAGAGAAGGTTGAGGCTGCTCAAAGAGAGACTGCTCAGTTTGGGAAAGAGGTTCCATGCCTGAATCAGAGGAGGAGCGTAGACACCAAGCTTTGACCATGCTAAGGAAGAAAGCACAGGCTAAAAGGGATGGCAAGAGAGTTGATATTGATGAGAGTGTGGCTGATGGTGCTCACAAGCAAGCCCCTCCCAATAGACCAAGAGCCCCAAGGAGCAACAGTGTGGGAGCTCTTGTTTTGGAGAAAAGCAACAAGGGAGGTGATAAAGAGCCAGCTCCTCCCACCAAGGCTAAGGCGCCAAGAAACAAGAGTGCGACACCTCCTCCCTTGGAGCAAGAATATGCAAATGATGGAGAGGCACTTTCTAAGGATAGTAGTGAAGCTGAGCAAGATCCTTTAACAAAGAAAAATTTCAATGCTCACAGGGATAGAAAGAAGAAGCCCACTGGCGATGAGCTGTTAGAGAAATTGAGACATGGTGTTTCTTGGCCTCCAACCAGATTTACTGATGTGAGAATGATGAAAGAGTTGGATATTGATCAAGACATGAAGGACATGCTAGACCACATGAACATGGGAAGCCTCTACTCCATGGCTCATCCCACACATAGGGAGGTATCATGCCAATTCTTGGCAATATTGGAGGCCACATTTCACTCTACTCCTCATGTGAAGCAAGGATGGGGGCGAATCAGGTTCAAGATTGATGGGAGAGTCTACTTCATGACCTTTACAGAGATTGGGGAAGTGCTTTGTCTCAAGGACTTGAAGGAGCCTTCCTTGCCAAAGATCAGAGGGCTTTCAATGGGAAAAAGCCTTGCACACTTCACCTACAAGCTGTTATCTGGCAAGGATAGAGTCTCCAGCCGAGACAAGAATGCTTCCATCTGGCATCCTTCTGTGCGCTATCTCCATAGGTTGATTGTCCACACCATCTTTCTAAGAAAAGAGCTAAGCAACGTCAATGGAGAAGACTTACGCTTCCTACACCAAGCTGTCCAGCACTATGCCTCACTTCCTCACCTGCCCGAAGTCCCCACTGATTTTTACACTGAATTTGGTATGTCAGATTGGAATAGGTGGCTTGATAACACCCTTGCTTCAGCATCAGGGTATCAGTTTGGGCAATGATGCAACTGGTCCCTCTTTCATAGATCTAAACTACTTGAGGTCAGCTCACTACTTCTCTCGAAGGTTCAATGGAAAGTGTGTCTACTCCTACTTGAGAGGTGCCAAAACAGTTGAGCTGGTTCTTCCTCACTATGCGCTCACCTCCTTGAGGACTCTAGGAGCAATCCGATTCGATATCAGTGAGCAGCACCTCCTTGGCCATCACGGCAATCTTGGTCCCATGAACTTACCCATGGCTAATAAGACAACAGAAAAGGCATCCATGTTCCATGAGGGTCAGTCTAGCAGAGCCACTGCGCACCTCTTTAGTCCTCCTCGTTACCACTTCGACCAGTGCACTGCATCTTTGCCCCTTGGTACACTTCGCCAAGCTCATGACCATATCAGCAGTCTTCATAGGTGGAGCAAAGCTCAGGATAGAACCATCTACAAGCTCACACACAAGTGCAAGGAGCTGAGTAGGATTGTGAAGAGGCAAGCTGAAGCTTCAGCTCAGTTCATGCGAAAAGTGGCAGATGTTTTGACAAGAGGAGCTGTGGCTGGTTGCAAAGCAGAGTACTTTGACCTTGATGCCTTCCTTGCGCCTCCACCTCGGCCACTTGTAGATCCCTCAGCACCACGCACAAAGAAGCAGCTTCTTCACCGCAAAAGGAACCTACCATCTCTCCAATCCGAGTCCGGCAACAAGTCAACTTCACTTGACTCCACTTATGAAGGAGATGACTCTGAGGGCGAGACATCAGCCTCTTCTCATACTCCATAGAGGTACTCCAACACCTTACCATTGTACATACCATTTATCTTTGCATTTAGTTTTCCTTTAGGCCCTTCTCTCCACTTAACAAACACATAGACTGTGTGAATTAAGTGTGGGGGAGGTGCCAAGTTGCTGATCATCTTGTGTTTCATGTCATAAGCATGCATTTGTAGATAGCTATTGCATAGAAAAAACCATAAGAATTTGAAAAATACAAAAAGAATCATGTAGTTGCATTAGGATTGAGTCTAGATCATTCACTTATTTGCATTAAAAATATATTAGAAGTCTTGAGCATATAGGATTGCATCATGCTTTGGGGATGATACCAACCTTGTAAAGAGCTCATGCTAAGTACTCAATTTGATAACCTTTGTAATCATGGTAAGTAGCTTGCACATCTTTTAGAAATCTTGTAGACTTCGAGCCTTGAAAACTCCTCTTGAAACTCATTTGATTGTTGAAACTTACTCTTTGATGCCAACTACAATCTTACTTGACCTGAATGAATTTAATGCTTCTTGCTTATGGTCCTTTGTGTGCTGAGTCATGGCTACACACACTTGGGTTGTCTCTCCTATTTTGCCAATCTTTTTGACAAACTCAAGTGGTACTCCATTCCCTTAGACCCTTTTCTCCTTTCAAGCCTTCATTGATTTTTGAGTGAGGCCTCTTTGGAAAGCCTTACATGTGCATACTGTTGAGAGTATTGGGAACGACAATGCTTGGTCTCCATTCTTGCTCGATTAGGCACTCTATTGTCTAGCTTCTAGGATGTGGGTGAGTGTTGTAATGTGTGGTTTTGGGAATGTGAAAAGAGAGGAAAGAAAAGGTTGACTCAAGGAACTCTAAAGTTATAAGTGATTTAGTCTAGAAGGGATAAGAGAAATGAAAGGTTCTAATGCTCTAGTTTGTAAAGAAAGTCTTGGCCCCCATTTATATTAAAAAAAAAGAAAAAAAAGAAAAGAGAAAAAGAAGAATGAAAAGGGGGCTAGCAATGTTTAAAATGAGCTGAAAAGAGTTTAAAATCCCTTGTAGACTTGAAAAAAAAAGAGTTCTAGGTGAGAAAGTATCTTTGAAGATATTTGGGGAAGTCTTTGGGTGAGGGGATGTTAGTGGAGTTTGGCATTGAGATTGAGAATGTAACTTGTATATTTGGGAAAATGGTAGAACAATGGAGATTGAGCATTGTATGCATGAGTTGATCCATTTCTTAGATATATTATGTGCAATGTCAAGGCTACTTTGTTTTGAGAGTAAATCACCTTGAAAGAGCATCTTCAACCTCTTGATTCACTTTTTACTTAAGCCTTTTTCCTACCAAACCAAATGACATGGACCATTTGACCATTTGCAAGAGTTCACATAATATTTTGCTTAATGAATGTGAGAGTTGGCTGATTTGAGTTTGTGGATTCATGATATTGAGTGTAGAAATCAAAGGAGTTAAGATAGGCCTAGAGAAGTTAGAGTTAGATAAAGTCTTTTCTCTTGCTATTTGGTATGATTATGCAAGGTTATCATGTTGAGAACTAAGAAGAGTTTGTTTTGGTTATGAGTCCCCACCTTCAAACCTCTCCTCCATAGTTCTTGAAAGTTTACTTGTGGACAAGTAAAGGACTAGTGTGGGGGAGTTGATATCTTGCATATTTTCATTGTTTTAGCATCCCATTTTATGCACTTTGATCATGTAATTTAGAACTTAGACATCTTTAGGATACATTTTGCATTTATTTGTCCCTATCAGGTGTTGGAGCATCCTATGGTGTTATTTGAGGTATTTGGAAGCTTTAAAACCCAAAAAGAAGTGAAGAATGAAGTGTGGCCAAGACAAGACAAAGCAAAAGTGAAGCTGGTTGAGTCCCCACCCGAGCTGGCACACCCGGGTTCACTTACCCGCACGGGTTCTGGACGAGAGAAGAATGAGGGACATACCCGGCCTAGACCACCCGGGGTAAACCACCCGCATGGGTCCGGACGAGAGAAGATCGAAGCACATACCCGACCTCGACCACCCGGGGTAAGCTACCCGCACGGGTCACGTACCCGACCTAGCCACCCGGGTTGGTCGAGTCTTCTTCTTCCCGGATACCAGCTGGTCCTGGTCGAGTTCCATCATATTTTAAGGGCTTTTTGGTCATTTTCCTTGTTATTTTAAGGGCTTCCATGCCTAGTATAAATACTCTTTGTAACCAAAAGTTGGGATTATCTTTTTATCTCTTAAGAAACACAAACCTTTTGGTGAAAATTCTCATCTTGAATCAAATCATCATCTTGTTCTTGTGTTCTTATCTGATCTTAAGTTCTTATTTTTGCTTTCTTCACATGATTAAGCTAAAATCCTTCATGGGTTTGAGAGTAATCATGGTGATTAGTGAGTAATCCACTTTTGGATTCATGGGTTAGGGAGACTAAAGGTGATTAAGGTAGATCTAAGGTGTTTTAGTATAGATCCATCTTATTCCTTGCTAGTAGAGTGCTTTTAATGCTATTTTAGAGTTGGCCTCTCTAAAGTTGAGCTCTAGGAATTTCATGCCCGAAAGTTGTTCGATGAAATGCCTTAGCCAACTCTTCTAAGCTTTTAACATTCTTTACCAAAGAGATTTGTTGCTAAAGGTGTTAAGATGGCTATTAGACTTGATATTAATGATTGCTTAGATAATATTCAACCAAAGAGATTTGATGCTTGAGTTATCTTAGTAAATGAGCATTCATCTAGAGATAGAGTTTGTTTAGGATTGTGTCTATTAGACTTGATATTAATGATTGCTTGGATAATATTCAACCAAAGAGATTTGATGCTTGAGTTATCTTAGTAAATGAGCATTCATCTAGAGATAGAGTTTGTTTAGGATTGTGTCTAGGCCTAAGGTTGACAGATTGATTGAAAGCTGCCGCCTTTAAATTGAAACTTGATCACCCAAGATCAATTCCCTTAGCCCATGAGTTCTTTCATCTCATTAAGAAAGAAAGCTTTGTTCTTTATTTCATTTTCGTAGTATTCTAGTTCAAAATCATCTCACCAATTGATAGCACTTAGATTAAGTATGGATTTGCATTTCCTTTGCTTTGGAATCACTTAGAACTGGTTTGACATCCTTTATACTATAACATTTGGTTAAGGACCCTTGAAAAGTCCAAACATCAACAAGTCATGTAACAAACCAAAATTTAAAATATTTAGACGAGGTAAGTCAGATAACAAGTATAACTAAAATAGTAAGTACTCGCCTCGTGCCTACTCCAGACATATCATTTTTAGATTGAGAATAAAATATTATTAACATGCTTTGTTATACTTATTAGTAACAGATAGACGTTTATGTATCCAATTGGATTCGGTTCGAGGTTAATTTAGGTTCGGATATTTGAAAGCACAAACTTTTGCCCCATTTAACTAATACAGAACTTTGGTTCGAATTTACTTGAGTTCGGTTTTGGTTTTGGTTTAGGTTTACTCAAGTTAAATTCAGATTTACTAATTCATGAAAAACCGGTTGCACCTGTAAAACTTTAGGATTCGGTTCTAAACCGGATTTAAGTAACTTGAAACACTCGTTTCTACTCTAAATATACTGATTTAACTTGAATGAGTGATTGTAGTTTTATAGATGAATGAAATCATTAAGCTAAAACAAGGACTTGTAGTAACAAAACTTTTACAAACCTCATAACTCTTAAAGATAACTTATATAGAAAAAATTATGCTAACAACAAAGAAGAATAAAATTCATACGTAAAGATAACATTTCAAACAAAAAACAACTCATCTATTCATAACTCTTAATGATAACTCATATATGTAAACAGAAAGCAAACAACAACGAATTAAGAACAAACATTAATACATAAATAATACAATAACAACAAATCATACACTAACAGGAGCACAAATCCGGTTAATGAGATTTATTAGCTAACAACAAATCATATTCAAATTTCAAAATAAACTCGCAAATTTTGTGCTAACGGTTAGGATAAAATAAAGTAGGACTCTTCGTTATAATACAAAAATAGGAAGTAATACAGTAAAGCAAGAAAAGTAGAGCAAAAGTAATGTTTAATTGATCAACAGAGCATGAGTTCAACTTCTTGGTCTGAAATCCCTAGTTCTAGCTGTCTGTTTCTATAGTTGAAAGTGAATAATAGTCCATCAGTACTCTTAAGATTTAGTCATCCTTTTACAGGTTTCAATAGTTAAAATCTGTACTTAATTATTCCAGATCCTGTAATATGAAAAGACCCATTAGTAGAAATTTTCCAATTTTACCCGTAGGCAGAAGGAAAACATGATTTGTACGCTAGAAGTCTTTTAAACATGAGGGGAAGGTAGGTGTCCTACTTTTAAGCAGGAGGAACTTCTGATTTCATGAGTGAAATTAGGAGACAACAATTATCTTCCGACTTCACCGTTGAAATAAAAAAATAAAGGAAAAATTGTTGGAAATAAATAATTCAGGAAGTTATTACTTCTGCTTTTGAGCAGGATATCAACCTTTGATTCCTTTCTGTCTAAACCCCGATTCTAGACTCGGGTTAATTCTTGTCTCCAGGTAAAATAGAAAATTTCTAATAAATGAAGATTTTTTCATATCTCAAGATAATAAAGGATTTATCCTAATTTCAACTACGAACAATTTATATAAGAGGGCCCAAACCCAAGAAGAAGGGATCAACTATTTTAAAGTTCGACTATAGAGTTAAGAGGTTAAAACTAAGGTTTCTAATTCAGACTATTGTAGTCATGGGTTCTAAAATATTAATTTTGATTTTGTTCCTGCTTATTCTAATTGATATTGTTGGTAAAAATATGGAAGTTATGATTACATACATTAGCTTACATAACAAAAATGGAAAGATATTAAATAAATTTTGAAAATGATCCCTCATAAGAACACATTTACTTTAGTCACACAATAAATAAAATGTTTAGTATTATTTTACAGTCACGCATAATATGCTATCTTTAGCAGAGTATAATGACATGAATATATCATGCTTTGGCCTTAAAAGCAAAAAACAATTATACTATTAATGAAAATTCAACACATAGTTTAAAATGCAATGCAAATTTAAATAAATTACATATAATTAAAGCCAAGGTTGTTCTATATAATAATTCTATTTTAATAAAATAAACATATTTTTCAGGTTATAACTAGTCAACTAGGTGACTCGTTTTTGTCAAAAAATATTAATAATTGGGTGATACTTCTGTTCTTCATGTCGCACGCAAGGAAAATCAATCTTACTGTTGGAGTTATATCCCGGTTGGTTTACAACTAATTAATGTTGGTATGGGTACCTCTATATGTACGATAAATAGCCGGCGTGTACACCGCCTCAGTATGTGACTCCTATTGGTAATGTCAATAATCTCCGAGTATCTGATCTTATAGAATTGCATGGTGACTTCCGTTGCTGGAATTGGACGAAAGCTGGTAAACTGCTTTGTGAAGATGTTCAACGTCTACATCAGATTACCATTTCGCTATGAAAGCTTATTCAGCGACTGCCAGTATTATGGCACCTCGCGGAGATATCGAACTGAGGAATCAAATCTGGTCTATGAACATTTAACCTAAGTTAAAGAATTTTCTGTGAAGAATAACATCCTATTCTCTTGGAACCAGTGCAAATTTAAATACATGGTGCATTCAGATTGATTCGAATTTCCCTCGTTGTTGCTTGGATTTGGAGACCATAAACCTAAGTATTGATTTTGAAAATGAGCATACCTAAAATTTTCATTGTTGGAATCCACAATCACAAAAACCCATTTATGTTTTATTATTTTTAAATGGGTTTATTTTTGTTAAGTCTATAATTCAGTTTTGTTCTTTTTTTTTTTTAATTTGGGTTATGAGCATTAGTCAGATAGTGATTTATATTTTGATTTTATAGGTCGTATGAAGACTATCTATAGTTTACAGTTACCGTGAAGTTTTATGAGGGATTGTTTTTTCATAATTTTTGTAAGAACATATAATAATAATCTATACTATTATTTACGAAGTGATTTTTCAATGGAACTCTCATGTTAAAAATTGAGCGGTTATTGTCGTTGTTATCCTTAATGAATATATATATATATATATATATATATATATATAACAAATTTTATTTTTATTAGGTAAATGATTAAAATTAATAATAGTAATAATTATCCAAAATCTAAAAAAGTATTTCAAAATAAAACTAATAATTCCAGCAATCTTCCATCATCGTCAAAGTGTTGTTATCCGATATCTTTTAATAAAAAGTTCAAAAATTCAGAAAATAGAAAACACATAACTCAAGAATATATGGTTTTTGATATGTTTGACCAAGAGTTGATTAATATGTTTTAGATTCAAAAGTATTTTTATCTAATATTTATTTATTAAAAATATTAAAACATCAATATAATGGGTTTTTCAGAGTTTCATTTAAAAACACGTATGCAATCTAAAGCCCAAACAAAATATAAACTAGAATAAATGAAACTCTGGGTTTTGGCTAGCGAGACACGTGTCGACACCAGGAGAACCAAGTTTATGATGTGGATGCTGAGATGGCGCAACCAGGAGGGAAAAAACCTTACTTTGTATAAATAGATTACATATATCAAATGTAAATAAATGATCATCGACGTTAGGAGTTTGTTAAAATGGCCGGTTATATTTGTTGCTTACGTCTGTTTTATATATGGTGGACTACAAAAAACGAAATTAATATATTGCAAGGATGTTTTTATGCACATGCAATAAATAATGTAAATAATGTTTTATGGTATGTCTATTTTAAAATACTGCACATAAAAAAATCATGACTTCTATTTTAATAGATACTAGAATTTGACATGTGTACCCACCCGGGTATATGTTCTTATAAAATAGAAATATGAAATTTTTTACAACACAAGAATGTAATGATTGCACAAACATACGTCTGTACGGGTTTTTGTTCGATTTGTAAAGTATAATATTTATGATAGATCGACAGTTATTAATTGGAGTTATTCTTGGATTCACCCCCTAGGATGAATCTCTAGATTAACCAACCAATAGAATTGTGTTATTTCAAATTTGATATCTTTTAAAAAGGGAAACAAAATCTTGTTAAATTATATTATGTTTTTAAAAATAAAAATACAAAATAAATAAATAATAATAATCATTAATAAAAACGAAAATAATTCTTTAAAAAAATATATTTTAACACTTAATCCTAAACTCTAATTCTAAACCCTAAATCCTTGGGTAAATCATAAACACTAAACCTTAAAATCTAATCCTAAACCCTAAACCCTTGGATAATCATAAACACTAAATTTTTAACACTAAAACACTAAACTATAAACTCTAATCCTAAACCCTAAACCCTTGGGTAAATCATAAACAGTAAACCCTAAACTCTAATCCTAAACCCTAACCCTTGGGTAAACCATAAAATAAAAATAAAAAAAATAAATAAAAATAGTAATATTTACAAAAACAAAAAAAATCTTTAAAAAAAACACTAAACCCTAATCCTAAGCCCTAAACTCTTGGATAAATATTAAACATTAAATCAAAATTAAATATTAAACATTAAATCAAAAATATTTTGCAATTATTACTTTATTTATTTATATTTATCTTTTATTTAAAACATAATATAATGTTATAATATTTTTTAAAAGATTTTTCGTTTTTATAAATATTATTATTTTTTTGTATTTTTATTTTAAAAACATAATATAACTTAACAAGATTTTGTTTCCCTTTTTAAAAGATATCAAATATGAAATAACACTATCCTATTGGTTGGTGAACCTAGAGGTTCACCCTAGGGGGTGAATCCAAGAATAAGTCTATTAATTGTTTGTAAATTTTTGGTTAGTGGTTGAATGTTTAACTAATCAAACTGATATGTCATATAAGATAGTCGTCAATTAATAATTTTTAATTATGATAACCATTTCTGATGTATTTATTTATAAATTAAAATACTAGTTAGTCTGTTTATGTATACTTATAATCTTTCTAAAATAAATATTTTGTGTCTAAAAAATGTATTTATGTTTTAATAAAATAAATAGATATGTTACTAAGTTTTTATTGGCCAAATAAATTCCAATTCTATGTTTATTTCTGAAGAAAAATATTAAACTAAAATTTATTTGTTATATTATTATAATTCAAATATATATGTGTGTCTTTTATATTAATCATCAAATTATTTAACATATATTTAAAAACTAAATTTTTATGTTTAATAAAACATGTGTAGTGTATATTTTGTACGTGAAATGAAATATATAATTTTAAAGTTTGTATGTTATATTTTAAATAAATATATTTATTTTATTTTGAAAATTGATTAGAGAATAATCTGGTTAGAAAATATTTTAGCAAAATGAAGGAATTATGGTTAATTAAGAAGAGAGATACTTTCTGGATTGTACATGTTTTATATGAATTGCATGTGGGTCAAATATCAACGGAGAAGCAACATAGATGGGTCGTAGAAAATAGATTAAAAATGTAGATATTCTTGCGATGCGAGAAAAATAATAAGGTCATATTCCATTTTTTTTAAATATACAAAATCGTAAGCATATTGGTATATATGAATTTATTTAGATCGCAAAAGTAAATAATGGTAAGTACTTCCAATTAATTAAATGTTTACTATGAAGAAATGTTCCGGAAATAAAAGAGTAGAGTCTTCTGACAAAGAGAAGGAGATAGAAACACAAAATTTTTCAATGTACTAACAAAGTAAAGGAGAGCAAGAAATAAAATTGTAACATCCTGAGTTCTGATATATTGGAAGGTTTAAGAGAATTGATTTGGTTACCTACGTCACCAAAGTTGACTTACCTTTTCCGGAGCACATCTAGAAAGAATTCCAGAGTTAAGCGTGTTTGAACTGGAGTGGTCAAAGGATGGGTGACCTATCGAGAAGTGATCCGCGATATCGTACGAGTGAGGCGAAATCACGGGAAAAGGTCAGGTGGTGATTGCAGGGTCAGTAAACAATGATTTTGAGACTTGGAAAATTAACAGACCGACCGCTAAAACAGGATAGGGTCCACGAGCCGAGAGAGCGGGCGTAGGTGACCCATTAGCTGTGGACAGTCGGGACATTATAAAAATCACACAACTTTTAGATGCAAATGGAAATGTTATTGAGGATGAAGAAGAATTGGTGGTCATTGCAACTAGCTACTTTAGGCAAATCTTTGAATCCTCTGACCGAGAAAATATAGAGGAAGCACTATCTGAAGTATCTACAAAGATTACTGGGCCAATGAATGATAATCTTATGGTTCCGGTCACTGAATGGAAAGTCAAATTAGCACTTTTTGCTATGCTTTCGGAGAAGGCTCCGGGACCAGATGGGATGACAGCGCTATTCTATCAAAAATTTTGGGATATTGTAAAGGAAAATTTAACTCTTATGGTTAATAAATTCCTTTTCGAGGGGACAATGGCCAATGGACTGAATGATACAAATATATGCCTTATCCCAAAGACAACAAAGCGCAATGAGATGTCTCAGTTCAGGCCAATCAGTTGTATAATGTCAGTTACAAGATAATCTCGAAGGTCTTATGCCATAGATTAAAGAAAGTTTTACCAGACATGATTTCAGAAATCCAGTCAGCCTTTATTGCTGGAAGACAGATTTCAGATAACATTATGATTGCCCAAGAAATGTTCCATGCTTTGAGAACCAAACCTAGCGGACGCAATAAGAGGATGGCCATCAAAACGGATATGAGTAAAGCGTATGATAGGATGGAGTGGTCGTTTATTGAAGCTGTCATGCGTAAGATACATTTTTGAGAGGTCCGGATTACCTGGATAATGCGATGCATTACGTCGGTGAAATACAAGGTGCTCATAAACGGGCAACCAAGGGGAAATATTGTTCCAGGAAGAGGCCTACGTCAAGGAGATCCTTTGTCTTCTTTCATATTTATTCTATGCATGGAAGTGCTCATTAGCCTTCTCAATCATGCAAAGAACCAAGGGAAGATAACGGGGATGCGTGTTACACGTGCGTGCCCCTCGGTATCTCACCTTCTCTTTGCTGATGATAGCCTTTTCTTCTGTAAGGCGGAGCCCTGTGAATGTGAAGAAGTAATGAAAGTAGTCAGGAAATACGGTAAACCATCAGGCCAATGTATTAATTTTGAGAAGTCCTCGTTACTCTTTGGTAAGAGGATCAACGCAACTGTAAAACAAGAGATCAAAGATGTACTTGGAATCCAGAATGAAGGAGGAATGGAAACATACTTAGGTATCCCAGAAGATATTAGCGGATCCAAATGCAAACTTTTTTCTTTTCTCAAAGACAAGTTAATGCATAGAGTGAATGGATGGACAGGGAGATGACTTTCAAAAGGAGGAAAGGAAGTGTTGATTAAACCCATCTTGTTAGCTCTTCCGACATATATTATGTCTAGCTTCTTGCTCCCACTGGAGATATGTGAGAACCTTGCAAGTACAATTGCACAATTCTGGTGGAGTTCAAATCCCCCAAAAAGAGGAATTCACTGGGCGAAATGGGAAAAGGTTTTTCTACCAAGAGAGGAAGGTGGAATTGGCTTCCGTATGATTCATGAGTTTAACCTGGCATTATTAGCAAAACAACTATGGAGGCTAGTTCAATATCCAGATTCGTTAGTGGTCCGAGTCTTGAAGAGGAGGTACTACAGATTGAGTACGCCTTTACGAGTAAGCAGCCCATCTAATGTGTGGACTAGCATCTTAGCGGCACGAAAACTAGTGCTATTAGGAATCAGACAGAAGATCCATTCTGGATATGAATTGAAGGTATAATGTCAGTTACAAGATAATCTCGAAGGTCTTATGCCAGAGATTAAAGAAAGTTTTACCAGACATGATTTCAAAAATCCAGTCAGCCTTTATTGCTGGAAGACAGATTTCAGATAACATTATGATTGTCCAAGAAATGTTCCATGCTTTGAGAACCAAACCTAGCGGACGCAATAAGAGGATGGCCATCATAACGGATATGAGTAAAGCGTATGATAGGATGTAGTGGTCGTTTATTGAAGCTGTCATGCGTAAGATACGTTTTTGAGAGGTCCGGATTACCTGGATAATGCGATGCATTACGTCGGTGAAATACAAGGTGCTCATAAACGGGCAACCAAGGGGAAATATTGTTCCAGGAAGAGGCCTACGTCAAGGAGATCCTTTGTCTTCTTTCATATTTATCCTATGCATGGAAGTGCTCATTAGCCTTCTCAATCATGCAAAAAACCAAAGGAAGATAACGGGGATGCATGTTACACGTGTGTGCCCCTCGTTATCTCACCATCTCTTTGCTGATGATAGCCTTTTCTTCTGTAAGGCGGAGCCCTGTGAATGTGAAGAAGTAATGAAAGTAGTCAGGAAATACTGTAAACCATCAGGCCAATGTATTAATTTTGAGAAGTCCTCGTTACTCTTTGGTAAGAGGATTAACGCGACTGTAAAACAAGAGATCAAAGATGTACTTGGAATCCAGAATGAAGGAGGAATGGGAACATAGTTAGGTATCCCAGAAGATATTAGCGGATCCAAATGCAAATTTTTTTCTTTTCTCAAAGACAAGTTAATGCATAGAGTGAATGGATGGACAGGGAGATGGCTTTCAAAAGGAGGAAAGGAAGTGTTGATTAAACCCATCTTGTTAGCTCTTCCAACATATGTTATGTCTAGCTTCTTGCTCCCACTGGAGATATGTGAGAACCTTGCAAGTACAATTGCACAATTCTGGTGGGGTTCAAATCCCCCAAAAAGAGGAATTCACTGGGCGAAATGGGAAAAGGTTTTTCTACCAAGAGAGGAAGGTGGAATTGGCTTCCGTATGATTCATGAGTTTAACCTGGCATTATTAGCAAAACAACTATGGAGGCTAGTTCAATATCCAGATTCGTTAGTGGCCCGAGTCTTGAAGAGGAGGTACTACAGAGCCTTTACGAGTAAGCAGCCCATCTAATGTGTGGACTAGCATCTTAGCGGCACGAAAACTAGTGCTATTAGGAATCAGACAGAAGATCCATTCTGGATATGAATTGAAGGTATAATGTCAGTTACAAGATAATCTCGGAAGGTCTTATGCCAGAGATTAAAGAAGGTTTTACCAGACATGATTTCAGAAATCCAGTCAGCCTTTATTGCTGGAAGACAGATTTCAGATAACATTATGATTGTCCAAGAAATGTTCCATGCTTTGAGAACCAAACCTAGCGGACGCAATAAGAGGATGGCCATCATAACGGATATGAGTAAAGCGTATGATAGGATGGAGTGGTCGTTTATTGAAGCTGTCATGCGTAAGATACGTTTTTGAGAGGTCCGGATTACCTGGATAATGCGATGCATTACGTCGGTGAAATACAAGGTGCTCATAAACGGGCAACCAAGGGGAAATATTGTTCCAGGAAGAGACCTACGTCAAGGAGATCCTTTGTCTTCTTTCATATTTATTCTATGCATGGAAGTGCTCATTAGCCTTCTCAATCATGCAAAGGACCAAGGGAAGATAACGGGGATGCGTGTTACACGTGCGTGCCCCCTCGTTATCTCACCTTCTCTTTGCTGATGATAGCCTTTTCTTCTGAAGAGCCTGTGAATGTGAAGAAGTAATGAAAGTAGTCAGGAAATACTGTAAACCATCAGGCCAATGTATTAATTTTGAGAAGTCCTCGTTACTCTTTGGTAAGAGGATTAACGCAACTGTAAAACAAGAGATCAAAGATGTACTTGGAATCCAGAATGAAGGAGGAATGGGAACATACTTAGGTATCCCAGAAGATATTAGCGGATCCAAATGCAAATTTTTCTTTTCTCAAAGACAAGTTAATGCATAGAGTGAATGGATGGACAGGGAGATGGCTTTCAAAAGGAGGAAAGGAAGTGTTGATTAAACCCATCTTGTTAGCTCTTCCGACATATGTTATGTCTAGCTTCTCGCTCCCACTGGAGATATGTGAGAACCTTGCAAGTACAATTGCACAATTCTGGTGGAGTTCAAATCCCCCAAAAAGAGGAATTCACTGGGCGAAATGGGAAAAGGTTTTTCTACCAAGAGAGGAAGGTGGAATTGGCTTCCGTATGATTCATGAGTTTAACCTGGCATTATTAGCAAAACAACTATGGAGGCTAGTTCAATATCCAGATTCGTTAGTGGTCCGAGTCTTGAAGAGGAGGTACTACAGATTGAGTACGCCTTTACGAGTAAACTCTGTAAGCAGCCCATCTAATGTGTGGACTAGCATCTTAGCGGCACGAAAACTAGTGCTATTGGGAATCAGACAGAAGATCCATTCTGGATATGAATTGAAGGTATGGGAGGATCCGTGGATCCCTACAACACCTGCTAGGGCGGCTATCCCTGTAGCCCCAGTATTGCAACCAAACATGAGAGCCAGCGACCTAATTAATCCGATATCAAAGGAGTGGAACGTGGGTTTACTGGAGGATTATTTTAGCTCTGATGACATACCATTCATAAGGAGTTTGGCCAGAAGCTCAACTCATCATCGTGATACATTCTGCTGAAATTACACCAGGAACGGCCAGTACACGGTTAAGTCTGGATATTGGGTAGCTCGGAATTTATTAAAGCCTGAGTAAGAAAAGGAGGTGCTGGAGCCGAGTATCAAAAAACTTCAAGCCTTTTCCTGGAAGATAAAATCTCTTAAAAGATATGTCATCTTATATGGCAATTGATAACATGTCAGGTGGCAGTAACGAGAAACTTAGTTCGTCGGAATATGAGGTGCGATAATTATTGCCCAAGATGTGGAGAACAAGAAGAATCTGTGGCTCATGCCATATCCGAATGCCCCCCAACTCTACAAGCCTGGTCCCTATCAGCAACTCGAACAAGTCAAGATATATTCCGGTACCGAGTATTTACGCTAATATGGATTATCTCTTCTGGAGAAAGAACAGCATTGTTGAACCAAAACTAGACAGTGATCCTTATCCCTGGATAATTTGGTATATTTGGAAGGCCTGGAATGAGAAAATTTTCAGGGGAACAGACATAGATCTACTAGAGCTAGTTCGTTATGCAGAGAGCGAATGTCAAGCCTGGTTCAAAGCAAATGAGATGGTGCCCGCAATGATACAAGACCACAATATTGAGGACCCCCAAGTCATAAGCTTAGGTAATATTTGCATGATAGATGGGTCATGGACTCCCACATCACAGTTCAGTGGAAGTGGATGAGTTTGGATGGATAGTTTTGGAAAAGTTCAATTTATGGGGACACGAAATTGCTTTCGACGAGAATCAGCCTTACGCTCAGAAGTAGAAGCACTGCGATGGACGATGGAGAATATGCTTCAACATTCGACATGCCAGAGCTTTGGGACGGATTGTAAGGAGCTCATCGCCATGATGAAGGAACCTTATGCCTGGCCAAGTTTCGCAACGGAATTAAAAAGGATAGAGACTCTGCAGATATGCTTTCCGGACTTCAAGATCACTCATGTTCCTAGAGCTCATAATCAGATCTCTGACTTTTTAGCTAAGAATGCTAGATCTTTCCATCGAGAGTTATGTTTTATTTGTTGTTCTATTCCGGTCTTGTTACCCAGACCACCTCAAATTTGAATAATAGAATGGCCTTTCGTCGTAAAAAAAAATAAAAATAAAATAAATTAATTAATGTATACTTTCTAAAAACTATTTTATTTAGACATAGTCGATTTAATTTACCTTAGACTGATATTATTAAAGATAGTTTAAATCTTGGTGACACAATTGTAAATAATAAAATAAAATAAAGGTTATTTTTCAAATGTATTTCAGTTTTCTTAATATTGATTGGAATCATTTGCTTGAACTATTATATATATATATTAATGTTTATACTCTAAAAATTTATGATTAAGTTGGAACATTTTGATGTTATTATCTATATTACTCCACATCATTTGATATAAAAAAAGCTCATCATCAAATTTTAAATTCAATAATCCCTAAAATAAATAAAAATATTTATTTTTATTATAAATTAATATGGAAAATATGATATTTAAATAAAATCATTTTCAAAATTTAAACTCTGAATTTTATTTTAAAATTATATTTTCGAAAAACAAAGAGTTTATACTTTATTCCAAATTGAGAAGACATTTCCCCATAATAGTGTATAATTTTAAAATTAATATAATGGTCTGAATTTTGAATCCTAAATTTCAGAAACTTGTTAATCCAAATTATACTATTTTCGTTAATTCTGAAAGCTTACCTTTTTCAATCTACATTTTTGTAAGATTCTTTTCGTAATCCACTTATAGGAATGCATAAAATTAGGGGGGAACAACAAAACTGAATTTTTATTGGCGAAAAGGGTCGTTTTCAAGATATGAATTTAAGATTTGGGTGGATGGGTCGCGGGTTTTTTCGACTGTGTGCAAGTCTTCCACAAAATACGAAACACACCCTTCTCCAGCTGATTAATAACGACAATGCCACTTCGTTCTTGCACGTGAGAGACATTATCGACTGTCCCGATTGCTGAGAAACATGACGCATTAACTTCGTCTCCTAACCTGCAATTGGCGGTAAACCACCAAGATAATTAATCAGCTTTACAGTCAGAAGCTTTCTCTCTCTCTGTCTCTCTCTCTCTCTCTCTCGCTCTTTCTCGTCTATTTTCATTTCTGTGAAGACCTAGATCGACGAACATTTTCCTCTTTTCTCTTCGCGTTGCCGCCGATTCTCAGCCGCAGACCCAAGTTTCGTCGTCCACAGCTGGAGAGCCGCTAATTTTCTCCAGGTATGTTTGCGCAGTCCAAGAGAAAGGAGACTAACCTCCGTCGTCGGACGAGATCGACGGCCGGGAAATCGAAACCTTCCGAGCGTGCGAAACAGCAACAGTATCAAGGTTCGTGTTAAGCTTTTTTCCTATCTCCGTCTGAGCTCCGGTTATGTAAAGATAATTAATTGTATGTCATCTCCGGGATCCTCTTTCTCATTTTGTTTTTCCCTTATTTACCCTTCTAAGGTGGTGGATAGTGTTTTTTGCTGTTAGTGGTTGATGATGTTAGTCTTATGGATCTACCAATTCGGTTTTTGTAGTTTCTGAGTCAGACGTCGGTGGAAGTGGATCAGAGAGAGACTTCACCGGACAGGCTTCTTGTGCAGACGAGGTTCGTGGTGAGGAGGTTGGTTCTTCTTCGTCGACATTGCCGAGAAAACTTTTTTCTGCCCATTCTTACCCAACAGCGTTACGCCTCAACATCTATTCTAAGGCAAACGTAATCGGTGCTGTTGCGTCTTCTCTTGGAGGTTCGGATGCGATGGAGACTTTGCTTAAATCTCAGTTTGGCAAGTTGTTCAGCTTCCCGTCACCCGCTGCCACAGCTCGACGAAGCTCGTTGGCAGCCTCCTTTGCCGACAGCTGGTTACGAGTCGCAAATTCGAGATGTGGTTCACCTTCGGTACCCACCCACTTCGTTTCTTGCTCGATGAATTCCGTGACGTTACTGGCTTGAACTGCGGAACATTCGATGTTCAAGATTTCGAAGGTGACGACTCTTTAGGTTGTAGGATGTGGAATAAGCTTTTTGATACGACTCTTGGTGACATAACAGTGGGTCACGTTCTGGAGATGTTGCGAAATCCATATCTAGCTGAGTGGAAACGGGTTCCTTTGGTTCTAATCGCCTTGGTGGATGGTGTTGTCTGCTGCGGTAACAAAACCCTTAAACTGAACCCCAAATATGTTGAAATGCTCTCCGATGTTGAAACCTTCCTTGCGTATCCATGGGGTAGAGAATCGTTCCTGGCGACTTTGCCGCGTTTTTTACCTCCCCCTGTAGGCAACGATGAAAAAGACCCGCTGCAAGCGATGCGCGTCCAGTTATCTCAGAAGACAACAACTTGCTATGGCTTTCCACTAGCTCTCCAGTTGTTCGCTTTTGAGGCTGTACCTATGCTGTTGGCTAAGATCCCCGACGCATCAAGAACCGTTACTTTCTTGGACGACCCTACAGCTTACGCGAACACGGTTACTATTCTCACCGTGCAAGACACTGTGTCTGTCGAGAAAGATCCCGCAGTGAGTTGGTTCTCCCTTCGTCTGAAATCAATGATTTGTTAAATAATCCGTTGGCCAAATAGTTAAATTTGCGTTTATCAAAGTCTTGTCATATGTTGAGTTTTTAGCTTCTTCCATTGTTTTTTGTTTCCATAGTTAACCGTCAATTTCACCCTTATTCTGGAAGAAGAACGACACCTGTTGTTGGAGGAGGTTCAAGATAGCCAAGTTACTTCTTTGGTTGAGATGATGCGTAGTGGAGAAACATTTAAACTTGAAGATTTCCCAGACGGTGACACGTCATTTAGGCGTGATTTAGAGAAGAAAAACACTGGGGGCCTGCCGAAGGACGAGAAATGTGATCCTGTTCCCCCAGACCAGCAAAATTTGTGGGCACGTAAACCTGTGGTTGTTAATATCGAAGAATCATTGTCGTCTGGATACAACGAACCACCGGGTCCTCCTCAATCAGGGAGGTGTACACACGAAGATTTGAAGTCGTTGATGTTGGTGCATTTCGAGAAGCTATCGAACCAGATTTATGAAATGGGGAGAAATATATGCAGGGCATTGGGTCTGCCCGAGGAAACCATCCATTCTAGCCGGAAGAGGAAAGCCAGCGATGATCATCATCGACAGTCTGCCTCTCCTACAAGTATTGGACTCCAAACCCAGCGGCCAGCCGAGAAGGTGAAAAAAACGAGAAAAACAATTGTAAGTAGTCCTGTGGAGAAAAGACATTCCTATTCGCTGTGCTGTGGAGATGGCAACGACGTCACAGTAGTTGTGCAGACGAAGTTATTATGTCTTGAATTCAACATATTCGGATATGGTCCTGTGCTGACACGTTTGCCGTTTATCAGGGAACCAAAAGAGACAACACAGCATTAGAATAGAGAGAGATGGGCGAGGAAAACGAGAGTGACAATGCTCGTACGCCATGACACGTCGAAAATGTCGCCGCTCAGGTTATATCATAGACTTTTGTTTTTGTGTGTCATTGCTGTACATTTCTAAAAGGTTGTATTTGGATTTCATGCAGGAAACGCGTACACCCAACGCTGCAGAGGATGCTCAGCAGCAAGAAACACAATCTACTGCAGTGGTTCTATATGAAGATGTTTTATTCGCTCAGCCTCAGTCCTATGTGTCACCACCAAAGGTCAGTGTGATCTTAATTAGTTCCGTAGACTTTGGCTAATAAGTCGTAATTAATATAGTTTTGATATTATCATGTTGTCACTATTTGCAGAATACCGCAACCAGGCGTTTTGTAGATCAAGTAGGCTCCCAAGTGGGGAATCGAACCCTCACCTGTACAGGTCTGTTGGAACTGTGCGTTCCATTCATCCATCATGGAAAGCAAACCCCTCCTCAAAAGGTAAGATTCGAGGTTAACCTAGTTAATTTGTCGCAACTTGTTCACGCAACTACTTGAGTAAATGAACAAATCAAATTTATTTTCTGTAGGATGATGGGTTGCACATCCGACATGTCTGCCTTGACGCAATCGAGGAAGAGCTGAATATGTTCAAAAGTGAATATGCTGACGAGGTCTCCCTCCGCCGTAAGCTGGAATATGAGATTGCGCAAATGTGTGAGGAGATGAAAGAGCTTAAGAAATTAATTATGGGGGCTCGCTGATCTTATGTTATCTTAAATTTTGGAATTGTGTTCTGTTTTATCTTATGTTGTTTTTATCTTGTGTAATGTATGGTGGGTCGCTGATCTTATCTTTGATTTAAATTATGAACTTCTGTTGTGTTTTATCTTGTGTTATGTACCTTATTTAATAAAAGTTTGTTGTTAAATATGATGTTATGTTACGGCTGCATCATTAAACTATTTAATGGTTGCATCATTAAACTATTTAACGGTTGCATCAAACAAAACGATGCCTATCTTCTTTCCCACAACCATATAAATACACTCGAATGGTTAGTTTCTCTCTATACACCAAAAATGAAGCGAGGAGATTCTTCTGTTTGAGAATACAATACATTGTTCCTCATATCTGGTCTGCTTGGAAATCAGGGCGAGGAAACATTGGTAAGTATGTATCGAGAAGGTTTACGAGAGGAAATACGGCCAGCGATTGGATCGAAAGTGTTCTCTAGCATAGACGACATAATGCAGGCAGCTTTGGATGTCGAGGAAGGTACATCTGACACCAATGGCTCTCCAATAGAATCGTCTGACACCAATGACTCTCCAACACAATCAGATGAATCGGGGAACTGGCAGAAGAAGAAAGCTAGAACCAAAAATAATAAGAAAAATGACCAAGAAGACGAAGACGAAGAGGATGAGGTTGAGGCTGAAGAGGATGATAATGATGCTCATAAAGATAGTGACTTGTCTCGTCCGAATTGGCTTGAAGGGAGTGATGATGAGTTCGACAGTAAGGTTGATCTTCAAGACCGTAAGGAATACATAGAGGAACAACACAAGTCCAATTCTGAGTCAAGTGGAGAATCAAACTGATATAAGTGCACAATTATAATATTCTACAAGAAAACATATTCTACAAATAAACTTATTTATATTTCCAATGTGACTTTAATTCGTTTAATCATTTCGGGTGTACATCTTATTTTTATTTGTATACCACTTTTTGTTGTTGTACACCTTTTTATTTTACTCTGTACACGACTAGTCTTGTACACCTGTACACCAGTATTAAAAACTATCATTGCATTCAATTCGTTATGACATTGAGAGGACTCTTTTCTGCTTTGTTAAATTACGGTTCCAATGAAAAGTGGAGGTATTCTGGAGAAGTGGAGATGTTCATTAACTTATAGCAATCATTATGTTTAAAGTAGAGACGCCAAGTTACCCTTGCTTGCAGTTACCAATGAGATATTAATTGGATTTTCTACTCACTAATTACGCCTTATATTTATTTAAATAGGGATATGAAGCTTTAGTCCTTTCATTGCCCTCTCCTCACAGATCGCAAACATATCAAAACTTCAGTTTTACGGCTTGGTAACATGGTTTCACGGATCAAGCAAGGATCCATGAGCATTTCTGATTACGCGGAGTTCTTCCTGTGTCACCAGATCATGAAGACCAAGAATGAACAGGATTTGATACAAAACGCTCTTGACGGATTAAAAAAGAGATCTGTGACGGTTTGGAATCAACAGAGTTTGCGACTCTTGGATCACTCTTTGAAGAAGCCGCCGAAGTGGAAGATATTCTGGAGAAGGAGAAATCTCGGCAAAAGAGCCCCCGCAGACGGAAGAGGAAGACGAGGCCTAACAGTTGCATGGACCCGGAAGATGAGGATCCTTGGAATGAACCTGCAGATGACGACGGCGAAGAGAATGACGACGGGAAGAGTGATGAAGAAGACAGTGACGAAGAGTGGGCGTATGAAGGAGAGACACGGGTTGAAGTTGACGAAGATAACGAGGAAATCGATCACAGCCGTGACGAAAACACCGACGACTTCCGGCGCTGGCGAACCAGGTTCACAACCCGACGCATCTGGCTCTGTCGCTGACCCCAGCCCCTCCGTCGCTGCCTCCGTCACTGACCCCAGCCCCTCTGGCCGTGGTACCGTTGCTGACTCAAGCGCCTCCGTTTCTGCCACCGTCGATGACTCCTCCGCCTCGGTTGTTGTTAAATAATTAAGATGTTCCTTTCGTATTTAAATATGTTTTTCTGTTAAGATGTTCTTTAAGCAACTCTAGTTTAAGTCGTATTATCATTCACCCTCTGAAGGGTGTACGTCTTATGTATACATTATTCACCTGGCGTACATCTTTATACAACTCTAGTTTGATGCACAACAGTACTCCTGACTGCATTATTCAAAGAATATTTATAGTTTATGTCTACCTGTACATAAATTCTAAATACGTATATATGTAGGAGGTATATAGAAGTACCTGTGTACACCTGATGATATCATGTTTCTCCTTCCAAAAAATGTATTAAAAATGTTAAACCCATAAACACTTTAACATAGTCAAATATGTATTATTATTCACGTGGTGTACGTCTTACGTATACATTATTAACCGTGTGTACGTCTTTACGCAACTCTACTTTGATGCACAGCAGTACGCCTGAATTCATTATTCAAATAATCTTTATAGTGTTATGTCTACGTGTACATAAATTCTAAATACGTACATATGTAGGAGGTGTACAAAAGTATTTGTGTTCACCTGATGCTATCATGTTTCTCCTTCACAAGTTTACACCATAAACATAAAATCCGTATACCTGATATTCTGTACAGCTCACCGTATACATAAAAGACGGTATCCGCGTATCCCAGCACGCATGAAAGCTCGAAGGTGACAAACTGAATCCTCCCTAGCTAGAGCTATAATTTTCAATAAAATTTCGTCGGGTAGATTTGGGAGTACTCCGTCCGCCATACTATGTTGTGAGGGACGAGTATAGGTGGTTGCCAATGAGTATTTGTGTAGGTTGATAAAATAATCTTAAATGGAGTACTCTGAAAGTATGGGTTTGTAAATGAAACCGTGTGATTTTAATACTAAAGTAATTGTTCCACCTATATTTTTAACCTAACAACCTAGTAATATGGAGTATTAACTCTTAGATCAAAGGCTTAAAAGGTTGGTGGAACATATAACTTTTAAATTAAACTGACACGGTTTCTTTATGGAATTCCTCTATTTAACTTTGTATTATCAGTGTTGTATCAACTCAATACAGCTAAAAACACTTTCCCGATCTCGAGTAAAGTATGGTAGGTCAATTACTCCCAGATCTTCCCGGCTCAATTATCTACAAAATCCTTCAGCTTGTTGGAGAAGAATTATTTTACTACCTGGGTGATTTCCTGCGGGCTGGGAAACGCGGTTACGGATTTGTCCATCAAACATCCGTCTTAAAGATGTGCGATGTTACAGATTTGGTCAGCTTTGTGACCAGTCAAATCAGCAATGGAGGTCAGTTTCGAAAGTTCTTCCTCAAGTGCGTTAATGCGGGAAACATTAACGCAATATGCTATGAAGGTCTACAAGCAGCAACAATCACAAGACTTGAAGAGAGTATTAAAATTTTGGAACCAAATGTGCCTAAGCATGTATTATCTACCTTTGTCGTGGCCATTTTCAATGTATGTATGGGCAGAGACAAGGAAGCCAGCCAAGTGTTTCAGTTGTTCGCAGACCATCATGCTGTCCTGCGGTCGGAAGCTGTTTTAGATATGGGAGAGTCGATAGAGTGGCTACTGACGTCGTTCAAAGCGCAGTTCCTTAACACATACGGTTTAGACTTCAATTTTCTGGATGATGATGTAATCATCCAACCTAATGCCTTCATCGCGATAACTGCAGGAACTTTTACGTCGGGTGGACGGTTTCTGTGAAAACTGCAGGCTCTTTTAAAGTTGTTGGAACGTTTGTCAGATGCTGTAAAAGATGCCTTTGTTGACCGTTAACCCTGGTATAAATTAAGTCAATTGCGTACTTTATTTATATTTACTTGAATTTCTTTTCAAAAATGTTTAAGATGTCATTGGTGTTCATGATAAACTCGTACACCTTGAAGTAGGTACACCTTAAAGTGTTTACCAATTTTCTCTACCTAACAGCCTTTTATGGAATTTATTGCACGCTTTAGAACACTAAAATAATGTATTTAATATTGTAATGAATCTGATTTTAATCATGGCCCAATTGAAGTGGATTTTAAAAAAATTAACGGCCCAATCTCTTATCTTTAATGGAGATTAAGCGGTTGTTCGCCAAACAGTTTTGCATTTAGTGGTATAAGATTGAATGACGTGACGGTTGAGAGGGATTAATTTAACTTTTCATTCTATAAAACTGTATTTCCTTTACACCATTTCATCATCTTTTAGAAAACTGTATTTCCTTTACAAAATAATTATACAGTAACTTCTTTTCAATCTTTGAACACCGGTGCGATTTTTAATTAAAACCGATAGTGGATACAATTTTGGGCCTAATTTTATTCGTATTTAGACATATCTGGCCCAAAGTGTAGTAATTAAAAGCGTTATGTGCTTCTCGGCCGTACTCTTTTCCATTAATTGGTATAAATGACTGACGCGACGGTTAAGTTGCTCGATGTCCACTATCCTCTCTAGAAAACTGTATTTTCTTCTCATCTTCTTCCTTATCTTTTCAAATTCATTGTTAAAAAAAAAATATATATATATATATATATATATATATATATATATATATATATATATATATATATATGTCCACTTATCATGCATCCAACCTTCACCGGAACCGTGAATACCACAGCCCATCTCCGAATCACCGATCAAGATCCTCATCTGACCATGGCGAGGAAGAGCCTCCGTTTATGACATTTGAATCTCGCCTGGAAGCAAGTTGGGGGGTCTTTATCGCAAGCACACCGGTAGCAAACCCATGGTCTATTCGTCATTTAACTGAAGAAAGCTTTCGTAAGTATCAACAACCATGCATAAGAGGGTTTTTAGTTCAGGGGATGTAAGTGTTAGATGATCCGGCCTTTCCTGAAGCTCGTACAATAGTAGATAATGTTGGGTGGATGTACACTGTATTGCATGTTCGGTCTTTCTGTCCAAGAGTAGTTAGGGAATGCATCTCCAACCTATATATTGCCGAGGACGGCGTTTATATTAGGGGATGTCGTTTCGATTTCGACTCCACAACTCTTTATGACTCCATTTGTGGAACAGTCTCACCCATGGGAGGATGATAATCTGTCGCAGGCAATTTCATTCTTCACCGGTGGACGCTGTCCTGGCTGGGAGACATTCTCGCTAACTTATCCTCCCACAGTATCTTTGCCTCTACAAACTCTGTGAGCTTAACTAGCTCTCTGGTTTTCATGTAGATGCAATGATCAAAAATCGTCTGTGTCTTCTCTTCACGTTTGTAAGAAACAAACCGATAGACTATGGTCGTTTGGTTTATGACCACGTCGTGGATATGTCTCGTGATTCTGATGCTGGCAAGAAAATTGTTCTCCCCAACTTTATCTATCAAACTCTAATTCTTCAGAGAGAGATTTTGGCTCTTCCAGGTGATGAACCCCTTACTGGTCATCCACTTTGGATTACCGGAGTCGAGGCGGACATTTCAATACATAGGGGGAGAAGAGGTCGTATCAATTCAGAAAGCGGATAACTATGATTTGCCCCCTATTTTTAGCATCTCCTTTATGTTTTCTTAACTATTCGGCATCAATAATTTCTAATATGCTATGCAACACTATGTTTAGTATTCAGCATTAAGTATTTGAATGTGACTTTCTTTAGATATAATGATAACTACTTTAGTTATGAACCTGAGATCAACTTTAGTTGTACAACGTAAAATAAATACTTATGTTATGAAAATGAGATCTACATTAGGTCTACTTCTGTTCTAATAACTACTTCTCTTATGAAACCCAGATCTACAGAAGGTGTAGAAACAATAACTATTAAATTTATTAAAACAATAACAACTGAAACAGAGATATAGATGGGATAGTTCACGAAACAATAACTATTAAAGTTATAAAACTGAAATCAACTTTAGGTGTACAATTAATATCTATTTGGTAAACATAAGACGTACACCCAATAAGTTTTGCAGTACACCTCACGAGTGTGATAGAAACCTTACAACCACGCATCGAAAGATGGAAAACCGGTGTTCAGCTTAAAGTCTCGTAAAAAATAGCAACCTCTTTTAACCAGAAGCAGCGGTTACACATGTCTTCAGCCTTACTCTCTTCAATGCCCACCAATTCCCAGTCCTGGTCCAAAATAAGAGTACAAGGGCAACTGTAGAACGACGGTAACACTGTTGATATGAAGTGGTCCCTCTTTGTTAGGAAGGCAGCGTTATGAGACCAATTCCATCCCTCGTACGACGATCTTGCAACCATTCCTATCTCAGCAACAAATTTTCTTGTAGAGCGAGAGAAGTACTCCCCGTCGTCATTGAAATTTTTTGCTGTCATTGCATAGGTATACAAAGCTCGGTGGAAGCCTGCATCCGCTGCTGACATTAAGTATGCAATTTCCTCTTCATGACGATCCAGCCCGTAGAAATATTCTACACCCTTTATGTAAATAGTACTTGGGTTTCCCGCGTCATAGCATCTCCTTAACAACAAATATCCCACTCCCACGTACAGGGGGTGAACATATCCAACGAAGCATACACCCCAACACCGTCTGCCAACGCACGCAACGACTTGCACGTAGCGCGGAGCCTATAAAGATCTACTAAGGAGTTGTGTGCGACGCGTTCCACAACTAGAGTTTGAATCTCTGTAGGGAAACTTAGTATCGGGAACTCTGTCATTATGACGAGAAAACCGAAACGTACCCAAGTTTTTGCAAGATACGTATGTTAAGAACAACTACCGGTATATATAAGGACCTATCCATCAGTAACCAACAGTACTGAAGGGATGTCTATTACGAAAGAGTGTCTTTCTACATCACGCCAACAGTTGCAACTGATGCCAGAGTTTGCAATGAACGCCAATAGTTTCTTCTCGAAAACGCCTATGACCGTAACACGTAAACCATACCACCTAAACCCTAATCCCTAAACTGTAAACCCCCAAACCCTATACCCTAAAATCAAAAAGCTATTCCCTATAGTATTTATTGTATAAGTTAGGGACACTACAGGAAATGTGGGTATTAATAGCATCAGACTATAGCGTTTTTAATATTTCTGCTATTGTATGTCAATACTTGTTTTTTATAGCGTTTGTTAATTTAAAACGCTATATTTACTATCGCGGGAAAATAAAAAATTTTAGCCGCCTTTATTTACTAAGTGTAGCTCCAACACTTTAGAAAAAAAAATTTGCCACCAAAACATTTCTATTCACCGAGATGGCTTTGTATTGTTTCTCAGAATCTTAAACTGGAGTCTCTTTCTCCACCTCTCTCTGGCGAACTCATGGTCTCTACATCTCCATCTCTCCTCCGTCGTCTTTGCCGGTCAGTTTCTTCATGGCTTCCACCCGACAAATCTCCAATATTCGTCGTTCACTTTCTCTTCTTAATTATTTCTTATGTCCATCAAACATCAGATCTATGATGTAACTCAAAGCACGTGTCTTTCTTTAAATTAGTTTAATTTAGGATTCTAATTGAGAATTTGAGTCAGTTATAGGCTGAAAATTTCTGGGTGATTGAAGTTTTTGTTTGGCATTGTCTAAAGGTTATCCTTTTTGAAGTTCATATAAGAAGGTTTCTTCGTTGTTGTATTTGCAGAAATAGATTCAATGGAAGTTGCAATATGTTCTTGTTGTTGATGTCTGGTGGGGATCTCAATTTTTTTAATCAAAAATATTTACTCGTGTTCGAGCTTTTAATTTGATTATTACTTATTGGGATACTGATTATATCCTCTTATACTGGTTTGTTTCGTGTATTAAGTGTTGTGTTTGTAGTGAAATGGTATCCAATTATCCATTTCTTATTGGTTTGTAGGATGTTCTGTGGACCAGGAGAACTGTATGCTTTGTTTGCAGGGAAAGACGCAAGCCGAGCTCTTGCAAAGATGTCTTTTGAGGAGAAAGATTTGACTTGGGATATCTCTGGTCCTGGTCCCTTTGAGCTAGAAGCTCTTCAGGACTGGGAGCACAAGTCCAAGAGCAAGTATACCACTGTTGGCACTGTCAAAGTCACCGCATCAGGAGCGGAAACCGCATCCGTGTCTGAACCCGCAGAGACTGGTGAGAAAGACACTCTGTAACCAAGCAAGAATCTGCCGTTGTGGAGAGTGACGAGGCTCCTACTGAGCGTGATGTGAAGAACGAGTAGATTCCGTTTCAGTGATTTTTTCATAGAGACCAGCGGAAGTCGCAATGTAGAATCTCTGACGACCCTATTTCATATTCATTGGTAAGTTCACTGATCAAGCCTCCAAAGGTTGTTTCTTTGGTTCTTAATAAAACAAAGATGCCATCTTTTTGTCTTTTTCTATTTGATAGGTGTTCTTACTATGGTATCTATGATGGTGTGATCGCTGCACAAGAATCTGCAACTTGGACAGCGTTGTCCAGTCTTGTGGCGGGAAGTGCTGGAGTTGCTATAGCTGATGTGACTATTGATGCTTGTGTAACACAACTTAGCATTAGCCATCCTACCCTTGCTGCAGATATACAGAGTCTGTGTGGTATGAGTTCGTCTATTGGATCCTTGGTTGGTTTCTCATTCAGTGGTGTTTTGGTTCACTTGTTTGGGTTCAAGTAGGCTCTTTTGATTCTTGAAATTAGAAAGTTTTTGTTTTTATAGCTAAAAGGTCAATCTGTTTTTTACCTTTTTAGAAACTTGGAGAAATGGTTCTGATAATGTATGGGAATGTCTTTAGGTATAAGCCAGATTTGCACTCTCTGTTCTGCCTCAACTGAAACCAGAGACAATCTACTCTGAGACGATTTAGCCTTGCATCTGCTCCTTTCCACTCGTGGAATGATCTCATCAGTTGGAAAAAAACAAAAATAATATTTTTTTATTTCAAGATATAAATCCTAAACATACCCTAAACACCCCAACCCTAAAGGATAAAAAAGATAACTAAAGTTTGGCATTAAAAAATATATATATAAGTGTAAAATTAAAGTTTCAGTGAATATTAATTAGATCAAAATATTTTAGGGGTTTATACCCTAAACTCCAAACTTAAACCCTACATACAAATTCATAAATCTTAACTTTTCAAATTTATCATATAAAATTAAAAAGATAACACAACAACTAATATGATAACAAAAAGAAAAATCTAATTCTAATAACAAATTCCAAAAAAACAAAAATAATATTTTTTTCCTCAAGATCCAAACCCTAAACATGCCCTAAACCCCAACCCTAATATTTTGAACCTCAAGATATATAAATCTAAAATTAAATGATAATTAAAGTTTAGTTATACAATATATATATATATATGTATATATATATAATAGTTTTGGGGTTTATATATTTAGTGTGATATATGGAGTTTGGTGTATTTAAAATACTAAACCCCAAACCTTATATCATACTTCAAACTTTAAACTCTAAACTCAAAATTTATTTTTTCACAATTCACTCTTAAAAAATTATTTCAAAAATTAAATCTAAACCCCCCAACCCTAAAGTATAGACATACATGTTTATACCATACCCTAAATTAATCATATATCATAAACTCTAACTAATAAATTTGAAACTCTAATCTTCATTAAAACTCTAAAACAATTTCAAAGGTCCAAAATTTATTCATTTTAAAAATCTAATCTTAAATTTAAATCCTAAACTTCAAACACTAAATCTTAAAATCTACACTATATATTTAATACCTTAAACCCAACCTTAATCTCTACATAGAAAATCATAAATCCAATATTTACAAACTTATAATAGAAACTTTTAAACTCCAAGTATATTCTAAAACTCAAATCACATACTTAATCCTAAATCTTAACCCTAACCCCTAAACCACATATCTCATTTTAACATATATCTTAAAACATTAAATCTTAATTTTTAAATTAATTATATTTCTGTAAATAAATTAAAATTTCAAATAAAAATTTAGATTTCAATATTTAAATAATTATACCAAATTATTTAAAACTGAAATAATTTTATAATAGCTATAAATAAATAAGAAGACAATTTGTATTGTTTTTTTATGAACCATTGATTGATTTGAATAAAAGGCCCAAAATCACTCTTGTATCTATCCTCACCCTTTTCTCCTATTGGTAGAAAAAGTTGTGTGTGGATTGATAATCTTAACCATAGATTAGATATTTTGAAGTGTTCAGATTAATTGTTTTTGTCCCTCTCTCTCTCTCTCTCTCTCTCTAGTGTTCTGAATCTGGTTTTGCTTTTGTGTTCTCAGTTAAATAAAGTGGAGGAGGCTGAAGAAGCTTGATGGTGGTGGTCTCGCCACCGACTCCATATCAGAAGAAGCATGGCTCGAGAAGAGAAGACAAAGGGCTGGTGATTCTAGAACAGAACATAACTCGTGCTCTGTTTTTTCTGTGGTGATGCGACGACTAAGTGATGCGACGACAACACTCTAGAGGCTGGCGGCGGATGCTCTGGAGGCTTGAGGATGTAGGCTGGAGGCTACAGGCGGAGGAATTAGGGTTGGGCAGAGGCTTAGATTTTTTTGTCGACAGGCAGAGGCCTAGATTAGGTTTAAGTTAATTATGTTTTGGTTAATTATCTTTTGGTTTAATGTTTTAATTTGTTTTTGGTTTAATGTGTTTTTTAATTACTTGTATACTGATTTAATTAATAAATAAAATTAAATTTTAAATATGAACTAATTTTCAATTTCATTTTAATTATTTAATTATGAATTATGTTTAGGTGTAATTTTTTAATTGTTTTTAGTAATTATTTTTAATAATTTTTCAGGTAATTAAAAAATAAATTAATGACACGAAATATTTGTTATCGTTGTATGGTTAACTATAGCATAAACAAAAACCGCTATTAAAAGTGTCGGACCTATTATAACAGGCGCTGTCGGAGCGGCTAAGGAATAGCTATTATATATGACTCATAGCGTTTTCCGTCAGCTATTACTACTTTTATTTCCTGTAGTGGGAACAAGATTAGTCAATATCCTAATCCCTAAACCCTTAACCCTAAACTGAAAACCTATACCCTTAACTGGAAACCCTAAAAACACGCTTTACAACTAATGAAGAACTAATACTTCATATTACGTTTATCATACCACAAACATCCAATAAATGGTTGTTCCAAAATACAAGCATACGGTTAAAATAACAGGTTCGTCGTTATTTCGAAATACAAACATATCCGAAAAAAGCTTCGATGTAGTTAAAAAATTAACGAGTTCCTAGCTATTGAGTTCAGGGAACAGGTTCCTTGCATGTAGTCTTCTTCTGACATCCTTGAAACACCTGGAACATTTGTTCGGTTTCTTCTTTTTACTCGCCCCCTGCTGTAAACAGTAAAGTTATTATATGTGGAAAATGTGCTATTGGTTACTAGAATATTAGTAAAAGGTGTACATGAAGTGTTTTACCGGAACCTCTCCAGCTGAAAGTTTTCTTTTAATTCCTGGCCTTCCCTTCGTCCTTTTGGTCATTGGTGGATAGAGATCAACCTTTAGGATTTCTGCGGGCACTTCAACATCCTTTGGATCTGGAACCGGAAGTATGATACCCTTAACAGTTTCAGCCCATGTTTCTTTGACATGGTATTTCGAGACAAACACACTGTACTGCATTTTACGAAAAGCAGCAGCAGCAATGGCGTGTCGGCAAGGCAAACCAAGCTTCTGGAATTCTAGGCAAGAGAAAATTCATTTTTCCAGATCCACCTGGAAACCGAACCCAATTGGCTTGTGTGTAACTTCGAATATCCAAGTCGAACATGGCAAAACCAAAAGGCCCGTAGAGAGCACTAACTGTTTAACCAGTATTATCTCCAATTCGGGAGGAACATTCCCCTTCATCTTACTGATCTCCACGCGTCTGCTCTCATACCATCTACACAGCATCTGACGAATAAAATCTAGAAATGCCATTATAGGACTATCACGAGCTGGCAGAAGCGCTTTATTCAAAGATTCAGCTACATTTGAAGTCATCAAGTTATATCTCTCCCCTTCGAAATGAGAACGTGTCCATAACTTGGGGTCGATTTTCTCCAAATAATCCCAACATCTATAATCCGTTTGCTTTATAAGCTCATAGATCTCTTTAAACTCCAAAACCCTGAATGCCTCTCCTGCCCTGCCAACCATATCCTTCTGCTGCAGTCCCTTAAACTTTTCCGCAACGTTCCGCTGAAGGTGTACTTCCAAAACATATGGGTGCCGTCCACCACTAAAACCTTCCGCAGATGCTTCCACCCATCGATGCATGCCTTCAGGGACATAAATGCATACTTATCGATTTCGGTTTTAATATCGGTGATTGTTCCAAGATTTGCGTCCTTAAGTACATGCAAGTACTGTGGTAGCATCTTGTAAGACATCTCCTCTGTTCCTTGGGCCTACGCAATCGCTAGTTCTTTAGCCTTCCAAGCTTTCCAGTATGAGCATGTATAGTTGAATTTCGTTCGTAATATTCCCGGAAGTTCCATTTCACGCGGTCCAGAGTGGAGTCTTTCGTATTTCGACCGAAAAAGAACTGCAAGCACTTTTGATGTATCATGTTTTTTATACTTTCCTCGAACATCGGATATGCATACATGTGTCAAAATTGCCTTCTTGACAAGATAAGTTGGAGAATCACCGAGTTGCACAGCCAATACCCTCCAGTTGCATTCTTTGTCATATCATTTCTCCGTGAGTCGGCGTTTGCAATGCCTCAGCTTAAAAGTGCACACATTCGCAATTGCATAGATGGCCAACGTCAACTTGCACTCCGCTTTGTCTTTAAACGTCCTTCCAACGTATATATCAGAGTACTCCTTGCTGAAGTCGATCTCCAGTGGTAAGAAGCTGCGTCCATCCATTTCATTATACACCTGATCTACATCATTATATCCATACATTCTGGTACTTGTATCCCTTTCATAAATGCTTCTCTACCCTAAACTTGGGTAGTTTGGGTGACGGGAGGATCAACAAACACATTGTCATCTTCGACTTCACGGTTGTGTATGTTATATTGTTTTGGTGGAGTATCCAGAAATACATCACCACTTTCACCTGTGTCTGTTTCTTGATTGTGCGAAGACCTAACACTTGGAGGAGTAGGACTCACATAAAATGGTCCTTTCGTTGCTGTGTTCTCCACCCTGATACTCGGTCGACTCGGGGATTGGACGCTCCACAAAATCATCATCATCTTCAGTCACCTGGTTGTGTTTGTTTTTAGGTTTTGGTGGAGTGACAAGAAAAACATCAACGCCTTCGTCGGTCTCTGTTCCTTGGGTGTACAGACAATAACCAGTTCTAGAGGAGGTTATATAATCGCTTGCTTCATCTGTAATATCCTCTGAACATCTCCGCTTGGAAGGATTTTTCTTTGATTTAGAACCACCGGCAGCACCAGATCGTTAACCCCTACCAGACGGCGCCTTTCCAGACCATAGGCCTCTGCCACCACTAGCCCCAGAACGACAATTAGCGTTAACACCACCCTGTCCACCACTCCGTCCTTTAGCTGGACCTCCTTCGAAATCGTCATCGTAGTCTGTCTGACAATCATTTAGAACATAATCATGCCAGTGATTATAGTCATACTCGGGTGGATCGTCTTCATCTTCACCCATGACATCTTCCATGTTTCCTCCTCTGTCCACCTCCACAACTCCATAGGATGCTTCTACGTTAGCTTCCGTATTGTTTCCATTGTCCACTGCCATATTTTCGGCACATACCCTTTCCTTATCTTGTTCCCTACAGATTTGTTGAGGCAGATTATCTGACGCCGAACTAACTCCCCATCCTTCTTCAACATTAGCTTCCTTATTCTTTCCATTATCCACTGCTATATCTTCTATACAAACCTTTTCCTTATCTTGCTCGCAATTCTTTTTATGAGGAAAAGACTCAGTATCTGGATTAACCCCACAGCCTGCCTCAATAGGTTCTCCCCTTTTATCTTTATCTTTGGACTTTTCAACCATCGCAGCAGACTGTGAGTTCACTCCTAAAGATGCTTCAAATGCTTGAATGTGCATCAATAAAACTTCATCTTCATCAGGCGCTCCGATGGGTGCATTAATTTGGGACGTAATAACTCTTTCAGACCTTAGAAATATCATTTCTCCGGCAACACACTCTCTAAATGTGACGAACACATTAACTGATTTGTCTGCTCAGTGAAGAGCCTTAAAAATCCTAAAGTCAGTGTTGGTTGCTATCTCAACTGGAGCAGCCTCTGTACCCACCATATCACTCTCTCCATCATTAAGCCAATTGCACTTTTCGGTGGAGATTTCCCTTCCCGAGAGAACATACTCAGCCCGTCAACGCCAGTAATTCCCGAGGAATCGACTGTTCTACCCATTCTATCATTATCTATCTTGAAATCCCAAGATCCATTGTCATACATTACCCACCTCCCAGCCATAACGACAATGTAAGATTTACAGCGACCTATAGTCAAATACAAAGTCCCCGTTAATTTAAGCTAACAAAGAAAGCACAAATTTCAGAAATTAATTAGTGAAGATGAGATTTCTATCACTATACCTTCGGTGCTGTTGCTACTGATTTCCTTCCCTTTACCAACAAAACTTGACCCCAAGTTCCGACCTCCGATATTCGTTTCCATCATTTTCATTGTCGGTGGATGCATTTCCACAACCTCAGATGAACAAGAGCTCTTCTTCTATAAGGGTTCCTTTTTATTGTCCACCAGTCTTTATTTACTCTCACCATTAACGACTAAGCAGATACACAACTTAATTTATTAATATAATCACAAATATCAGAGTTCAGTAACTGGCGGAAAAATATGAGGTGAAAGGACAAATTTTTAACTTTTACCGGTCACCATAAAAAAAGAATAAAAACATCGGCCGGACGCTCGCACGTGCGAAGGGTTGCTTTTCTCGTGGGTCACCAAGTCTTTGGATCGTTTTTAGTGGGTCGCAATGCTCAGTTTACTAGGTCACTTTCCTAAAGTCTATGGGTCAAAAGGCCAAAATGGGCATCGATTTTCCCTCTCTCCCCTACGTGTCTGAGTTGCAAATTAAAACCTGGGCCAATCCACTTCTACAATTAAAAACTACTGGCGACCCATATACACAACAGACTCCAACAAAACTTGGGTGATAGAGGAACCGGAACAGATTGTTGACACGGACAAGGACCACATCTCCCACGTGCCATGGCCTTCCTTTGCCTGGCTTTGCCACTTGGATCTATTAAAGTGAGTTTGTGTTTTGTGTTTCTAGGACCACTTTTGTTGTGATAGATATGAGCGCACATCGATGCATCTATATAAGATCATCTCTAGAGAAACGCTCTATTTTAAAATTTGCGCAACTTCACATTTGAAGTTTTAAGTTAGTATTCTTCAAAAGTAAAATTTTAAACTTAACTTCAAAATAATTTATATTATATCCTTATATTTATGATATTTAATTTAAATTCATAAAATTTATAATAAATAGCACATATATAAAAATATTATAGGAAAATTAATTTAGAAAATGATACAGTAAAATGTAAAATTTTACATAGAAATACATTATTAAATATTAAATTACAAGTAAAATACTACATTATTCTATAAAACTGTTTCGTAATACTTCCAAATATGATCAATTAGTGCATTTGTTAAGTTTCTTTTCTAGTATTGTTGTTATTTAAATCTAGTTTTGAAAAAACTGATTTTAAAGTTTTATTTAATTTTATTTTAAAATTAAAATTATAAAAGTAAATTTGAAATATTTATGAGTTATAAAATTTTGAAGGATTAAAAGATTAAAGGACAAAATATTTAAGAATAATAAAAATATAATATGTAAATATAAGGACCAAATGCAATGAAAAATATGAAACTTCAAATTTGAAGTTTTTAGTAGTGACACTCTATATTTGAAGTTTCACTACTCAAAACTTCAAATTTGAAATTTTGAAATTTTTTTTTGAGAACAAAAAATTTCATCTTTGAAGTTATAGAGTGTCTTTTGAGATGCTCTAATAGTATAATTCACACGGTGTACAATATTCTCATTAATTATTTCCTGAAATAATTAAATGATGAGTATTGGTAATATATAGCTAGCTAGGAAGGATTATGTTGATATTTTGTGACATTTTCTTTTACCAAAATGAGTTGAAAGTTTTATGTTTCAGATGAACTTATCTCCCCCAATGATTTTTTAGACCATTTTGCCATACTTTACCTAAGTAAGATCTTCACTCTATAATCCCTTCACAGTTTTTTCTTAAAATGACTAGCTGTGCAATTAGCGGTGGATTGGTTATTTATCTGAACTGATATAGTTCTAACATTTTAAAGATTTAAACCACATACTTTATATATATAGATATTTTTATTCGCTGATTTAGTTGTAGTGAAATTACAAATAAAACAAAATTTAAAATATTCAGTGAAAAAGTGAGAAAAAGGATTAAGATGAATATTTCTGTGTGCTTTTCTTGTAATAATAAGAAAAGATTATAAATTTTAAGATATTTCGTTATATATCATGTCATTTTTTGTTTATTTTTGATAATTCGAGGATATTTGGTGGGATGAGGTCTATGTAACTAGTCTACTGGAGGTTTGTCTAAATATTTATGTCGCATGGTAGAGTTGGGTTCGCGGGTCTACCCGTTCCGATTGACCCGTTTAACCGTGGATCGACTTATTTTCTTTACTCAAAATTCCGACCCGTGTGGAAACCCACTTAGTCTAGTGGTTTGACTAAGTGTTCATAAATGCTTTTACACCAGGAGGTTTATAGTTCAAACCCAGCAAAAGCAAATTATAGTTATGAAGAAAGGGATTACAAGAGATCTTCAAAATGGTGCATGACGTACCATCGAACATGGATTTTATAGGATGGCTCGAAGTAAAGCAGTCAGACGTATATTCTCATAAGATGGTAGAATTGTCAGCTATAGAATCGTCTATGTAATATTTATCATTGTTGTAATAGCATAATTAATCAGACGTTTAAGAAAAAAATTTCGACCCACCGACCCGCAGCGAAAGATTCAAATACCCATAGCCGCCCTACTCTGATCTGCGGATTATCCGTGGGACCCGTGGGTAATAAAATTTTATTAAAATAATTATTTTAATTATATATTAATTATTTTGTAATAAAATAATTATAATTATATATTAATAATTAAAATTAGGACAAAGACCCATATACACTAGATATATAAATACAAATAAAAAATAAATAAGTAAAAAATGAAAATTTTATAGTTTTGAATTATATGTTTTCAAATTCAAACTTTTTCTAAATTCTTTTTTTCAAATTTTCTTTTTGAAATTCGAAAATATTTTTTTAACTATTTTAAAAAGTTTTATTTTCAAAGTTTGAATTTTGAATTTTCTTTTTTAAGTTTTAAACCCCAATTCCAAATCCCCACCCCTTAACTCTAAACCTAAGTCTAGATTAATTAACCCAAGAGATATAAGTGTAAAATACCTCTTTAATAAAACACTTTGGTCATTTTGATCCTTAAAGACTATGTTTGTGACAAAAACTTTTTAGGGCTATTCTAGGGTGTTTTTCTTTTACAAAAATATTTTTTTGCGGATACCCGCGATTCAAATTCGACCGATCCGCATCCATCCAGCTTAAAATTGACTCGACCCATACCCATATGTTGAATTTTTTTAATTGGCCGATCCGCAAGGCTGCACCCACTCTGCAGCGGGTCAAACGGACAAGACCCGCGGGTAAAAACTTAAATTCCCAGCTCTATCACATGGTTATATAAGCGGATGAATATAAGCTTATAAGTTTTGAATTCGTGGTGTTTTAGCACCTTTAGTAACTCGCCATACCACTCTACTATGCTTGTTGTTAATATTATGTCATATTTCCAGTCTGTAATTTTTTTGTTTGCTTGAATGAAAATAGATTAGAATCACAAATAATTAACAGTCAGTTTATGTATATATTTCGTAGTTGAACAATAGTAAGATAATGTATGCGATTATTCCAAAAACGAAACAAAAATACAGTAATTAGGATAGTTATTACATGAGGTCCACCAATGTTAAATACAGATGTATATAATAGATCGATACCAATACCAATTAATATCATCTTTTGGAATATTGTTGCTAAATAGATAAAAATCGGTACAAGTATTTTGCTTTAGTTTGTCATTTTCACTAGAGATTTTGATTATTACGTAACTTATGATGTCGCATTACCATTAACCTATTAAAGACAAGTAAAAAATGGTCTTTACTCGATTGATTTTCTTCTCTTTTTTTGTCAAGACGATTTTCTTTTAAATCCACTATTTTCTATCTTTAGGTCGTCTTTTGGTACCCCCATTACATAAATTGCTATCTTCCTCTTGTTTAAGTTATAAAAACATTACATGACCATATACTTCTTTCTTTTCTTTCTTTCTTTTTTCGTAAAAGAAGACTGTTATGAATCGTTTAAGTGGATGCCATAACCAAAGGTCCATTGAACCTTAGGCGGTCCGACTTCATAATCCTAGTCGGTTTAGGATTTGTACTATTTCCTTTTTCTTTTTCCTAATTGGTTTATGATTTCTTGTAACTCCCTATATAAGGGCATCTTATGATTATGAATAAGATAGAACTTTTCCCCTAATATTACAACACGTTATCAGCACGAAACTCTAAGAAACCCTGAGCCAAAAGTTTTTGACTCAAAACCTTAACTCTCTCGATTGAAACCCTTCACCGCGAGAACCCCGTGATCGTGAACATTTATCCCGTATTCAAGGAGTTCCAGTCCCCGACCTTCTCTTGTTCGTAATCCTTCTCTTGTTCGTGAGAATTGTGATCCATTCAACCCAATCGGAGGATAAGGTAATTCTCGATAAACCCTAATCATGTTAAAATCGAAACCCTAATAAACCCTAATCATGTTTTACATGTTAAAATCGAAACTCTATGTCCTAAAACCTGAAACTTATGATTAAAACTTATCAAAACATGATCTTATATACAAAATCTAAGAAAATCAAAGATCAAATCTTCTATCCTAACCGCATATATGCATATCGCATATTATGCATGTAAATCGAAGAAAACCTAAGCTAAGATATGTTCGATTTTTATCCAAACCCTAACCAAAGTTGTTTACATATCTAAAGCCCTAATTAAACTAAAGTTTCAGACCTAATTATTAACATAATCAGATCGCATAAGGCTTGATAAAAATCGATGCATATAACTATTCTTCTAATCGCATGTTTTGAGTTAAAATCTGTTTTTATTTTATCAACTAGTCCTAATCGCATGATAGAACCTGATTTCTCTGAAAATTGAATATGATCACATGATCTAATAATATCCGTGAACTAGTCCTAATCTGCATGATAGGTTTGCTAAATTCATGCTTTAAATTGATTGATTGATTGATAAACCCAATTGAATGCTTTTGAGATAGAAATCGCATACTAGATTGATTGTTTTCACACGTTCTCAACTTGATCAAAATTAGACTAGCATGTTTATGTTAAAACCTTGATTAATCACATGGATATAATATAATCTTAGCATGATTCGTTTATATGATCCGATAGGTTGTTAGTATGAATCCCATGATGCTTGCTTGATTGTTTGATTGCGTTCACATGATTCCATTCTTATGTACACTTAGAATTCGCATGCTAGGCTTGCATTATATCTGTATGACCGCATGAACATATAGTAATTGCTTGTTAGGAATATCTTGTTTGGTCGTGAGACTTGTTTGATGAACACATTACACGTTTAAAGATCTAAAGTATAAAATATATGATTTCAGATGTCGAAAATCAACAACTTGGACTTTGCTGCCCTAAATCTCTCAGGAGATAATTACTTACAATGGGCACTGGATACTAAGATTATCATGAAATCAAAGGTACTTGGTGAATGTATCACCGAGGGCAACAATGCAACTAAAAAAGATAGATACATGGCTATCTTAATTATTCGCCATCATCTTACTGAGAGTCTCAAAGATCAATATTTGACAATTGAGAATCCCTTAGACCTTTGGACAGAATTGAAAACAAGATATGATCACCAAAGAACGGTGATATTACCAAAGGCTATGTATGATTGGAGGAATCTCAGAATCCAGGACTACAAGTCCGTGGATGAGTATAATTCAGCCTTATTTAAGATAGTTTCTAAATTGAAACTATGTGGTGAGGAAATACGGATAAGGATAGTTTCTAAATTGAAACTATGTGGTGAGGAAATAACGGATAGGATATGCTAGAAAATACCTTTTCCACCTTCCACACAAGTAACGTATTGTTACAACAACAATACCGTGAAAAGGGCTTCACGACATATGCAAATCTGATCTCATGTATATTGCTTGCTAAGAAAAGCAATGAATTGTTGATGAGAAACAGTGATTTGAGACCTCCTGGATCAACCCCACTACCTGAAGCACATGTAGCCGCAGAGGCAAATAAAGAAACTAACCATGTTCAGAACAATAGCCAACGCGGCCGTGGCCGTGGAAGATGGCAAGGACGTGGCCGTGGCCACCACAATGCTTTTGGTCGTGGACAAGGGAACCATTATGGCCGCGGTCGTGGCTATCAACCCAAATTTAGCCGTGGCCGAGGCCGTGGCCGAGGCCGAGGCCGTGGTATCTCCTTTAAACCACAAAACCCACACAAATTCGTGTGCCATAGGTGTGGAATGAGTAACCATTGGGCTAAAACATGTCGGACTCCCAAACATCTCGTTGACCTTTACCAAGAGAGTTTGAAAAGGAAGAATCCTGAAGCCCACTTGATCTATCAAGATGGTGAAGATGATTTTGATCATGAACGAGATGACCTTATGGAGTATGAAACGTTTGATTGCTTAAAAGAATCAAGTTGATTTCGGCATCAAACTTTTGTGTTTTCTTTGCTTTTGTTTTTTCTTTGTTTTCATTATTTCTTTGAATTTGATTTTTTTTATTTCTTTGTCTAATTAAAACTTAATAAAATGAATGAATGATTTTCGAAATTAAGTCTCTAAAATATCATCCAAAATCTCTTCATTAATTCTATGATTCTTGTTTTGAAGAATGAAAGATAACATGGATATATTTGTGGTAGACAGTGGATCAAGCCACACGATTTTAAGAGACAAAAGATACTTCGTTAATCTAGCACTTTAAAACGCCAACATAAGTACTATAGCGGGTATAGCCAATTTAATAGAGGGCTACGTATCTACAAATATCTGATGCATTATATTCATCCATCTCAAAGAGAAGCCTTGAGTTTTAAAGATATCTGAATGAATGGTTTCCATATTGAAACTAAGAGCGAAGGAAACAAAGAGTTCCTCCAGATACTTGAAATCACTCAAGGCCATAAGAAAGTCTTAGAGACTATACATGCGCTCTCTACTGTCTTTACTATGCCAAGATCAGTATGATAGAGGCTAATGCCACGGTAAACAAAGTGTTTACTGAAAATTTCAATCTTTGGCACGACCGGTTAGGCCATCCCGGTTCGAACATGTTGCGAAAATTGATATTGAATACAAATGGGCACACATTGAAAGAACGAAGAGTTATCCCTAAGAATCTCATGTGTGTAGCATGTTCACAAGGAAAACTCATTGTTAGGCCATCACCTATTAAAGTGACTAAGGAAACAATAAACTTTTTGGAAAGAATACAAGGCGACTTCTGTGGACCAATACACCCACCTTGTGAGACGTTTTAGATACTTTATGGTTCTCATTGATGCGTCCAAAAGATGGTCGCATGTATGTCTATTATCAACCCGAAATTTGGCGTTTGCGAGGTTACTTGCTCAGATAATCTGTTTAAGAGCTCACTTTCCAAATTTTCCTTTAAAGACAATACGTCTTGATAATGCTGGTGAATTCACGTCCCAAGCGCTTAATGATTATTGTATGTCCATGGGGGTAAGCGTAGAACATTCTGTGGCACATGTACATACACAAAACGGATTAGTATAATCATTTATCAAACGCATACAGCTAATTGCTAGACCATTACTTATGAGATCAAAACTCCCGATCTCAGCTTGGGGATATGCCATTTTACATGCAGCTGAACTAATTCACATCAGGCGATCTAGTGAGCATAGATATTCCCCATCACAATTGCTTACGGGTCGCGAGCCAGATATATCCCATCTTAAGATATTTGGATGTGACGTTTATGTACCAATTGCACTACCACAGAGAACTAAGATGGGTCCTCAAAGGAGGATGGGGATATATGTTGGATATGACTCTCCCACAATAATTAAGTACCTTGAGCCAACTATGGGTGATTTGTTTAAAGCCAGGAACGCGGATTGTCATTTTGACGAATCCAATTATCCAACATTAGGGGGAGATAATAATAAGCTGGTAAAAGAAATTACATGGAATCAACCATCTTTGTCCTGGCAGGATCCTCGGACTCAGGAATGTGAATTAGAAGTCCAAAAGATAATACACTTACAAAAGCTAGCGAATCAATTGCAAGACTCTTTTGCTGACCCGAATAGAGTAACAAAGTCATATATACCAGCTGCGAATGCACTGCCCAAGAAGGACACAATCAAGTTGCTACAGAGCCTAGAGCACGTTTCAAACGTGGTAGACCAATAGGTTCCAAAGATAAGAACCCTCGGAAACTAAAGAATGGTGCTGAGAATGAATCCGAGGCTAAGGAAACCCTAGACATGGCCAAACCTAAGGTGCCTAATAATGAGGCTTGGGACGCCAAGCTTCAAGGTGCTAAAGTTCCTGATAATAATGAAATCTCAATAAATTATGTCATGTCTGGAATACAATGGAACCGAAAGAATGTCGACATTGATAATATATTTGCATGCAATGTAGCACTTGAAATTATGGATATAAACGAGGATCATGAACCCACGTCTATCTTTGAGTGCACTCAACGACCAGATTGGGGTAAATGGAAAGAAGCTATAAACGTGGAGTTAAATTCTCTAAAGAAAAGAAAGGTTTTTGGCCCAATAATTCGGACAACTTTTGATGTCAAACCAGTTGGATATAAATGGGTCTTTGTGAGGAGAAATAATGAACATGGTGAAATCGTGAGATATAAAGCACGGCTAGTTGCACAAGGATTCTCACAGAGACCAGGAATAGACTATGAGGAGACATACTCCCCTGTGGTGGATGCTACTACTTTTCGATTTCTAATAAGTCTGGCTATAAGAGAGAAATTAGACTTGCGGTTAATGGATGTAGTAACTGCATATTTATATGGTCCACTGGATAATGAGATATACATGAAGGTACCAGAGGGTATTGAGCTGCCAAACGCAGTAAGTTCTCGAGAACAATATTGTATAAAGTTGAACAAATCACTTTATGGATTGAAACAATCAGGTCGAATGTGGTACAATAGACTAAGCGAGTACTTAGTGAAAGAGGGCTATAAGAATGATCCAATAAGCCCGTGTATATTCATAAAGAAATTCAATAAGGGCTTTGTAATAATCACAGTGTATGTTGATGACCTGAATATCCTAGGAACCTCTGGAGAAATTTTCCAAACAGTTGAATATCTTAAGAAATAATTTGAGATGAAAGACTTAGGAAAAATGAAATTTTGTTTGTTTGGGATTACAGATTGAGCACCTTGAACATGGAATCCTTGTGCATCAAAAGGCATATACAGAGAAAGTGCTCAAACGATTTAACATGGACCAATCTCACCCATTGTCTAGCCCCATGGTCGTGAGATCTCTTGGTTTGGACACGGATCCTTTTGGTCCTAAGAAGGACGATGAAGAGAAGTCCTTGGTCCCGAAGTGCCATATCTCAGTGCCATAGGAGCTTTAATGTATCTGGCGAGCCACAGTAGGCCAGACATATGTTTTGCCGTGAATTTGTTGTCTAGATTTAGCTCATGTCCGACCCAAAGGCACTGGAACGGGATTAAACATATTCTTCGTTACCTACAAGAAACGAAAGACTTGGATTTATTTTATGCTAACCAACCCAAAGAAGGGTTAATTGGTTTTGTTGATGCAGGTTATCTCTCGGATCCGCACAATGCTCGATCTGAGACAGGTTATGTTTTTACACACGGCGGTACTGCTATATCTTGACGATCCATGAAGCAAACAATGGCAGCCACATCTTCCAATCATGCCGAGATATTAGCCATCCATGAGGCTAGCCGTGAGTGTGTTTGGTTGCGGTCCATGACCCAACATATTAGAGTCGATTGTGGGATTTTCAAAGGGAATGAAGCACCAACCATCATGTACGAGGACAATGCCGCATGCGTAGCTCAACTTAAAGATGGATACATCAAAGGAAATAGGACGGAACACATTCTACCGAAGTTCTTCTTTACACATGAGTTGCAGAAAATTGGCGAGGTCCAAGTACTACAAGTTCGTTCAAGTGATAATTCAGCAGATCTATTCACCAAGTCACTTCCAACCTCAACGTTCAAGAAGCTTACGCATCAGATCGGGATGCGTCGACTGAAGGACATTCAGTGAGGTACAAAACAGGGGGAGTAATACGTGTTGTACTCTTTTTCCTTAACCATGGTTTTATCCCTTTGGGTTTTCCTGGTCAGGTTTTAATGAGGCAACATCCAAAACGTATTACGATCTCTTAATGGTTATAACATCCAAGGGAGAGTGTTATGAACCGTTTAAGTGGATGCCATAACCAAAGGCCCATTAATCCTTAGGTGATGTCTTGCATATTTACATGTTTTTAGTATTCATATCTTATGCATTTTGATCATATAATATAGGCATTAGGCATCTTTAGGCTCATTATTGCATTCATAAGTCCTTATTAGGTGTTGGAGTGTACTTGGGAGTTATTGGAGGTGTTTGGGAGTATTGTGATCAAAAAAGGGGTGAAAGATGAACATGGACGGAGGCCTTAGAGATATCTTCTGATGCTAAGATTTGGTGGAGACACAACATTTTGAGTTAGCTTTCCAATAGAAGTGGTTTCAAGTCATTTGGAGCCATATTGGAGAGGTTATGATCTATTCATTGGAAGCATGTCAAGACACCCGACCTGGACTGCTCAGGTGAGAGTACCCGCGCGGGACACACCAGGGACAGGCAAGAACGGACCATGATGCGCTGCCAGACTGCTCGGGACACATGACCCACGCGGGACGGCGGCCAGGACATGGGCCGGTGCGCGGCCTAGCATGCGCGGAGCAAGATACCCGCGCGGCCTAAAGGGAACGGACACAGCTCATTCGCGGCCTGGAGTGCGCGGGACAGGACAGGCTCGAACAGGCCCGGACAGGAACAGATACGCGCGGGTCGGGACGCTCGGGACAGTGCACCCGCGCGGCTGGCCGGTTTGGACAGGGATTTTTCTGCCCGGGTCAGGATGCTCGGGTTGGATCCTGGACTTTACCCTGAGCGTTTTTATCATGTCTGGCCGAGATTTAATAACCTCAGGGCCATTTTAGTTATTTCTTTTTATATTTTTAAGGGCTTTCAAGCCTCATATAAATACTTATGTAATCTCCTTGAGGAGACAACTTCTTTTCTCTCAAAAACATAATAAGATCTTGAAGAAAGTTTGGATCTTTGATCCTTTTGATCTCATTTCTTTTGTGTTTATTAGATTATCTTCTTCTCTAATCATGTTTAGCCTTGAATCATCATTGATTTTAAGGTTTTCTATGGCTATTAGTGAGTAGATCTATCTAGGGTTCATGGGCTTAGGAGACTAAGGGTGATTAGGTGTAGATCTAAGATGTTTTAGTGTAGATCTTCTTTTTCCTTGCTTGATTGAGTGCTCTTCATGCTATTTTGGAGTTGGCCTCTTCAAAATAGAGCCATAGGCATTTCATGCCCGAAAGGTGTTCTATGAAATGCCTGAACCAACTCTTCAATGCTTTTAACATTCTTTACCAAAGAGATTTGTTGTTAAAGGTGTTAAGATAGTTAATGGACTTGATCTTAATGATTGCTTTCATATTATTCAACCTAAGAGATTAGATGCTTGAGATATGTTTGTGAATGAGCATTCATCTAGAGATAGAGCTTGCTTAGGATTGTGTCCAGGCTTAAGGTGTTAGATTGATTGAATATTTGCCATCTTAGATTAAAGCTTGATCACCCGAAGTCAATTCCCTTGTCCCAAGAACCCCCTTTGCCTCATTGAGAAAGAAAGTTCACTCTTTTATTGCATTTTTAATATTGTCTTAGTTTCATAATTATCTTCTTATCATGGTTGCACTTAGATTAAGCATAGGCTTGCATTCCCTTTGCATTAAGATCTCTTAGAATTGGATTGACATCTTGTATTCTACAACATTTGATTGGACCCTTGAAAATTCCTTCATCAAATTGGCGCCGTTGCCAAGTTCTAAGTTGATTTTGACATTAGGATTTAGTCATTTGCTTGAGACTAAGTCATTTTTCTTTTATTGTGTTATTGCTTCTCCTTGCTGTTTTCCCTTTGCATTTCAGGTGCATGATAACTAGAAGCAGAGGTGCATCAAACTTGACACCTACTGTTGAAGAAATTGCTACACTTGAGAGGGAGATTGCAAGAAAGAGAAGAGAAGAAGAGCAACAGGCTCACTTGCAGAGATTGGGGTTTGATATGGAGCATCAGTCTCAAGATGGTGATGCCCTAGGGGGCAATGGTCCAAGAGCTGACAACATAAGACCACAGCGCCAGCCACAACAGCCACAGCGCCAAGCTAGAGCCATTGGAGCCTATGATCAACCTCACATTCATGGTCATAGGCTAGGGATAAGAGCACCAGCTGTGGAGAACAACAACTTTGAGATCAAATCAGGGCTGCTGAATTTGATCGAGAACAACAAGTTTCATGGCCTTGCTGTGGAGGATCCCCTTGATCACTTGGACACATTTGATAGCTACTGTAGCTTTTCCAAGACTAATGGAGTCTCTGAAGATGCTTTCAAGCTGAGGTTGTTTCCCTTCTCTTTGGGAGACAAGGCACATCTATGGGAGAAGGCTCTTCCAAGTGACTCTATCACAACTTGGAATGAGTGCAAGAGGGCATTCCTAGAGAAATTCTTCTCTACCTCAAGAACAGCCAAGATCAGAAATGAGATCTCTAGCTTTCAGAAGAAGAACCTTGAGAGCTTTAGTGAAGCATGGGAGAGGTTCAAGGGCTATTGGTCTCAATGCCCACATCATGGCTTCACCAAGGAGAGTTTGCTTAGTACCTTCTACAGAGGTGCACTACCAGAGTTCAAGAGCAGATTGGACACAACCAGCAATGGGTTCTTCTTAGGCAGAACTGAGCAGGATGCTGAGGAGCTGGTGGAGAACATGGCCAAGAGTGACTCAGTCTACAGTGATGAGCATGATAGGGTCAACAGAGGCAGTGATGAAGATGGTCAGCACACAAGGAAGGCGCTTAAATCTCTCCAAGAGAAGTTGGACAAGATTATTGCAGAGAAGGCTAAGCAGGAGCAGATTAACTCCATTGGGAACCAGCAACAAAAGCAGCCTGCTGGGCCTAATCAGGTCAATGGTGTAGAAGGTCAAGAGGAGTTGTGCTTCATTAATGCTAATAGGACATGGTACAGGAAAGAGCCCAACTTCCAGTACCAAAACAACTATCAGCAAAGACCTTACTACACAAATCAGCAAGGAGGTTACCAAGCCAACCAGCCTACTCAGCCCCAAGGAAGCTCTTCTCAAGCTCAGGCTCCAAGTTCAAATTTGGAGTCCATGTTCAAGCAACTCTTAGAAGCTCAAGAAAGAAATGCTAAGAACATTGGTGATGAGTTCAAGAACATCCATGCCAAGATTGATGGAACATATTCTGACCTCAACAACAAGTACATGCAACTTGCCTCTCATCTCAAAGCTTTGGAGAGCCAGGTTGCTTCTATATCTTCATCCTCCAAGAGCCCAATGGGATCTCTACCAGGAAAACCTGAGAAAATTCCCAAGGAATCTTGCAATGCCATCCTCTCTACTACTTCTTCAAAGATTAAGATTTGCACTCATGAGAAAGATAAGGATGAGATTGAAATGTTTGGCACTGAGTTTGGGGATGTTGAGAGATTTGTTTTGGCCACAGCTGAAGCACATATTCTGAGGGATGCTGCCAAGAAGGCTGAGGTAAAGAGTCTGCAGCAAGCTGAGCCTCGAGCTGAGACACCAACTGTGAAACGAGCAGACAACAAGCTGAAAGACGTGGAGCAGGAAGACACTGAGTTTGAGCTATCACCATATGATAAGCTCCCCTTTCCCCAAAGAGTTCTCACCAAAGCTCAAAAGAAGGTGATCTCAAAGTTCAGGAAATATCTTAGTGATGTTGGAGTCAAGCTTCCAGAGATATCAGGTATGCGTGAAGCTCATGTCCAGATGCTGCTCATCAAGGACATTCTAGACCACCAGGCTGAAGTGGCTGAGCCTTTGGACATCTCCATTCTGAAGATTGATCCACCAACCCCTCCAAAGTCCCTCCCTAAGCTTGAGTCTCAAGGAAAGTTCACCTTGTCTTGCTCCCTTGGTAAACTAGCTATGGATGATGCTCTTGTTGATAGTGGTGCTAGTGTGAATGTCATTTCCTTGGATATGGTGAAGAGTCTTGGGATTGAAAGCATGGAACCAAATACTCCTTCTCTCACCTTTGGGGATTCTTCTTCTACAACCCCACTTTGCATAATCAAGGACTTCCCTTTAAAGATTAGATCCTGCACCATACTCATTGACCTCACTGTTTTGAAGATGGTATCTGAAGAGAGAGTCCCTTTGATCCTTGGCACTCCTTTCTTCACAACAGTTGGAGCTTGGATTGACTTTCCCAACAAGAAGGTCACCCTCATGCATGTCAACAAAGCTGTTTCCTATCCTCTCCAACCTCCAATGGAATCAAGCTATTGTGGGACAATCACTTGTGATGCACAAGCTGTTGAGAAGCACCAAGATGAAGTGGCTGTTTGTAAAAAAGAAGGTCTTGATGGAGAGTCTATCTAGGGTTCATGGGCTTGGGAGACTAAGGGTGATTAGGTGTAGATCTAAGATGTTTTAGTGTAGATCTTCTTTTTCCTTGCTTGATTGAGTGCTCTTCATGCTATTTTGGAGTTGGCCTCTTCAAAAATAGAGCCATAGGCATTTCATGCCCGAAAGGTGTTCTATGAAATGTCTGAACCAACTCTTCAATGCTTTTAACATTCTTTACCAAAGAGATTTGTTGTTAAAGGTGTTAAGATAGTTCATGGACTTGATCTTAATGATTGCTTTCATATTATTCAACCTAAGAGATTAGATGCTTGAGATATGTTTGTGAATGAGCATTCATCTAGAGATAGAGCTTGCTTAGGATTGTGTCCAGGCTTAAGGTGTTAGATTGATTGAATATTTGCCATCTTAGATTAAAGATTGATCACCCAAAGTCAATTCCCTTGTCCCAAGAACCCCCTTTGCCTCATTGAGAAAGAAAGTTCACTCTTTTATTGCATTTTTAATATTGTCTTAATTTCATAATTATCTTCTTATCATGGTTGCACTTAGATTAAGCATAGGCTTGCATTCCCTTTGCATTAAGATCTCTTAGAATTGGATTGACATCTTGTATTCTACAACATTTGATTGGACCCTTGAAAAGTCCTTCATCATTAGGCGGTCCGACTTCATAATCCTAGTCGATTTAGGATTTGTACTTTTTCCTTTTTCTTTTTCTTTATTGGTTCATGATTTCTTGTAACTCCCTATATAAGGGCACCTTATAATTATGAATAAGATAGAACTTTTTCCCTAATATTACAACAAAGACTATATATTCTTCACATTGTATGATAAGGTAGTAATTGATTGTGTCATTCCAAGCTAAGGTTTTCTATTTAATTTCACTCATTGAATATGTTTCTTTCTATCACATGCAAGCCCTAATTTCTAAGGATGTGAACAGCCTAATTTAACCAGTTTGGATCTGATATATTCATAGCCAAAGTTTGCTTTTTCTTATATATATATATGGACCCTTCTTATCAGTTAAACCTAATTTGAACCATCTATATTATATATTGACAAAGACGTTATTATAACAAATTTATATGTAATGTGAAGATGTATATTCTATATCAGTTCGTTTGTTGAGTACTATACGAAATATTACATGCATGTGTGATGAGGATGGACTAGATTGGAGTTCGTGTTTTGTGATATCAGTAACTTGTTAAGTTTGGAGAAGAGATATATACATATTGGAAATTTAGATTAAGTGTAAATGATATTATTTGAGAAGAAAAGAAAAAGAGTTATTTTTTTTTAAAAGAAAAGTTTCTTAAATTGTTTCTGGAAGAATATGTAGAGTAAGTTCTCGTTATCTATACAAGAAGAATGTACCTCTATGAAGAAAGGTGTCTCTGCAAAATAATAAAAATCGAGAGATCTTTGTTTGGTGCTTGTGTGATCAAGCATTTGGAGTTAGTGTTGTGATTTAGGTATTGAAGTACTTGCTGACATACTTCCGAGTTTAGGAAAATTGAAGTCTAGGCTCTAGGAGAAGTTTTAACTTAGGACTGAGATTATCCTAAAAAGTTCTTGTAATATAAAAGGGTGGTATTTCAGGAGGTTTGTGCTTAATTTATGCATTATTAAATTGATGTAATTTGCTTTCTTGTTATAATGAATTCGAAAAGAGAAACTTGTGGCTTCTTTACTTTGCGCACTCTATTACTCTGACCTCACTACACTTACAATTGGTACCAAAGAGGGTCACTTAAGTTACCGCTGAGATCTTGAAAGGTGAGGACAGAAACTGTTCAGGAAGAAAGATCAAAATTTTGATGGAACCATATTAAGAGGGAACATCTATGAAAAGATCCCGACGTCTTATTCATCCAATTATGGATATTGGAAGGAACATATGCAAGCCTTTATCAGTGGTCTTGATGAAGATTGTTGGAGTTCTATAGAGGCTGGTTGGAGTCAACCGGTGATGGTTGATGATGAGAGTTGAAGTTCTCAAGGCAAGAAATCAATGGACTGCTGTAGAGAAGAAGGCTTCAAGTGGTATTTCTAAGGTCAAGACTGTGATTTATAATGCTATTGATGCAAGCTATTTTAAGGTAATTATTCAGTGTGCATCAGCTCAGAAGGCGTATAAGACATTGGAGAATATGTTTGAAGGTACTACAAGTGTCAAGCGAACCAAGCTGGATATGTTAGCATCTAAATTTAAGAATCTAAGGATGGATGAAGAGGAAACCGTGGCTCAGTTAGTGCTGAAGAGATTGTTGCCATTAAATTTTTAGTCAACTCTACATTAGAAGAAGCTCATAATCTTGATGAGATGGATTTTGATGAGTTTGTTGGGATTCTTCAAGTTTTTGAGCTGAGCAAATCATGTGGAGAAAAGAAGAAGAAGAAAGAGATCCACATAGAATTGCTTTCAAGGGTTCATCTTCTGAAGTTCCTATAACGATGCTCTCAAGAAAATTTTCTAAGTATCTGAAGCTCCATTGAAGCAAAAAAGGAGAATGGAAGAAGACATGATTCAAGAAATTCATCATCAAAAATACAATTCTATGAGTGCAGAGAGTTTGGACATGTTCGGTTTGAATGTGAAAATTTTCAAAGGCAAAACAAGAAGAGGGACGACAAAAGTGATGCTCATGCTGATTCAGACGATGGTGAGATGGTAAAGAACTTTGTGGTATTAACAACTCAGAGACTGGTTCTGAGAAAAAAATCTGCGGCGAGATCTGCATCAGCGTCTGTGTCAGGGTCTTCATGTGGAGGTGATGATAATGATGGAAGATTTGATCTTGCTGAGAACTATGAAAAGTTGTATTAAAGTTGATTCAAGCTGGTTAAGACGAATTCAGATTTGGCTAAGGAGAAAGCCAAACTAGAAGTTCAAGTTGCTGAAAGCACTTAAATATGCATCAGAGAAAGTAGAAGAAGCACGACATGCTAGTTCTCAATTTAGGGGAATCCAGAAAGGTTTGAAGATTCTGAATAATGGGACGAATCAGCTAGATCATCTTCTTATTATTGGGAAAAATGATCGATTTGGACTAAAATTTCAAGCGAAATCATCTAAAGCTGAAGGTATTTTTGTATCAGCAGGAAGAAACTGAGGTTATAGCTACGCCTGCTACAAATCCATAGATTAAGGTGTCTACAGGGATGCAACAAATGGAAAAGACTGCAGTGAAGACTGCAACTGATGTGAAGACTACAAGTTCTACAAGTACTGCTACATCGATTACTTCAGGTAAAGTTTTTGACTTGGACTGCATCTCAATGAAATTTTCGGCCTGTTTGTCATTATTGTGGTGTTGTTGGTAGCATTAGGCCATGGTGTTTCAAATTATTGAGGGAGAAGAATCAGATGGAGCAAGCTTATGGTATGAGGTGTCATGGTCTAATATGTTATTCTTGTGGAGTTCAAAAACATGTTTGATGTGACTGTTTCAAGTTTGTTCAAGAAGATAATCATGGAGGATTAATGCTTAGGAATATGTGGTTTAGGATGGTGGAATGGGATTTAATCTTTACTTTGGAGGATATGGATCTTCCTATTAGTTTTTGACTATGATGTGACTCATAGAGGAAGATTGAAGATGTATATTTTGTATCAGTTCGTGAAGTACTACATGAAATACTATATATATGTATTATGAAGATGGACTGGATTGGAATTCATGTTATGTGATGTATGTACCTTGTTAAGTTTGGACAAGAGATATATTTATTACAAAATTTACATTAAAATGTAAATGATATTATTTTAAGAGGAAAAGAAAAAAAAATTATTGCTTAAAAAGGAAAATTACTTAATTTGCATTTAGAAAAACTTGAAAAGCAAGTTCCGGTTACTTATACAAAGACAATGTGCTTCAGTGAAAAACGAAAATTACGTACTCAGAAGTATTTACGTCATCGTATGCAAAAAAAAATGAATTGATTATTAGATTATTATTATTATTAGAATGATTACTTTTGTAAAAACGATTATAAGGGTTATTAATGGGTTTTTTTTTTTTGGTATTCATTCCATCCAAAACTCAGGTACGATAGGGTACTCTAATTAGAAATGAATTTATGTATATTTCTGTGAAGGTCAAACACGAAAGAATTAGTGGCCATCTACATGACTACATAATATAAATTTTGGGAGCTTGAAAAGTACCAATTTTTGGATGAAGGTGTCACCTATGAATTAAGAAAAGTTTTTTTATGTGGGAATGACAACAACTTAGCATGGACTTTCTCAAGATATCAAATTTAAAATATATCAAATCATTATATTTTCAGTCGTTTATAATGACCCCTTCATGCTTCATGGCCTATTATATATTTCAATTGATTAAAGGGCAAAAAACGATGGTAACGAAAAAAGCGAGAACGAGACACTTGGGGATGATTCATCGGACAAGCGTTCTGATTCACGGAAATGAAAACATATATACATCAAATAACCTTAACTTTGTAAGGTGTTCGAATATCATTCATCTATTAGTTCGATATATTTACATGATTCCAGGGGCTGATCTAGAAAGTGTAATTATGGAAAGCAAAAATTTCAAACTTTGCAGATGAGGTACACTTAACCCTCGATTTGAGATTTTATGGGTGACAAACTTATCCAATTTCTCCAAAATTTATTAAAAATAATAAAGAAAAACTTTTTTTTAATCCATAGGGGGCAGATGCCCCACCCTTGTTGGCTGTACATCCGCCACTGAATGATTCATATATATATTTTAATATCTATAGATTTTCCATGAATTTTATTATATATTCAAATCTTTACAACGCCTTAATTTTACATTGAAAATATTAGTAAAGTAAGACTTTTAACAATTATAAAAAAGGCATTGAATTATTAATTTATTAAGGGCATGATCTTAACTTGTTTCCTCGCTACCACCCGAAAAACATAGTTTTTGAGGTTGGTAGCGGTTGTTGGTGTTTTGAAACAATCATAGAAAATGCTACAAATCGCTCCGAACTTCATAAAATCAAAAGGGTTCCTAGCTTATGGTTATGGAGGATAAAATTTTCTTTTAAAAAATTTAAAATAAAAAAAACTAAAAATATTGAAAAAAATAAATTGAATAAAAGAAATTTTAAAATGTATACATATTATAATTTAATTTATATTATAAAACTTAAAACAAAATATTTTCAATAATTTTAAAAAAATTAATAGTATGATTTTATACATATAGTTTTATATTTATTATAATATTATAATTTTTAATACTTTTATAATTATATATATGTAAATATGTTAATTTATTATTTAATAACTGTTGCATTTGGTAGTTAATAAGTCATAAGAGTCTCGTAAATATACCAATTTATAACCGCTGTACCAATCATACAAATCTCTAAAAAACGCTTAAAATCTCAACCATCCGCATCCACAAACTCTCGCAGCCGCATCCACAACCGCTGCGGTTAATCTCTAAAGCTTTTCATGTACAATAATCTACATATATTTGTTGCCTAAGGTATATGCATGGAATATAACTAAATCGTCTACGTACATTTCCTCAGATTTTAACTACCTTTGATTACCATTAGTTTTGGTATATTTGGAACATTTAGAAAACAAACATCAATGGTGGTAAACTAAAAATTATCTTATACCAAAATGAATTAAGTATGAGCCCTCGCCGCGTGCAATATCATTTTATATTTAATAATATAATTTTTTAAAAATAATTACTACAAAATTATGTAATGTAATCTCATCTATCTTTATGTTTGAAATTTTTGTATATATTTGATAAAATAATGTATATTTATAAATTGAATAATCAATTTTAATTTTTCATATTAAAGTATAATTACATATGAATGAAAATCAAAATGAGATAATTTATTTATTTAATCCATTTTGTATCCGTTCAAGTTTTTGAATACTTTTATCATATAAATGTAGTTAATCTGTCTTCCAGCTTGTTTTCTAGTAGTCGTTCTTCGTATTTACTATAATACTAGGTAGTTGCCCGCGAATTCAGGGATGTAGTATGAAAAATATATATTATGTATACAATACCATAATTTTGAATAATAATTAGAAACATTAAAAATGTAACTTATAACTTCAAATAGTCTGAAAATATAAAATCTTAGTACTGCTTTTAGTAGCATGAAATTTTAGCGATAATTCAATAATATTAATTTTTGATAGTTTTTTTTCTTACAATCATCGTATTATTTTATCTATCTCCTCATTTAATCTTTGATTGTTTGTTTCCATATCTCCATATTTATTTTTTTGTTTGAATGTGTATGTATTTTTTAAACAAGAATTCTGAGAATCTCTGTATATCGTTGATATTTTGAAAATTTTGGTATATGAGTAAAATTGTAGAGAATCTATCTCTCAATGATATAGATTGTAATAGAATCAGAGAATCAAAAAAAATGCTTATTTAAAAATCCATTAGCTAATATCAATGCATTTTACTAAGAATTTAAGGATCCGCTAACCAATAACAATGGATTCTGATTTTGTAAAGTAACAATGGATTATGATTTTTTAAAAAATATTTAGAAATCTGTCTCCCAATAAACTCCTCTTAATTTAGATGAAAGTTAATTCTCAGCCGCAAAATTTCCATAAATTTGATGTAAAAAACTAAGGAATATTTAGTAATAACAAATGATTGTAAAATTAAATATGTAATTATCACATTAACTTTTCCAACATATATTATGCATTGCTAATAACTTTTCCAATTTTTTACATATTTTTGGATCTAGTTAAAATAATTAAAAATTATAAAAAAAAATTATATTGTGTAGTTTGTAAATATAAAAAATTGATCAAAGATTATTATTCATTATTTATAATTTCAACATTTAGTTACTATAAATGTTGTCCAAAAAAAGTTACCATAAATCATTATTTATAATATCATTTAGATTATTTGAAAATGATATTAATTATTTCTATATTTACCTTTTATTTTAGTTTTAATTAAAATAATTAAAATTTAAAATCCCTCGACCAATCAAACTATAACAACATTTTTAAAACTCTCTCTATGATTGACAACGAAGCAAAAAAAGTCATTTAAGTGACTTCTCATTTAGTATATAGGAGGATTTCTATTTAGTTTTTTATAAATGATTTATAAAATCTTATATATAATTTAAATTATGATAAAATAATTTTGTAAGCCATGATAGATAATTTTATAATTTTAAAAAAAGTATGAATGATTTATAAAGCATATATACACATTATACGACATTAAGAATTATTATATTTTATATGTGAATACAATATATTATATAAGAATTTAAAATTATTATATCGATTATATAAAAATTATATTAATTATTTTATTTAGTATATAAATATAAAATAACTGATCAAACATTATTACACTTTCTATATTTGTACCATAAATTATTACTTGTAATATCATTTATGTTATTTGGGAAGTGATATTAATTAGTTTTAGACTTATATTTTATTTTAGATTTAACTAAAATAATTAAAAATTGACATTTCTCAACCAATCAAATTTTTTTAAAAAAATCTTAAACTCTCTTTATGTTGACAGCTAAGCAAAAATCACTTAAGTGACTTCTTATTTAATATAAAGGAGGAATTATATTTTTATAAATTATTTATATGATTTTATAAATAATTTTAAACTCCCTATAAATTGAATTTATAAGAAATGATAAATATATTTCATTTTTCTAAATTTTCAATTAATGATTTATAAAGCATATGTAGACGTTGTAAGATTTTAATCGTTATTATAAAATTATATATGAATAATATTTTATTATTTAAATTTATAGAAAATATTGGTTCATTATATCATATAATTTATAATTATTAAAATTATTGATCAAATATTATTAGTATTTCTATAATTTCAAAATTTAGTAATCATAAAGTATTATTTGTAATATTCTTTAGATTATTTGGCAAGTGACATTAATTGCTTCTAATTAAAATAAATAAAAAATAAAAACATCGATCAATCAAATTATAACAATTTTTTGAGACTTCACCAGTTATCGACACATAACAAAAGTCACTTAAGTGAATTTTTATTTAATTTGTATATGTATATATATGAGGATTTTTATTTATATATGATTTATATGCTTTTAAAAATAATATTAAACTTCTGATAAATTGATTTCATAAGCAATGAGAATTTTTTTTAATTTTTTAAAAACAAATTTATTAATGATTTATAAACCATGTGTAGACTTTATAATATTTTAATAGTTATTATAAAATAATATACGAATATATTTCATCATGTAAATTTATAGAAAATATTAGTTCATTATATGATATAGATTATAAATAATAAAAAATTACTGATCAAATATTATCATAAGCTGTTATTTGTAATATCCTCTATACATTATTTAAGAAGTGATTTTGCGACATGTTTTATCTACCATCATTTTCACAAAAATGATATGATATGACTATTAAAATTGATGACATGTGTATAGCTTAATATGACATGGACAATTACTTTTAATGCTAATTTATATTTTTGGTAAAAAATTTAAAATATTGTAATAACTCGAATAATAAATTTAATGTTGTTTTATATTTTTGAAAAAAAATAGAATATGGTAATAACCCATACATCATCATTAAAATAAACATATTCAACTATGGCATTAAAAATTTCGAAATATCATTTAATTATATATTTTTAAATTATACAATTTTACTACTAAAATTTTCAAAAATATATACAATTTTCTAAGAAAACTGTAAAATTTAATTGTAAAATCATTAGTTTCTTACATATCTACAAATTTTATAAATACTGTGTAATTTAAATTTTTGATAATTATGCAATTTTATTTAATATATTTAAATAAAATAAATAGAAAGAAAAATCTATCTAAGATCATAATTTTAAATATATACATGCAAATTCTTAATATAATTTAAAATAAACTAAATTATTTTTATCTTAATTTTATGTTTAATTAAATAAAATTTATATTAAAATATTGATAAGAAAAGAAAATCTACAATATTAATAAAATTTTATTTTTAAATATAATTTAAATTTATCTGTTAATAAATTAATTAGATTAAAAAAATTTTACTGCACATGAAACATCTACTTCTACATTATTTGGCAAGTGATAGTAATTGCTTATAAACTTAAATTAAATTTTTATATCTAATTAAAATAAAGAAAAATTAAAAATCATCAACCAATCAAATTATAATAATTTCTTTAGAATTCACCAGTGATCAACACATAAGTAAAAGTCACTTAAGTTACTTCTCAGGAGTATGTTAATCTGTCTATTTAATCTATCTCACAATAGATTTAAATATTTTATATATTCTGATAGAATAATCCATAAAAACAATGAATCAAGAAATATAAATCCTAATTATTATCAAGTTAAAATATTTCTTGTAATATTTATATCAGTTTAGTTTAATGTAACTAAACTAATCATTTTATTCACGGTTTATATACTTAAAAGGAAAAGATAATAACTTTATATAATAGAAATTATTTTTATTAGCTAATAAGTTAATATTCATTTGTGATCGAATGTATTATACTGTTCATTTTTTATAATTGTGTGTTTGGTCTAAATTATCTTTAATGATATTCTAGTATATTTTTATTAACTTCCAAGAACATTTCAGTAATATAATACATAATTAAATGTTCTTTACAGATAGTGATATTGAATTTATAGTACAGATTTTTATTTTGAAAATTTAATTTTTAATATAGTTTTTTTTTGAGAAAATATTTTCACACATTTAGGAAAGTGATATAACTATTATTTACTCCTTTTAATGAAGGTGAAATTAGTCATTTTGACCTTATCTACAAGTTTGAAAACAAAAACACGTATAGTATAATTTTTAGTATAGTTTTGTGTTGGAGCATTGTTATCCTCTAAAGATTGCTCGTGGGTGAGAAAAAACGTGGGAAACACCTTTTGGATTTAATTTTAAGATGAAAAAAAACATTTATTAATATATAAAGAGTTTTCTCTTTCAAATATTTGAACAATGCTCACACTAAATCAAAACCTTCGATATTTGTTTTGATTTTATTCAGTATGGATAAAATTTTGAAAGGTTGGTTTTAACATTTAACAAAGAACCAATAAGACCTCATGAGATGGGATGATATATGCGTGTGTGGCTTCCCCTTCAATATGCATCAGTTCTTGTTGTTTTCTACGGGTTTGGAACTTTCTAACGTCCAATTTCAAGTTAAACATAAAAAAAACGGACATAAGCGAGACTGGAATATAAACACACAAACTAATGTATGGATTATATGTATATATATATATATATGTGTGTGTGTGTGTGTGTGTGTGTGTGTGTGTGTGTGTGTGTGTGTGTGTGTGATAATTACGTATTTGTAGTTTAATCATTTAGTGCCCTTGTCCTGATGACACTGAGAATTTCTACATATAAAAGATTACAAATCACATAATAAAAGTTTTTAATAATCTATGAAACGTGTAAATATATATGTAAAGTCTATATGAAGTATGAACAACCATCTGTGAACAAGTACTCCAGTTTTCTCTTTCTGTTTTTTTCAACTAATCCCATTCAAAAATACTTGATATGAATAGATAACTGAAGAGATTTCATATGCAGTTTACGTCGATTTAACTATGAGATTAGAGGTTGTGCTCGTTTTACCGAAGATGGTCTTGTTTATCGGTTTAATATGGAATTGCTTTTTGATATTTTTTATTTTTGGTTATGTTTTACCTAAAATTCTATTCAGGTGTGATTTTGACTTATATCTACTATTTTGGGAATTTTTTAAGGTAAAGTTTATTTTTATCAGACGGAAACGTTTTAAGGAGATAAATATATATGTTATCTACCTTTGAAGAAGTTTTCTGAACACCTTTCTAGTAAGTTATGCATTTATTCATCTTTGAATTGTGTTTTATATTTATTTCTCAATAGATTCATAGTTATGACTCAAGATTTGAAGAGAATTCATGAGTTAATGATTGTGATTTGTTAGAATAATGAATAGTATACCGGTTTCTTCATCTAAATTGATTCCAATGAACGAACTTGATTGATTCACTAGTTCATGATTCCAATGTTAATTGCATTGCACTTAAAATGAATGTTTAAATGCATGAAACAAACATAGATGTGCAAAAATTATTAGCCAACACGAGTTGATGTTAGGTAGTTTCGTGAACCAATCAAACTAATTTATATTACATATTTTGATTGTTCGTTTCAATGGAAGTTAATCTTTATAGATCTCTAAGATAGGGGATAATATTTCGAAAGAAGTCTAGTTTAGCTAAATATGATTTCTAAAACAGTTCTTATCACATTCTATGTATAAAATAAAAATCATCTTTGTCAATGTGTGTTTCATGCGAATTGTTCAAGACCTCAGACCTATTATTTATGTTTTACCACATTTTATTTTCTTCAATTTACATTTCATTAAGGCATATATATTTTATTTATGTATTTTAGTTTACTATGAACTTTTAAAGTTTTATATATTAAAGTACAAAGGGAATACTACAATTTTTTGGTACTAATTAGAATGAATTTGTTGAATTTGAAAATAATTTTGGTAAACTAACAAATTATATATAAGTTTTAAATCATTTAAAGTACATAAAAATAACTCTCGCAACATGCAATAATGGAATATAAACGCATATCTACAATTAAAGTGAACAACTATACATGTTTTTGTTTTCAAACTAGTCCATCAAGGTCAAAATGACTAATTTAACTTTCATTAAAAGGTGTAAATAATAATTAAATCACTTTCCTACAGTTATAAAAATAAACAAATTGGATTTTTTTTTTCTTTAAATTCTTTGTCCCGGGAGTTTTTTTTTTGGAAAATTTTTGTTTTCGAAATTTCATGGGGGAAACAATTTTTCTTATAAATTTTAAGAAGACCTTCATATGTATACTGAGGAATATTTTCCTAAAATTTAAGAAGATATTGATAAGTATGTATTTAAAAATACTTTCTTAAATGTGTATTATGAAGACCTTTGTGAATATATGTTAATGAATATGTTAGTGAATTTGAATTATACGTATATTTGTAAAATACTTTTGAATACGTATTAGATCTTCCTAAATTTTATGAATACATTCTTGAAGGTGTATGATATCTTTATTAATTTAACTTATATGCATATTTTAAAAACATTACTGAATATCTAATATCTTTTTAAAATTTACGCAAGAATTTCATAAATTTTTCATAAATAAATTTCAAAAGTTGTAAATATGTACTTTAGAGAATATTTTACTAATATTTTGAAAGATGGCATACACGTATATAAATACAATCTCAAATTTACTTACAAGTTATATTCATAAAGTTTAATTACATGTTTATGATAACAGTTCTGAATTCAAAAAAAAAAAAATATTTTGAAAACGTATTTTGATTTTATTATTTTGATTTTGTAATATTTACTTTTATATATTTAATAAACAATTAAGTGGAATTTTAAATAAGGATATAATTTTTTTAAAAGAAATATCACATGATAGCCTTAAGAAGTTTTATTAAAAAATAGTCTACAAGGAGAAAAATAACAAAAATAGTCTTTATTAAAGGGTTATTAAAGGGATCAATAACCAAATTAGTTAGGAATCATAGTTAAATATTTTGGAGAGGTGTGGTGTTTAGTAGGGGTTTGGAGATTAGGGTTTAGGGTCAAAAAATTAGAAATTATTGTATAAATTTTAAAATAATAATATTCAAATAAATAATCTAAAAAAAATATATTTATATTAAATATATTGTTCATGAAAGGTAACTTAGTTTTCTATTTTTTAATTAAGAGTAGTTTGGTTGTTTTCTTCTTTGTGAATTATTTTCATGATAAAATATTTTTATGCCGCTGCACAAAAAACAATTCAGGAGTATTCTTTTACCAATTATTGAAAGGTAGTTTTGAAATTTTTATTTGAGAGTTATTTTAATATGAAAAATTGGCTAATATGAAAAATTACCCATTTTAATATTCTAATTGGTTTTTTAAGAGGCTAATTCATCCAAACCCTCCATTTATAGAACCTAAAGTTTATAAACTCTTAGGATTTCAAGAAAATAAAAATTATGGAAGAGGTTCATGTAGGGGTGGGACGGATCCGGATATACGGGAAATTTGGGGTATTCGGATCCGGATTCGAGATTTTCGGATATCCGGATTCCGAATATCCGTCTAGTTATCATACTATCTGTGGATATCCGGACCCGGATTCGTAAAAATAATTAATAAAATAAAAATAATATTCTTAAAATAATAAAATTCTAAAATATACATCAATTCAATATTTATACAAGATCTATAAATATAAATATGAATATAATATTTAAAAAAATATTAAAATATAGTATTATAAAACTAATTTTATGAATAAATATTAATATATCAAATATAATTATTAATAAAATTAATATATTATAAAAGTACAGATCTGGATCCAGATATACGGAACTAAAAATTAAGATATCCGGATCCGGATTCGGTTTTGACGGATCCTTGATTTTACTATCCGGATTCGAATCCGGACGTCCCGGATATCCTATTTTTGGAATGGATCCGGAGCGGATCTCGAATCGAATCCGGATCCTGGATAATAAGTCCCAGGCCTAGGTTCATGGATATGAAAACTTATATTTGGAAAGTTATGTAACCACCATTGAAGACACTATAGCAAGAGGATCCATAGCATGTTTAAGTCATCTATTAAATGCATAAAGGAGGATGAAGGACATTTCACACGTGCGAGAAAGAGGTTCCGCACGTGATCGATGGTTGTGCATACCTCTGAGTCAAGGATGGGATTCACGTGAGAGATCACTCGCCCGACCAAAATTTTCTTTCTTTTGGAAAACCATTTAAAAATGAAAAGAGAGAGATACTTGTTGGAGAGAAGAAGGTTGGGGTGTCAACAATCACTCCCGTTTGCAGTTGCAACAAAAAAAAATATAAACATTAAAATTAAATTCGTAAAGTATATATTTTGCTTTAGTTTCTAACTATAGTCTTTAAAATTACCAATCATGTTTTATAGTGTTTTTAACATTATAAAATTACCAAACATGTTTTTAATTCGGATTTTAGAAACAACACATTCTCACAAGTTGTAATTTACTCAAATTTTAGCCGTTTTTTGCTGCCCTCAGATTACTTTCATAAATACATTGAATGCCTTTTTGTAATTTACAGGGAATATATAAACATTGTTTGGTGTCACTTAAATATTTTAGAGATATATTTAGGGAATAAGAGAGTAGAATATTTAACCAAACTAGGGAAAATGGGTAGAAATAAACCAAAACAGTTTTGTATTTGGAAATAATCTCACTTTTTTTTGAAAACAACCTTTAAATGATAATTTACAAGATTGGCATTAGAAAAATTGATATTACTGAGCATAGCATATCTCATTTTGTAACGTCCCGACCGTCCATAGTTAATGGACCATCCACGTCCACTCACTCTGCTCAAAGATCTCATCCCGTCTGACGGGTGGTACGTTAATTTTTCGAAGGTTCAAAAGTCTTGTTTACTGACCCTATAATCATCACATGATTTTTTCCGTGTTTTGGTCTCACTCACACGGTATCGTGAATCACTTTCCGGTAGGTCACCCATCATTTCACAACTCCAATCCAAGCACGCTTAACTCTGGTGTTCTAAACGGATGTGCTTCCGAAAAAATAAGTGCACTTTAGTGATATAGGTAGTCAAATCAATTCTGTTAAACCTTCCAATATATACTACGAATCGAGAACTTATAATTCACCCCTCTCAAAGAATGCAACATCTTCATTACGCCCCAAGATCGTTACCCATGTCATTCGTCTGGGTTCGCTCTGATAGCACTTGTAGTGGTTCGAAAATCTTGTTTGCTGACCATGCAATCACCACATGATCTTTCTTCATGCTTTAGCCTCACTCGCACGGTATCACGAATCACTTCTCAATAGGTCACTTATCCTTCCACTACTCCAAACCAAGAACACTTAACTCTGGAGTTCTAAACGGATATGCTCCCGAAAAAGTAAATGCACTTTAGTGATATAGGTAGCCAGATCAATTCTCTTAATCCTTCCAACATATACTACAAACTAGGATGTTACATATTTGTTCTTTGCATATCCCTTCACTTACACTATCTGGTCACAGCATTGTCACAAATTGTCAAGAATTCGAGGTAACCCAGACTTGAACCATATAATACACTCGTTTCTGCAAAACATGCTCAACAAATTAGATTTATCGCTTGTAAAAATGACTTTCATGCATCCATTGGGCTTGGAGGGAGCAAAACAGTTGAAGGCATTTGCAGCTGTACTTTCTAACCTCATCTCAAAAGAAATCTGGAATAGACTTATTTCTTTCAATCGAAAGTCCAGTGAGGATTCAAGTGTTAAGACCAGTCTCTTAGATATGGGGAGGCTTTCTCGTTTTATGTATCATGCTCCTCCACTCTGTTTTGTAGTTTAAAAACAGAACTGTGTCACCCTTTCTTCAAGAAAAAAAACAGAACGGTGTCTCTGTGTTTCTTTCTGTTAGTATGCTTAAACTGGGAGGAGGAAGTGAACGGTTCCAAACTCCATTTATAACTTTTCTTGTTCTGCACCAGAAATTTTTTTTTTGTTGATGTATAATATTATATAGTGAAATTGCAATGTATAATACAAAAAAAAAGTTGAAAATTAAGCAAATAACCATAGTAATCAAATAGGAAGAATATACTCTGTATACTATTTATTAACTGCTAAACTACCTTTGTATATGCTAATTATTATTTTTTCCTTTTTTCCTTTAAAATTGTTTCTCCCCTTTACTTTAATTACTTCTACTTTCTTAAGAAAAAAAATTTACAAATTACTCACTAAAATATATATTTATTCCGTTATGATATGTTTTGAAAATTTTAAAACAAATATATATATTTTTATAAAATTTGATATATCATGTTAGATTAAGAAAATTGCATTAAAATTTTTTTACTACATTATAAATTCGTGTAGTTTATTTTAATATCTACTTTAAATGAGACACAATACTTAAAAGTATAGATTAAAAACAATTGATATGCACTGATTTGGTAAAGTTTTAACTCGACCAAGACTTTAAAGTACCATTTCATCTTTTTTATATATTTTTGCATTGTTCTCTCCACAACAACCAACTTATAATTAGTTATAATATATTATAAATACCATATAGTATTTTTATTTAATGGAATAGTATAGTATGTTAGGTATTGTATCTCTTTCCACTCTCCACTTTTTATTTGTTCTTTTTTTTTTGCCTTCTCTCATCTTCTTCATCATTTTTTTTCCTTATCCTTCTTTCATCTCTCTTCCTTTATTTATTTTTTTCACCGCTCACTCATCTGTGTTATTCATCACCCTTTTTCCTCTACTACTTCTTTTTCTTCTTCTTCTTTTCACCTCATTATTATTTCTCACACCTCCTCCTCCACCCTACTTCTAACTCTTCACTCTTTCCGACTATATCCTTTACATTCTTCTCTTTCTCCTCATTTTTCAGTCTCCTCTTTTTCCTCTTCCTCACTCTCATTATTCATTTATTCCTCTCATCCCTTTTCCTCTTCACTCATACTTCTTCTATTATCTCGTCCTTACTCCCTCCCCATTTTTCTCTTTTCACTCCCATGTACTACGAGTATTGTAATAATATTAAGGAAATCAATTTTTCTCTACATCTCTATTTAAGCAATCTACTCTATATCTATAGAAAAAATAGAATGATATTTCTTTGTTGTACATGTTATATACACATACAGGCGCACTGAAAGGAGTGTGTTGTCTATTTGTATCACAAATTGACACAGAACCAAGAGATGGTTACTTTGTTAACTATTTTGTTGTATTTATATATTTATGCATTTGTGTATATATGCAAGTATTTATATATGTATTTCTGTTATGTATATCAAATATTATTTTTTATAATTAAACTTTAAAAAAAAAAATTTGTTTTTTTTTCGTAATAACCACAAAATAATAGTGATTAATTCCAGGCTACACATAGCTATGATAAAACAGTTGTAAAACCATGGCTGGTACAGCCACAGAATTTATGTGACTAAATAATGGCTAACAAACCCGAACTAGCTACATATTTTTAGCCACAACGTTATAGCCAATTCCTTTTTCTTTATAAAAAAACAGTGGCAAATTTTGTATAGACACAGACTGGTAGTGGCTATTTTGAATGTTTTTACTAGTGGCCTAGCTATTCAGATTCTTACTTATTTTATTTTGATGCATATTGCTAAAATTTTGTTTTTGTTAAAATATAACTATAGTTATATTTTACTAAAAGAGATATATAAATTTAATTTTTAGTCATTCATGTAATAAATTTCAATATGATTTTATTTATTTAATTGTTTTAAACTTATTTTAACAGAAAGTTATGTTAATCTGTAAGATACTTTTATTTCCAATTATTAGTATGGTACAAAGTTATTAAAATGAAATTAAAATATTATTACTAAAATAAAATTTTGTTTTAATAATTTTAATTTATTAAATACATATTTACAACTAATTTATTACGAATCGATAAAATAACAATTTCTTTAAATTTAAGCAATTATAATCAGTTACAAGTTATCACGTTTCAAATAAGAATAAAATTTATCACGTCAAAAATCAAGTTGAATTGAGATAATTAATCCAAACAACTAATGATGAATAAGAAGAAAATATCTATATTTTGACAATATTTGTAATCCGTTTTTTTTGATTCAGATAGATAATTTTTAAATTTTTATTGTATTGCAATTTGGTCATTTTGTTACGAAATATCTAACAAAATCTAAAATGGCAAGGAAGAAGAAACAAAGTAATGGTTCGATGTCGACTGGACCGCGCATTAGAAAATGAAGACTGGCACGAGCTTTTTACATGTTCTTACACAGAATACTTAAGGATGGTGGGTTTCGACCACCGACCAGTAATGGCTTACCTTGAGAATAAAGTACGGAGGCGACAGGACAATTTCGGTTTGACAAAAGGTGGTTTGGTCAGGATGGTTTATTGCAATCAATTGGGAGAGGTTGGGGTGAACCAACAGTGGAGAATTCAGGGGATTTTGTTTCGAAAATTATTAACTGTCGTCATGAGATTTCTACATGGCGTAAAAATAATCCACCATATGGAAAGGAGAAAATTAATGAACTTCAACGAGCACTGGAAGAAGTGCAAACTGATAACAACAGATCTCAGGAAGATATACTGGATGTATCTAGGAAGCTACAGGAATCATATAAGGATGAGGAAGATTATTGGCATCAGAAAAGTCGAAATATGTGGTATACATCAGGAGATCTCAATACCAATTTCTACCATGCACTAACAAAACAGCACCGTGCTCGGAATAGGATTGTGGGGCTCTACGATACTGATGACAACAGGACAATTGAAGAAAAAGGTGTTGAAAAGGTTGTTGTGGATTATTTTGATGATTTGTTCAGGACCACCTCCCCCTCGGAGTTTGATGATTTTTTGGACGAAATTAATCCTACTATCACCCTCCAAATGAATCAGTGATTACTCAGGCTGGCAACCGAGGAAGAAGTGCGGCAAGCCCTGTTTATGATGCATCCAGAAAAAGTTCCTGGGACGGATGGAATCACGGTTCTATTTTTCAACATTCTTGGCATATAATAAAAAAGATTTACTGGAACTGGTCAATAATTTTTTGGTCTCAAGGAAACTGGATGCAAGGTTAAATGTTACAAATATTTGTTAGACTCCTAAAACGGAGATGCCTACACGGATGACAGAGCTCAAACCTATAAGCTTATGTAATGTAGGATACAAGATTATATCTAAGGTATTATGCCAGAGATTAAAGTCTTGTCTTCCCTCTCTTATTTCGGAAACGTAATCGGACTTTGTGCCTGGAAGGCTAATCTCGGACAATATCCTTATAGCTCAGGAGATGTTTCATGGATTGCAGACTAACAAATCATGCCAGGACAAATTTATGGCCATAAAGACGGATATGAGCAAAGCTTATGATAGAGTTGAATGGATTTTTATTCAACTGCTTCTTTCCAAGATGGGGTTTGATCATCACTTGACCCAACTAATGATGGAATGTATTTCTTCAGTACGATACAGAGTTTTATTGAATGGTCAACCAATGGGACACATTATTCCACAGCGGGGACTACGACAGGGGGACCCATTATCTCCTTACTTATTTATTTTGTGTACGGAAGCATTGGTAATGAATATTAAAAGGGCTGAGAGAGAGAAACAGCTGACGGGTATAAAGGTTGCAAGGGCTTGTCCTCCAATCTCTCATCTACTTTTTGCAGATGATAGTCTTTTCTTTTGCAAAGCACAAAAAGAAGAATGCCAGACAATTCTCAGGATTCTAAAGGAATACGAAGTGGTATCAGGTCAGCAGAATAATTTTGACAAATCCTCGATCCAATTCGGTCACAAGAAAGAAGAACCCATTATACAGAAACTACGGAATAGTTTAAGGATACAGAATCAAGGCGGAATGGGGTCATACTTGGGCATCCCTGAGAATTTGGGAGGATCAAAAATACAAGTATTTGGTTTTGTTCAAGTTTGGTTAAATAATAGAGTAAATGGCTAGACTTTCAAGTTTTTCACCAAGGGGGGAAAAGAAGTAATCATTAAATCTGTGGTAACAGCTTTGCCAAACCATGTAGTGTCCTGTTTTCGCCTACCAAAAATGGTTACGCAGAAGTTAACGAGTGCAGTGGCACGATTCTGGTGGGGCCCGGGGGAAATACCAGGGGCATGCACTGGAAACCATGTGATAAACTTTGTAATGCTAAGGATGAAGGAGGCCTAGGATTTAAGGATCTCATATACTTTAATACAGCTATGCTTGGAAAATAATTTTTGAGATTAATAGAGAAACCGAATACATTATTCTCTCGTATGTTCAAAGGAAGGTGTTTCAGGAATGCTTCACCCCTGGAACCAATTAGATCGTACTCGTCATCCTACGGCTGGCGTAGTATTGTTTCTGCTAGATCTCTGGTTAGCAAAGGACTAATCAAAAGGGTGGGATCAGGATCATCTATCTCAGTATGGAATGATCCCTGGCTTCCATCCACATGCCCGAGACCAGCAAATAAAAATCAACATAATCTTTACCCGAACCTTACGGTGGATTCTCTCATCAATGCATAATCGAGAACTAGGAATTTACATGTATTTCAAACTTTGGTGGATCCTCAAGATGTAGAAATAATTGAAAGCATACCACTCAGCCGAATTTCGACAGTAGATCGAGATGGATGACATTTTACTAATACTGGGAGATACACGGTTAAACCAGGATACCAAGTAGAACGAGTGTATCCGGATAAAGAGAGAACTTTACCAGAGTATGGTCCTTCGATCACTCCAATGAAGGTTCACTGCTGGAAAGTTCGCTGCCCACCTAAGATGAAACACTTTTTATGGCAATTTGTCACAAGATGTATTGCAGTCAAGAGCAATTTACGAGCAAGAGGAATACAAGGGGATACAATTTGTGCACGATGTGGAGATCCTGAGGAAACCATAAATCATGTATTCTTTGAATGTCCACCGGCGGTTCAGGTTTGGGCACTCTCTGGCAACCCAGAAATCTTTCCCACCCAATCATTTTTTGCAAATATGGATCATTTATTTTGGAGGGTTTCTCCGGAGTTGGAAGATTATCAGTTTGCATGGATCTTATGGTATATTTGGAAAGGACGAAATAATAAAGTTTTTAGCAATTTGGATATTGATCATATGGATACTCTTACGTTGGCAGAAACAGAGTCATCACTTTGGGCAGAGGCACATAATTCACTTATATAATCACTAGAGCAATCTCGCTTACTAGTAGAACCAATGGTACCGACTATCCCAGGTAGATGGTGTTTTACAAATGGATCATGGAAAAACCAAGAGTTCTTTTCCGGACAAGGATGGTATAGCACACTGGAAGATTTTGATGGTTTAATGGGAGCAAGGAATACAAGAGCGACTCAGTCACCTCTACCCTCGGAGATTGAGGCTTTGATTTGGAATGTATGAAGAATCTCAGACAATTTACGGTTACATTTGCAACGGATTGTTTTCAGTCGGTGAAGATGGTTTCGGACCAAGAAGAATAGCCAGCCTTTGCAAGTTATTTAGAAGACATTAAGATCTTGAAGAGGAGTTTCCACAGCTCATAACTCATCCATATACCACGGCTAGAAATTAAGGCAGACACCATCGCCGCAGGAAGGAAGCAACCGTCTTTTGTCGTTCATATGGATGCGGAGCTACCAGTTTGGTTTGCAGAGTCAGTTTGAGTCATTTACGCTTGAAAAAAAAAATCTAAAATGTTAGTTATATATGTATTTACATAAAAATAAATAATTGTGACCATATAATTATCATATTCATTAAATTTTTTCTCTTAAAATTCAAATCTAATAGTCGAATATTTAATTTAATTAATAACATTTTAAAATTTGTAGAAAATAATAATTATATTATATAAATATTTATATTGGAATGGAAAACTATTTTTATAATTTTTTTTTTGTCAACAACTATTTTTTATAATTTAAGTGTGTGGTTACTCCACTTTTAATAGACATTGCATTTTAATATTTTTTATTTATAGAGTAACAAATATCCAGTTTTGAATTAAAAAGATCAAATCAAGTTTAAGAATTGTTTTGAATATTCATAGTAAAACATTGACATCAGCAAAATCAGAAGAATAATGAAAGGATATAATGGGAATATGATTATGATTTGGTTTTTATCAAGTGAAAATATTATTTAAGCACAAAATTATGTGGAATTATTTATGGTGGTGGCTTGGGCCATTGAGATATGAACTTTGGACCTCACCTTATCTTTTTATAATTTCTTTAGCTTACTTTTAATATTAGTTTTCCAATTTAACTCCTTTAAAATGTTGAACGCAGCCGACATTTCCGTGATAAAAGAAGTTAAATACTTCCTGCATTTATAAATATATATCGTTGACAAAAGAAATAAGAAAATAAATTTGATAGGGACCAGTTTCGTAATTTTGTGTTGTATATAAGTTTTGTCTTACTTCTTCACCGTAACTGATATAAAACCATTTTCTATTAAAAAAAGGTATAAAACCACTTCATTTAAAAAAATAAATATATAACTATAATCAGTATTAGTTTTAAGTCATACAAATAATAATAAAAAGACTGGTGGGTTAAAAAGGGAGGCGAGGAAGAAAGAACAGCGACCTTTTCTTCTCTCTTCTCTTTGGGAGAGATTTTAATAAGTTTTCTTTAATTTGTGAAATGGTTTCCAGAATCTGCTGAATAAACTCTCACCACCAGAGAAGAAAAAGAGCTCAAGATAAAGAAAGCTGGAGAGAGATCATATAGAAAACGATAGCTAAAGCTCAATCTTCTATTTCTTTTATTCTCTGCAACTCCAAGGTATTTGCATCTCTCTCTCTCTACCATATGTATATGTAAATGATGACCGAAGCTGAAAGTGAAAACCTCAAAAGAGATACAAGAAAGAGATGGAGAAGTAAGAAAAACTGTATAATACCTAGTTGACTCCTATCTCTTTCTCTCTTACTTTTCCTTTTGTTTTTTTTTTGTTTTTTGTTATTTGGTTATATAAGTTTCTCTGTGTATGTGTCTGAATCCTTACAGGATCCAACAGCTTTGGAAAGAGATATAATTATGAATAACAAGAATCAAGAAATGGTATGGGTATAGCTACAACAACTCTTCATCATCATAACTCTTGACAACAATTCAAATTCTCTATGTCCCAAGATTATCACCATCACCAAGGGATCTTTTCATACTCCAATGGATTCCACCGACCATCATCTTCCCATCAGGAGGAAGTTGAGGAATCCGCTGTCTCCGGTGCTGCAATCCCGGTTTACGAAACCGCCGGAATGTTGTCTGAAATGTTTAGTTTCCCCGGCGGTAGCAACGGTGGCTCAGGCGAGATTCTTGATCACTCTACTAAGCAATTGCTAGAGCAACAAAACCGTCACAACAACAACAACTCAACTCTTCATATGTTACTACCAAATCATCATCAAGGTTATGGTTATGCCAACGAGCAACAACAACATCACTTCACATGGCCATCTTCCTCCGATCATCAGAGTCAAGGAGATGTGATCGGGACCGTACACGTGGAAGGTGGCAAAGGTTTATCTTTATCTCTCTCATCGTCATTAGAAGCAGCAGCTAAAGCAGAAGAATATAGAAGCATTTATTGTGCAGCCGTTGATGGAACTTCTTCTTCTAACGCTTCGGCTCATCATCATCAATTTAATCATCAGTTCAAGACTCTTCTTCTTGATAATTCCACTTCACATCATCAAGCGGTTGGACATTTCGGGTCGTCATCATCTTCTCCCATGGGGTCATCTTCTTCTATTGGAGGGATCTATACGCTGAGGAACTCAAAGTACACGAAGCCGGCACAAGAGTTGTTGGAAGAGTTTTGTAGTGTCGGAAGAGGACACTTTAAGAAGAACAAACTTAGTAGGAACAACTCAAACCCTAATACTAGCGGTGGAGGAGGGTCGTCTTCGTCCCCCGGAGTAGCCAATGATAATCCTCCTTTGTCTCCGGCTGACCGGATTGAACATCAAAGAAGAAAGGTCAAGCTACTCTCTATGCTTGAAGAGGTAACGTTCTCACACTAGTCTTCTCTAACCAATAAACTAATTTCCCATTAAACGTCTTGATTAAATTATATGAACCGTTCCATAATATGATTGAATTGATCAAACAACCGAATTTATATCAGAAATATGATTTTTCTTCCTGGCTTTTTCCCTCATCTTATTCGACCAATTTTTCATAAGCTCTAGGTATGTATTTTAAATAAAAATTAAATATTTGGAGAAATATCGACTGGTACAAGAACATGACACATGCTCTAGTTGGTAGAGCTTGATTACGCAATCCTACCATCACTTATATAATTTTTTCTAACTAATATCATTATGCTCGTGTTATAGTCTAATGTGACATATATTAATGCATTTTTTAGTGTTACAAGTTTGGTGGCATCGCTTAATCAAATTAACATAAGAAATTAAAGTTAGGATTAATTATGTGATTTAGTCTTCCACCAGATTCATTAAAATTAGAGCTTCTTTATCCGTATAAATTACCTTCACTACGTAACCAAAGCTAGTCCTTGAAGTTACTTCATTATTTATCTTTATAAATAATTTGTAGTTGACATTATCTTATTTCAAGAATTAAATACGACAATTGCCTATAGTCGGAAAACGAAAGACATATTTTGAATTTTAGCTCGATTTGTTCTTATCTAAACGTTATTACCTATTCAGTTTGTATTTTATCTGATCAAATTAGCTAATAATAACAAACATAAATAATCAAATTAAATCGTTTTCATTTCAATTGAATTTTTAGGTAGACCGACGGTACAACCACTACTGCGAACAAATGCAAATGGTAGTGAACTCATTCGACCAAATAATGGGTTATGGCGCAGCCATTCCATACACTACATTAGCCCAAAAGGCAATGTCTAGACACTTCCGGTGTTTGAAAGACGCGGTTGCGGTTCAGCTAAAACGCAGCTGCGAGCTTCTAGGTGAGAAAGAGATGGCGGGGGCTGCGTCATCGGGGTTAACCAAAGGCGAAACGCCACGATTGCGTTTGTTAGAGCAGAGTTTGCGTCAGCAACGAGCGTTTCATCATATGGGTCTGATGGAGCAAGAGGCATGGAGACCGCAACGTGGGTTACCTGAACGCTCTGTTAATATCCTCAGAGCTTGGCTTTTCGAGCATTTTCTTAATCCGTAAGTCCACCTTATCATCTCTTATCCAAATATTACATATCTACTCTCGTTCTTCGATACAAATTAATACTATTAATCTTCCTTCATGTTGACCATACATTATAATAACTAGACTACCAATATATGCATATACATACATTATAAAAACTAGAAATACCATGGCCATATATTTTACTAACTGACAAATTGGTTTTTTCGAAATTATATTTGTTTTGCGGGAAGAATATTTCAAATATTTCTTTTGGAAAGCAGCTATTTTTCTCATCAACAAAATAAAAATGAAATGCCTGGAGATATATTTGTAATTTTCTGTAAAAATTTGTTTACTACAACAATTTAATTCAAATATAATATTTTTATACATTATTTCCTTACACCACTAGTAAAAACCATCAGTTATAGTGAAAACTAACAAGGTTACAATGCAATGACCTTGAGATTTTTAAGAAAACGGGGTGTGTGTTTTTCATAGTGTGTATATGTTTAGATATTATATGTAACATGTTTTGCAATGGCAAAGGGATTAAATAACGAATAGTATAGTAAAAGAAGTTTACAGAATGATATTACAAACTTTTATGCTTTGGGATCATAATAAGTTAATAACATCCTAAGGCTTTCTTTGTAGTTTCCTCTTTACTTGGCTTTTAATTCTTTTTCCCATATACTATTATTCAAAGAAGTAACAATTCTAGGATAATTACAAAATAGGTCTCAGATTTGTCAGTGGTGCAGTGTCATTGGTATATTGTCTCTTAAGAAAGACAAAAACTAAAAGAGAGAAAAATACTAAAAGCTGATAAAAGCCATTTCCTTTCTTATTATTCATCAGAACTTTCTTTATTTAATGTCTGCCGAATTTTACTATTCTGTTGTTAGTGAAGTAAAGAAGAGACGAGTTGTACAGTTTTTTTCTTGTGCCTCTCTGAAAAAGATGTGCTTTATCATGGAAAAAATTAAGTGAAGAAACAAAAATAAAATCAAATGCTTCTTCTATTCTGCAATCAGCTTTTTCTTTTGTCTCTTAGATTCTCACGCCCTTGTAAGAAGAAAGTTTGTACCTTTTCTTGCATCTATACTTGATTGTGTTTTTTCCTTTCTTTCTCTTTATATACAAATTAATTCAAAATTTAATAATAATAGTTATTTGGTTTAGGGTTCTAAAGATTGTGAAGTCATTTTCTGATCTCTTTCTCAGGTACCCAAGCGATGCTGATAAGCACCTCTTGGCTCGTCAGACTGGTTTATCCAGAAATCAGGTCAGCCTTTATAACAGTATAATATTACTGCTCATACAAGAACCCTTTTAGTCACTCATATCTGTACTTAATTTGAAAATTTACTATATATATATCATTCATTTCGTCATGCAAAACCTGATATGAGTGGCTTCATGTCTATCCTCTCGCATGAATTTTGAATATGAAATCATTTTTTGGGGCTTGTTTCTTCGTTATATACATTATATATAGCCATAATTACACACTAGTATATAAAATGTAGGACATAGAGTTGGAAGAGAGAGAGAGACAGACAGAGAGACATGAATACTCGAACTAGGACCATATTTCTCATGTGCATGAAAGTTTGAAACTTAAATTTCAATTGTAACGACCAGCCTCAAATTCTTGTACACGTAAATTATCTAGACCACAACTCCTTCATTCTTACTCTATTCACAAAAAAATATCTACCATGTTAGAAAGTCAATACAAATGAAAGAATAATTTAATTGTATAAATTAAATGTGTTTATTTTCAATTTACTATAGTTAAATAATGATAAAACTAAAACCTTGATTTGAAAAACTAAAATTAAACTTTGAAAAGATATTCCTTTCTAAATTGAAAATAATTCTAGAACGTCATGTTTTAACAAAGTAGGAAGTATAATTTGTTCTCATACCTTATAATTCATGTTTTAACAAAGTAGGAAGTATAATTTGTTCTCATACCTTATAATTTGTTCGCATTTATTGGTTTTCAGGTGTCGAATTGGTTTATAAATGCTAGGGTTCGTCTATGGAAACCAATGGTTGAAGAAATGTATCAACAAGAAGCAAAAGAAAGAGAAGAAAAAGAATTAGAAGAAAATCAAAAAGAAGATTGTCAACAAACAAACAACAGCAGCAACAACAAAGACACGAAGCCCAATGAAAGCAACTTCACTCTCATTCAGACAATAACTGCACAAACTCCAACAACGACGATGATGACGCCGACACCTCACGAAAACGACTCTTCGTTCGTCCCTTCCTCCGTCGTAACCGCCGCTCCTCACAGCGTTTCAGACGCTTTCACCGCTGCCACGTGTCAGCAGGACGTCAGTGATCATTTCCAGGTTGACGATGGTGTCATAAGATTCGGAACCAAACAGGCTGGTGACGTGTCACTTACGCTTGGTCTACGCCACACTGGCAATATGCCTGATAATAATAACCCATCTTTCTCCGTTAGAGATTTTGGAGATTTCTAGACTGCCTTCGTCGTTTCTCTATTGATTAATCAACTTATAATAGTGTATTTTTTGCTTGTTTATCGGAATGTATCTTTAGTCGTCTCTTCACAGAAGAAGAGAAGTACACATAAATTGATATACCTCGCTATAAAAGTTCTAAAAGTTTTTAGAATGTAACTATGTAATATTCTAGTTTCTTTTTCCAAATTATGTAATTAATAATTTTGTATTTATATTACACTTTACATGTTTTAAAATAATGCTTTATACATATTGATATCCCAGCCAAATTTCTGTAATTTTTTTTGTTATGATTTTTGCTCTTGGACAGCAGATTTATGTTGAGATTTTTGTTTTTTACAGCAGTTTTATGTTGTGATTATCTACATATTTTCAAATAAAATCTTGTTCATATTGATATGATCCTAACTAAATGTCTGCAAATTTTTTTAGATAATAAAATACTTATTTTAGAATATGGTTTTGTTCAGATTATACCATTACCAATTTTTTTGTTTGTTTTAGATTTAATTAGGTTATATGTTTACCTAAGGATTCTTCCACTTGATAGAACCTTAAACATCTCTTTAATTTTATTTAACTGATAAACGACAAAGTAGTAGGAAATTGCCATGTCAATTATGCGACAATAATTTGATTGTATAATGAAATTAATCACCTTAGCTAATCCCTACTCACCACAACTATGTGTTCTTAATTTAGTGATGGCATCAAAGTACGTTTGGTATTATCCAATACCTTCTTGTCCAATGGTAGGATAATAGGTTTTGGAACGTTAACACGTTTCAAGTTTGATCTACTTATCGGGTGAAATTAAATCATATTCTTTTTAAATACCTACATAGATATGGACTCTTACTTACAGTTTATTTTGATATCTAAAAAACGGGTCTATCTATGAACTAAGCATGCGCTTGAAGATTAGTTTAGATTACTCTATACAAACCCGAAATACTTTGAGGTTAATAAAAAAGTACGTTTGGGACACAACATCGTCTTATTAACAATTGTATTATTTTCAGTTTATATTATAACAGTTTAATACGTTCAATCAAATTCATGTATGTTATGTGCTTCTTCTTTTTTTTTTCTTAATATGTTATGTGCTTCTCTCTCTCTCAACAACATAATTTCTCTAAAAATCCAAAGGTTTGGTTACATGTCATATAGGCATATCTCAATCGAGACTGGCATTTTAATTCCACACAAAGGCATTAAGCTCATTGGCATGGTTGCTACTCATTACTTTGTTTATAACAGGGACTCATTACTTGATTTGTTCAGTTTCCTTAAAAGTCACTTTAGTAATTTTGTATAGGCAAGAAAATCTACATTTCACCTAAATCCATATATATTTGCATGAATTTATATTCTAGGTATATATATGTACATCATGCCATATTATGGATAATAGATTAATGACGGTCTGACTGTTTACAACCTAATCTGTTCCGTTCACGACATATAGGATTACGATCTATGATGTGTACTTAAGATGTCGAGTGTATACGCGTGCTTACATTAATTGGTTGATAACAGATTACATAAATACAATTAATTTTGAATTTTTTTATTTAATCACTAAACATTGCATAATACTGCAAGTATTAAGCAAAAACGAGGAATGCATAATCTTTGTAAGAGTTTTAGATCAAGTCTGTAACTATCCAAAATTTTACTCAGTCAACCTTGAGTTCTTTTGTTCCTTTATATGCTAAACCTACGAATAATGGTTTTCCAAATGATTTTTGTATATTTTATGAAAAGATAAAAGTGCTGCCTGGCCTGACTGACCTAATAAACTTATTAAATGCACATGATATTATTTTACCTAAGTACATTTATTGCAATCATAGTGGTCCACTTTTTAATCCTTTCTTGTCTGGCCACTGTCCTCTTTAGCTAATAGCTAACATACTCTTCTAAAAAATTTTACAGTAGTTGGAAAATTTCATATACTAATTTAATTCATTATTATTTTGGGCTGCTATACAAAAATTATAAATGTCAATTTACTTTGTCATTTATTTAAAGGAATATAAATAAATATACATGACAAGAAAATCCATATGCATGAGTCTTAGATTCTTGATTTTAATACTGGAGGGCCTGCCGTTTTAATTATCCATATGCAAGCGTATACATATGCTGTCAAATTTATGTCTAGCAGTGCGTGTGTTGGATATAATATATATATATAATATTATTTGAGAAATCACTTTACTAGGTGTCGATTCAGTTAACTCTCATGATGGTTGATAATTATGATACTCTTAATGAATTAAAATTTACATTTAATATTATTATTTAAAAAATTTTACATAACAATATAAAATAAAAGGAAACATTTATAATTTTTTAAAAATTAATTTAAAACGAAATATATGTATATATAATAAGATTTCATAAAAAAAGGAAATTTCACAAAATAGTAATATTTCATTAAAAAGATATTTTTAAATAACATAAAATATACTTTTGAAGTAATAAAATACTTTCCTATAACATAAAATATACTTTTGAAGTAACAAAATACTTTCCTTATATCTTTATCTTCTTACATGAAAAACATATTTGTATATAATGTGATTTCATAAAAAAAAGTTCACACAGATAATTTTGATATTAGAAAAAATATTTTCTTTTAAAACATAAATTTAAACAATACAAATATATATATATATATATATATATATATATATATTTTTTTCAAAGTAATAGAATTATATATATATATATTTACATATTTTCTTAGATGATTGTGTAAAATATTAAGTAACATAAACTCATATATGCTTAATTGACAAAAAAATAATTTATAATTACTATTATTAAAAGAAATTTCATATATTTAGTTGACTATAATATCTTACAATTACAGCAAAAAGTAATAAAATATATTTTACTTTTATAATATAATTTCTCAAAACAATCATATTTTTACTGCATGTTTTAAGAGATATTAAAAATATATATTTTAACAAATATTATCTTTTGGTCAAATAACAACAAAAATTTTAAAATATCATAAAACGATATAGTTTAACAAGGTAGATATATTATATTTATCATTATTAAAATTATCTTTTTCTTAATATATCTTTTGCTTTTTAATTTTATGTATGTTTGTGTAACTTTATATAACCATAATCAAAATAATTAAGCAAATATGAAACCTCATTCTTAAGATTATTTACAATAAATTTCAGTTTACCATTCAATAAATCTAAGGCATAAAATTATTTAGAATTTATAAAATATTTTAATTATTGTATATATATATATATATCAGTATACTCACAACATGAGTGATTCGACTAATCCAACTTATATCTAAAATCATAGATTTAACAACAATAAGACTACATAATTTTTTATTTTATAAGAATATATAATTATATAATAATAAGTTTTTATTTTATATTTGTAAATAATGGGATGACTTAAAACATATTAACAAATGAAAAAATAAAATATCAACTCACTATTACCATTTAGTTCTTTTGTAAAATCTATATATAAGACAACAACCAACCTAAATGTAAATATGAAAATTAATCAAAAACTTAATATATTTACAATAAAAAATATTATAATTGAATTTAGAGAGATAGATAGAATCTAATATGTCCAAATGATAACTAAATCGACTGTAAAACAACATAATCGATTAGATATAACATATCCAAAATTATATGTATAATTAAGTAATATAATATTACTACTGTAAATTATACATACAAATTACAAAACAATTTAAAATTACAATAAATATCAATTAATTATTATAGTATATTTATTTTATAAATATTTATATCCGTGCATGAGCACGGGAAAATCACCTAGTATATATATTGTATGGTTTAACCACGCATGATGGTTATTTCATGCATCATAAAATTTAACAAGGTACTGTCTGATGTATATTGTATATAGACTAGGTTTAGTCACAGAGCGAATAGTACCGTACGTTTTAGCATTTGTAATTTGATTTGTACTTTGCAAATATCTGATATTTTTGATTCTGAAAAATATGGATATCCGATTTTTCGGATATCCAAAAAAACTATGAATATTTGTAATTAATATTTACGGATATTTATGAATAGCTCATACACTTTGTTCAATACAAGTAACTTTGTTTGAAGGAACTATTAAAATTTGTTTTTAAAGCATATTTTACATAATATAAAATAAAGACAAAAAAATTTAACGAAACTTATGTTTCATAAATTGTAAAAATTAATAAAGTTTTCTTATAATTTTTTAGAAAACAATAGTTTTCTATTTTCTTAATTTAATATTTTATAAGTTATTTCATAAATAAAATTAATAAACCTATGTGTTAAAATAATAATTATATATTATTATTCATTTAATACTATATATTTAAAAGTCGATAAAATTTTATATATTTAATTATAGATATACATCTATATGTATTAAAATCGAAGCGGAGCAGATATCCCTTTCTTAATTTTTTTAGTATTTGTAATTTTCTATACTTTTAGTAAATATTTATTTTTAATATTTGTTTTGTTACTAAGATTTATGAGTATCCAGATTTTTTAAATCGAAACAAATAAAGAATTGAATCAAATTTAACAGATAAAATGTCTAACTCTAATATTTACTACTTTATATGTATACTGATTAATCTCTCGAAATTATGTTTCATATATATTGCACCGGAAAATAATATTTTGAAGTTAATTAGTTGGTATATGTTTTCTTTAAAAATATTTTATGGGTTTGTAGTTACACAACGTTTTTATCTAGAATTGAATGGAGTAGAAGAAGAAGATACCAACCTTGTGTGGGCTCAGTGGTTTTCTTAAGTGGGGCCTATTCAAATAGTATTGGGTTTGGGCCCATGTCATCATGGAATTTAGCGATCGGCGAATCGGATGGCTACCCATCACACAATCATACTTTATGATCAAGGTCCCCTCACTAAAATCAAAACTAAATTTTGTTTAAATATTCGACCACACACAAATAATTACATATAAGCATATGCGTAAGTCTTGAACTTAGTCTATTTTAAGAATTCTATTCTGACGACTAACGAGCTTGATAATGGCGAAGGCTGCTATGTTTTAGTTACAGAACTATTTTGGATATATAACTATATTTTAGGGTTTCTTTTCCAAGAAATATATGGAATGAATTATGGAGTTTATTTCAGTCAATTATTTCAATTGGTATATATATAATTATTGATTGTAAATTATCAAAAGAATTAATGAACTTTACTAACTGTTGTTAATTTAAATGTCAATTTAAATGTTAATAAAACCATTGTTAATTTAATAAGCAGCTATACAATAGCTGGTTATTAAATTAAGAAAATTATTCTGTTCATACCGTTGCCATAAATGTAATAGCATGCATTAGCCGAGTTTTTTTTTTTTACGGTAAGCGGCTATTCTATTAATCAAACTTGAGGTGGTCTGGGTAACCAGACCGGAATAGAACAACCAATAAAAAGTAACTTCCTATAGAAGGATTTAGTTGTCTTAGCTAAAAAATCTGAAAACTGGTTGCGCGCTCGAGGAACATAAGAGATTTTGAAGTCCGGGAAGCAAATCAGAAGCGTTTCTATCCTCTCCAGTTCCGTGGCAAAGCTTGGCCAAGCGTGAGGGTCCTATACAAGTTTGATTAAGCATTAGCCGAGTTTTTGATGAATAAAATTGTGATTCAATAACGATGTTGTTACTACATATTTATTATGAGATATGTGCTGGTCGACACCAATATATTACAAAATAAATATGTTATATGTGTGCATTAAGATAAATAATAACTATACATTAAATGTATTGGGGTTCCTGAACAGAATGATTGTAGAACAGTGAAGGTACAATATTGTTGGAATAATTAAATTAGAGGACAGGTCGTATTTTCTTGTTGTCTTATCTCCAATTGTAGAACAGTGAAGGTACAGTAGTGAAGGTCGTATCTTCTTGTTGTCTTACCTCATAGATAATTTACATAATTTCACATAAGTAGCATTGGTCGAATGGACAATATTGGTTGCTATTAAGATTGACATGTGACTGTCAACCTTGCCTGTCACAAAGTCATTCAAGAAAATCCTGACAATAATATTCTTTTTTTTTCCGAATAAAATGTTAAATTTGATTCAAAAGAAAACATATTTTTTTACAGCTCTTGCTACTTGTCTATGCCTTTTTCAGAAATGGAAAACAGAAAAAGGAAAATAGATAAAAATTCATAGAGATTGCTTAAAGTTGGACAGCTCCAATCCAAGTTTGATATGCACCTCCCAAAGCCCTGGTGTGGTTCCTTTGTAATGACATCAGTCTGTTCCTGACTGCCTTATCGATGAACTTGATGACAACTTCATGTGAGGATGGGGCCTCACCATGCTTTCGAGCATTCCTCTCCCTACATACTGTGTGAGTTGCAGCTTGGAAGGCGTATCGAGCAAGAAAGAGTGTCACACGGTCAGTCGGAGACTGGGATAGAAACACCACAATGGTAGACCAGCCTGTAGATAAGTGGACTCCATAAAGGTTCTGAACCAGCTTCCTCCATAATGTAGAAGTGTAGGAGCATGAGAAAAAGAGATGGTCTCTAGTTTCCAAGTGCCGATTGAAGAGAACACAGCTACCATCTACGCCAACATTCCATGCCGCCTCATGCCGCTATACGATCCCCAGTTGTTAAACGGTTTCGCAATGCAAGCCAAGTACAGAATCAAAATTTAGGTGTTGCATGGTTAAACCAAAGGGCTTTGTGCCATGAGACCTTGCTTGTTGTAGAGAGAATGTGGTTCCAAGTGTCCCGTGTAATAAATTTTGGCCTGTACACATCATTCCTTCCCTTCCATCTCATCTGCAGCATCAGATCGAGTTAATGTTCTAAGGTGCTGCTCTATTGAGACAAGCACTTCAGATCGATGGTTTCTTCTTCTTCTCTTAGTCAAAGAAGTAAGGACCGTATCATTCCTGCAAATACCATATCAATTTGGCCTCTCGGCCCTATCAAGTCCATTAGGCATCCCATCGGTGACCAATAATCATACCAAAAAGACGTAGTTGCACCATTCTTCACCTACACTTTGCAAAACTGTCTTGCGATACTTCTGATCTTCAGAAATTTTCGCCACATCCAAGATCTCTTTTTATCATCCTCTTTTATTGACCAGATAGATTCATGCTTAAGTAAATCGGTTTGTATCCATTTCACCCACAGAGAATTTTTATTAGAGATCAAATGCTAAAAGAGCTTAAGACAAGTAACCTTGTTGGTTTCCGAGAGTGATCTAAGACCAAGACCTCCTTCATCCTTTCGTTTACATATCTCCTCCCAAGCCAGCTTTGGTTTTCGTGGATTCAAGTCGCATCCTGACCAGAGAAACGATGAACAATTTTTTTCAGTCTCATGGATACAAGCTTTTGGAAGGCGATAAGCAGATAACCAAAAGCTTGATAAACTCCAGAGAACTGAGCCAATAAGTTCTACTCTCCCTGTGAAAGAGAGATATCTGTTTGTCCATGTTCCTAATCTCTTCCGTATTGATTCCAACAGGGGCTGATTATCATTTACCCCCATGCATTTGGTAACAAGAGGCAAGCCTAGATAGCGAACAGGAAGTTCCCCCAAAGTAAACCAAAACCGGCTTGTAATCTCTAGGTGAACCTCCTCTGTAACTCTTGCTAGAAATATTGTTGTCTTTTCCATACTGATTCTGAGACCAGAAGCCTTGGCAAAGTGATCAAACACAGCAACAATGCCTTCTACTGATCGTGTTTTTCCATCAGAAAGAACCATCAGATCATCAGCAAAACTCAAGTGAGTTAACCCCAAGTTCTTGCAGCGAGGATGGTACCCAAACCGTTGAACACTTGCTGCTTTGTCCAGTAGTTTTGATAGAACATCCATCACAATAACAAATAGGTATGGTGATAGCGAACAACCTTGGCGATGCCTTCTTTTGCTCTGGAAATATCCCGTTAATTCTTCATTCACTTGAACAGAAAAAGACGCAGTAGAAATGTAGAGCGAGATCCAATGAATAAACTGTGGTGGAAAATTCATAGCTGTGAGAGCGTTGAGCAGAAAACTCCATTGGACAGAGTCGAAAGCCTTCGAGATATCTATCTTGATGACACACCTAGATGAAATGTTTTCTTTATGGTAGTCTTTTATGATCTCTGTTGCAAGAAGGAGATTTTCTATCAAGAGCCTCTCGCTGACGAAAGCAGATTGATTTGCAGCAATAAACTTGGGAAGGATCAGTTTCAGTCTGTTGGCGATGAGCTTTGAAATCACTTTATAAAGAATATTACAACACGATATCGGCCTGTAGTCCTTCATCTTAATTTCTTGAGTTTTCTTTGGAATCAAAGCTAATATCGTTGAATTAATACCTTTTGGAAAAAAGCCTTTAACGAAGAAAGCTTGCACTGCGGTTATGAACTCTGTCCCAATAATCTCCCAAACAGACTTATAGAATTCAGAATTAAAACCGTCAGGCCCCGGGGATTTATTACTTGACATTGCGAACAGGACATCTTTGATTTCTTTTGGTGAGACTGGATGTATGAGCTGCTGAGACTCTGATTTTGAGCAGCAAAAAGAAAGAAGATCTTGAATCTGGTCCACTGCCATACTCTCGTAATCATCTGTCTCATGCTGTAAAAATTCCCTGAAAAATCCCTCTGCTTCCATCTTTATTTCTGCTTCATCCCGAGTCAAAGTTCCATCACGACACAAGACATCTTTTATGAAATTTATAGCTTCTCTGGTAGCCACCGCGCGATGAAAAGTTTTGTTATTTTTATCTCCAATGTTTAACCAGTGTAGTTTGGATTTCTGCTTTAGCAAACTCTCTTCCAGACAAGCAATTAAGTCCCACCTACCAGCTGCTGCTGTCTCAAGTTCCATGTTCTGTTGCGACGGATTAGCCATAGCAGTTTCTTGTTTACTACATAAATCCTCGTAAGCTTCCTTTGATTTCTTTATCAGATTACCCATCTTTGCTTTGGCCAAGTTTCTGATAATAGGATTGAGACCTTTAACCTTTTTAGAGAAGCGAAACAGTGTCGAGGTGGACAGAAATAGAGCCTCTGTATCTTTCCAGTAAGCTTTCACCAAGGGCTTCGAGGTGGACAGAAATAGAGCCTCTGTATCTTTCCAGTAAGCTTTCACCAAGGGCTTGTATTCTTCGAGTTCAGTGACCGCATTTACAAACTTAAACGGCTTATGTATAGCTTGTCTTTCTGGCATGTTAATATGGATACGGCATCGAAGATGGTCTGAGCATCCCCCCGCTTCAAACACGCTATAAGATTAAGGATGAGACTGATTCCAAACATCATTCGTAAGAACTCGATCCAGTTTCTTTGAAAGGAGGTCATTTCCACGTTTGTTGCTCCAAGTGAAAAGAGGACCATGATATGGCATATCCATGAGAGAGCAATGATTCACCATGTTCTGAAATCTTCTCATACCAGCCGAAACACTAGGAGAGCTTTCAAAATTAGAATGCTCTTCCATATCCAAAGTTTGATTAAAATCTCCTAAAAGTATCCCAGGTTTAGAGCCCATAACATGAGAGTCGTGGTGATTGCACAAGTCTCTCCATAGCTCCTTCCTTTCCTCTGCTAATGTAGACCCATAGATAAATGAACAGAAAAATTCATCCTCCATCTCCTCCAACTTCACTGAGCATGTAACAACTTGACTACTCTTAAGGAAAATAGTAAGTCTTACATTTCTCTTCCAAAGCACCCAGATTCTCCCCCAACGATTGTACTCGTAGTTCGTTAACACCGGCCAATTATTAAAAATACTTGAAGACAATGCTTGTATTTTGCCTTCCGTAACTCTTGTTTCAATCAAACATCCAAACCTAAAATGACCTTCCTCCATCCACTTCTTTATTACGGAATGCTTAACAGATTTATTTAAGCCACAGACATTCCAAAAGAAGCCCGACATAATCAAGGTTTTTTGGTTTTACGTTTCTTGCCAGTGCCACTAGGTTTGGAGTCCCTAGTAACCGAGGCAATTGCGTATGAGTCTGATCTCTGAGCTGCTCTAGCCATTTGAGGTGGGATGGTCTTCTTACCAACTTTATCAACAAGCTTCCGAGCAACCTCTTCCTTTGATATTATTTCTCCTTCCTCCACTTCCTCCATCTCATGGAAAAATATTCACCTAAAAACTAACACGTTATTTCAAAAAAAAAAACTATTTTTTTTTTGGATTTTAATGTTTTATTTACATGTTCGTGTGTCATTTACCCATCTTCTTCTACCATTAAACTGTTTTTTTTTTTTGAATTTCTTCTGTAAGTGGTAAGTTGTGAAATATTATCATGCAACAGTGTTTTGATTATATTGGTTTTCTTTTCTTTTGTTAAGCAAACATTTTCATGTTTTTGATCCTTTATCATGGCTGGATTTGATTTTTTGGAGGTTCATAAACATATATTAAGAATTTTATAATTTTTCCCTATAATTTAGATACCTACTTTTATTATATAATTTATAAAAAATTTGAAAACCTAAACTGACTTTTCATTAGGTTGTGCTCATATCCTGTTAGATTCAGATTTATCATAAACTTCCAACTTAAAACCAGTTGGTGATAAATGGATTGATCCTAACACTTTATATATTACATAAAATTCCTTTAAACTCCCCATGTGAGATTTTATCCCTAAACTACCAAACCTTAAAAGAAACTCTAGTCTACCAAACCCCCAACAAAATACTAAACTACCAAACCCTATACTAAACACTAAATTACACCAAAATAAACTAGCAACCACTTATTAAAACCCTAACCTTGTGGTGGTGGCTTGCCCTGGGAATTCGATGTGGGATTTTTCCGGCGAGGCGAGGGAAGAAAGGTGGAGAGGCTCTGGTTAGGTGAGAGAGTGAGTAGATCTGACGAGCCTCTGGTTTGTTGAGAGAGAGAGAGAGAGAGAGATTCAACGAGGAAAAATAGTAGAGATTCAACGAGGAAAAATAGTAGAGATTTCCGACACTTAAACTAATTTCCTTAAGTACTTAATATCTAAACATAAGAGATTTTGTGAAGTTTTCCGACACTTGAAAATTTCCTGAAGTATTTACCGAAGTACATTTTGAAACACTTACTTTCATATTAGATAAGTTATCTGACTCATGGAGTGGATTTATCTAACTGTGTTGAATTCAATTTAGTTATTTACGGTGATACTAGATCATATATTATACTTGTGGTATAATCTTTGTTGAGGTTAAAGTTTATACCAAAAACTATACTAAAAAAATAAATTCGTACCAAAAGTAATGGTGAAATGAATGTGAAGTTGAGCCAAAAAAAAAATCATTTTTGGAAATGGCTCAAAGACGTCTTCGAGATGCTCTGTGTCAGCGGCTATCATTGATAACCGGAAAACGCCAAAGAACCGGGTGTAAGTTTGGAATCTTGTCGGTTATTGACCCGGTTTATCATCCCTGCGATTGATATCCATAAGCAACCTGGTTTTTTAATCTCCATACGAGTAGAGTTTGAAGATCCCCCAAACGTGAAGGAAAGATATGGAAAACCCCAGAAATCTTTTTAGAATTTCTTCTCTTTTAATGGCGTTTCTGTTTGCTTACTCTGCATTTGTCCAGCTTAATGATTCTGGTATTCACTTTGTTTCTTCTTCTTCTCTCTTTCTCTCTCTCAAGAATCAAGATCGATGATAAAGTTCACAAGTTGTGTGTTCATGCAGATTGGTATCTTTGGTTTCCTCTGTACGCACTAGCTTCTGCAGTTAATCTGATCAACTCCAGAAGAATATGTAAATCAAGAAGAATTCTACAGATGACGAGAACAGCTCTTAGCTTAGGTTTGTTCTTGTTGGTTAAAGTCATTAAGGAGGATATCATAACAGAGAAAGTTGGAACCTTGTCTTTGGATCTCACTCATAGAGTTGTAAGAGAGAAGATCGGAAGTGGTTTGGTGATAGCTTCTATGGTTCTGCAACTACAAGCTTCTTGTTCAAAACCAAAAAAGAAGTCCGTTGACTTTGGTAAGAACAAGAACATGTTCACTCTTGTTCGAGAAAACACATTTCAAAACTTGACTCACTTCTTGTTTGATTTCAGTGATGGCTGCAACTGTAATCTTTGGCTATGGACTTCCCTTTTGGTTCTTCACAATAGAGAATGGAGAAATCAAGATTTGATTTTTTTCGTCAAAAAACCATTCTATTACCAAGCTAAGCTTGAAATAATTTGACTATCCAAACCAGAATAAAACGATCAACAAAACAAATACTTTTTTTTATTGTTTATGTAGGCTGTATTCATTTGTATGTCCACGACCTAGAACTGGTTGCAAATCGGAGCTTTTATTCATTTTGCTGATCGTATAGACCGGTCGCAAGTTGTTAAAATCTATCGCTAGAAATTTTCACCAACTTAAAATATAATTTTACTTCGATCTGCAAATGAACATTAAAAAAAAAATAAATCTCCAAGAAAAGCCAAAATCTAACACAAATGACCTCTGCAATTTGTAGCTTTACAATGGCATGAATGTTCATTTTCTTGTCCAGATGTTACCGGTTTGCATCCATAGTCTCGTGTGATCTCCTCTCCTGCAGCTATCTGTTGTTTCACATAGCATAAAAGATCTATTAGTTGAAACTTCTTTCAAGCTAATAGAGAAAAAGAAGAAGAGCCTTACATCTGTACTGGCGTATAGACCAATATGAGCAAGAAGGGACTCCATGCTTTCCACAACAACTTGGTGTGTAACAAGATTAGACGAGCAGCTAGAGATGAAAAACAAGATTGAAATTCCATAAGTAATATTGTAGAATAATGCAATTTTTTTTGGCAGATTAAGACTCACCTATGATTGATGAATCGAGAGACATTTCCATGAGTATTAGCATCAATAACATAATCAGGCTCTCCAACTATTCTACCAATGTCGTTGATATTAGCATCAACGTCATGGATGTAGCTACAACCTTCTCTTCCATACCTATGAAATCAATAGAAGGAGGTTTAAGTTGTGTTCCATACTTTTCAAGAAAAAGATGCGAAAAGATAAAAAAGGCTATGTACTGGATTCGTCTCTTGTTTGCTTCTTGCTGATCAAGAACTTCTCCAATGTATTCACAGACGAATGTACCACGTAGTATGTGTTCACAAGCTCGTACTCCCCATCCCTGTGGATTTGATCAGTTATGTATACTGGCGCTGAAGCAAAGACAGATAGATATACAACTAAAAGGATGATGTCTCACCTTGCTTTCTGTTCTAAAAACTTCAATTTTAGTGCGTATTCCATTCTGCAAAACTCGATTGTGACATGTTCTAGAGCATCCGCAGAGTTCATTGCATTCATAAACAGGATAACCCTCCTACAACATTTCCACAAAACAATCACAATTTAACCAGAATAAACAAAAAGGAGGAGTGACCTTAACAAGATTCTAAGTTACCTCCAAGATGATCCGGTCTTTGTCATCATAAGGGAATCTACACCTCATGGATTTTCCATATATGTCTCTAGCTTCCTCAAAATCGTCACTGAAAAGGTATACATGATCACAAGTTACAGGCGAGCATACTGAACCAGGACAACCACACCTGTGTTGCAGCTTCTGCATGGGACAAACAAACAATGTTACAACAGAGAGACACAATCTTGTTTCAGATTAGGACAGGCAAGATACCTCCTTTGCAAGATCCAGTGAAGGATTAAGCATTGGTTTTGTAACATAAGTAAAACTTTCCCAAGGTCTCTCACACTGCTTTTCTGGATTTAAAAAATCCTTATCCACGACACAAGATATGGGAAATGGTTCCTTACCAAAGCTTATGTCATTGCACAAAACATTTGTCTTTCCAAAATGTCTCTTACTAAAATGATGAGCCTCCATGACACAATGACATTCGTCCACTTCCAAACCGTTATTAGAAGCTTCTCCAGCGTCCATAGCTATCATTACTTGATCTTTCTCTTGTCTGGGAATCAAGGGACATAGAACATTTGGGTCTTTAAAAGTTTTATTACATCCATTACGGCATATGTATCCCTCAACATGCCATTTCACTTGTACACCATGCTCACCACAGAGTTTTGCTGCCTTGAGATAGATCCTCTGAGGCAAAACCCCGAACTTAGCCTCCATTGAGGTCTCAAGACTCAGCCTACAGCAAGCTGAACGAGCAGCAGACAAGATGTCCTGGTTATTAGGACGATGTTTCGCTTTCTGAATCTTTGAGAGCAATATTTTAGATACAATAGAGCAGTGAGCATCAAAGGTTGTACCATCACTAGGAGGTGGTGATACTCCAGTTTTTGCTTCTGTGCTGAGTGGTTTAGAATCTTGCATCCTCCTCTTCATGTTTCTAATCCTATATGAGACTGCTCCAAGACTTTTCTTGAACTTATTAGGACGGCTAAGCCTACCAGACTTCATCCTGTAACTATTAAGCCTTAACCCTTTCTTCGGACCACGAGAGCCGACTAGACTCGGTTCCATGTGTTCTGCCTGATGGTGACGACCAAGGTCAGGCAATAAATTGAATTTCAACCCACAGAACTTGCAAACGTACTTATGTACACTGCTTGTACTCTCTATGTTTTGGCTCACAACAAGTTGTGAAGTGCCTGCTTCAGGATTTTGAGAAGACTCACCATTAGTTAATCTGCACTCAGAAGGATGCACAGCTTGCACATGCACCAGCAACTGTTCTTTATCTCCAAAGTGACTGCCACAAGGAATACACTGAAGAAGCATGCACTTCTCTGCAAACTGCACGTGATGTTTCTCCTCCACATGAGCTTCCAAAAGTTGTCTCTTCACAAAAGAATCCAAGCAAATAGCACAAGCAAATCCACTAAATGACCATTTCTCTTCTCCCTTATCATCACTAAAACCATTGGTGATGGCAAGCATTGTATTAATAGTTTCTGACATTGATGCATCTTCTTCTTCATCATTACCACCAGCACTGAAACCCCATATCCTAGTTAATCTATCCTTTTCATGGGATACTAACTTCATCAAGAAAGCTCCGATTCCAGCGTCTCTTGAAGCTTCTGATATCGCCCACTCAAGCTGTTGCTCCACTGGAACCGAGTTTCTCAAAGATAAGAGACTTTTAAAGAGCTTGTAGAATATATCACAAGCTTGATGTAGAGGCAACTTCTCCTCACGCGATGAGCAACCCCTTAGAAGATCTACAAACACTTCTTTGGATATTATCCGACTCTTCCCATTCCTCGCACGCTTGAGCCAGTTAGGAAGGTGATTTTCACAGTATAATGTGTGTTTTGTCGAGAACTCATTGCAACGAACATAGCTGTTCTCTGAGCAGGAACCAACACACAAGTTATCCTCATTGCTACAATGTTCAAGCATCTCAGTGAAGCTTGTAGTTTCATTCGGCAGAATTCTCTCTATTTCTCTAAGAGACACTATATCTTGACATGGAGTTGTTTCTAATGTTGACATAATGTCTGCTAGCTTTCTTTTAACCGGATCACATGAGGAATCTATATCGGTGTGAGGACGGTGTTTCTTGCAGTACAACATTCCAGGTAAAGACCTGTGTTTGCATTTCGTACCAAGAACAGTGACTCCTCCACACATTGGTGTTTCAGCAGCAGGAGATGCCTCGTTCTTTATGAGTTTGGTGGTGAATCGAGAAGCTAAATGCACACAACAGTACATATCTCCTTCATTAGCCCACCTCACACATTGTCTTCCTTTTGATTCAATGAAAGCTATGCATTGCTGACTCTTATTTCCCAAACCAAATGGTTTCTTCACAACTGATTCGTTCATGTCTTTGTCTTGTGGTTGAGACAATTCGTCAGTCTCTCTTGTTCTCACTAACTGCGAACCGCTAGCTTCAACAACAATGCCATCCCATAGGTCCAAACCATTCATTATGGCATCTTCATCTTTCATCACTACAGTAGTATTTGTTTCAATTGCAGTCAGTCCTTGTGGTGAAGTATCAGACTCCATTTGTGATGCATTTGCTGTCTCTGCACGTCTAATCTCCAGTTTTGGTCTTTTACGGCTCGCCTGGATATCTGAGTTAAAGATGCTTTTACTACCATTCTGCAGTTCTGCTGTTTCTGCAACACTGCGACGAGATATATAGAACCATTTTGTAACATCATGCTTCCATGTTTTCCATTCTGACAACACCATTAGTTGCATCTGATGATCAGAAATGGATTTAACATCGTTCCATCTGATACAGTTGTCAAAATCCTACACACAAAGCAGACTTAGTTAAGAAAGAAAGAAAGAAAAAAATGTCTGAACAATATATGTATATGTCAGATGACACTATCAGCCATTACCTCACTGAGCAGTTCAATACTCTCTGCGTTCACTGCTTCATTACATTTCTGTACCCATGAAGGAAACGAGTTCTCAAGCCAGTTTGGATCCATGTACCGTTTCAAAATTATCTGAACAAACACAACACAAAGCAAAGACATGACTACAAGAATTAATACAAAAAAAAAGAAACAGAAGAGAGAGAGAGAGAGAGAGTTTACACTCTGAAGCTTCACAAGCATTCTTCCAAGATCTTGATAACTTGTGCTTCTAGAAGCCTCCATTGCAGATTCTTTCCAGAATATTATATCATTAGCTGATTCAACGACAACCTGCAACATCAAAAGTGTTTAAAGCAATCCAATCCAATTAATACTTATATTTCAAGCTTTATACCTCTGAGTGAAACTGGTCAACTATATTGAGCATACCAATGGTAAGCTTCCGCATAATGTTGCGTCGAGCAACGGTTAAATCTTTAACCATTTTAACTCCAATCTTGTGTGACTTATATGCAAGAGGATCAGGGAACTCATTGATGGACCTAACCAGCTGCATATCAGCCCACGAGTAGTTCTTTGTATGTGGAAAAAATATCACAAAATATTTTTTTCTGTCGTGAGTTGGTTTCCCTCTTAAGGTAGTTAATGGCCAATCTGCTCTCGCGCATCTGATTCCGGCTTGCCATTTCCCTCTCCACTGTTAACACCAAAGACACAAAACATTAACCATATGAACTTTAGTTTTCAAAACTCAGAGAAAGATGATGATTAAAGAATATTATTATTATTATCATTACCTTCACCCACAAAGCTATAGGTTCATCTTGTTGTAGCCATTTAGGCACAGAAGGAGATGATGACTCTCCTTGTGCATTATTACCAAGATTTTGGGTTTCTTCCATTACTAAATCGGTACTAGGCTTCTCTGCATTTAAGCTATCCAGCTCAGGCTTCAATACCAGTTCATTAACTGTTGGGTCGTCACGTAGCATCTCATCCATAATAATACCACCAGGAGGTTGGATTTGTTGTGAGCTAGAACAAGATATTACTTCCATGATCACCTCTTTTAGATAGTTCACTTCTTTTATACCCAGGACTTGATCAAATCACACATTCTGATGGGAACAAAAAAAAAATAATCAACATAGGACCCATATCCATTGCTTTCCTAATCAATATGAATAATTAAAAAAATGACTCTAACCATTATAAATTTCTCTTAAAGTACGATGTTTTCAGACATACCAAGGCAATAACTATTACATGAACATTGATTCTTGTAAGAAGGAAGAACTGTTTAATATACTAATTCAGCTAGAGGACCAGATCTTGATTAGGGATAATACACACAAGAAGAATCAAGATAAGGAAATCAAGAATTGATCTAAGCCCAATATTGATAGAGTTAGAGAGATATATTAAGGTGGGTCCATAGATCAGAAGAGAATAATACCAAATTGAAGATTCTGAAACAAACCCAGGTGCCCAAAAATGTTAAAATGCACAAATCAACCAATCTTAGATCTAATATTTTTACTCTAAGGTCTAGTAACACCATTAACTTGTTAGGAGACTCATGGAAACAGGCATGGCGGAACCAAAGGATAGGCCAAGAAGGAGGAACCAAACCAAAAACAACGATGATGCTACCACACAAAGATAAATAAAAAGAATATATAAAGTGGATACACATCATGTATGTGACATAAGTATCGAAGCAAAAAATACTTTTTAACATAAAGATTGGAGTATGGACTTGGAAGGTCACACCTTGTTGATCTGTGGATTCGAATTACAGAAGGTTTGAATCTAACGATTTTGAGATTTATTATAACTTTTCGTATGATAACTCTTTTCTTCTGGATTATGAAGATTTTTTTTTAGGTTGAGGGCATCGGTATTTGGGCATGTACCATGGCCAGAATGTCGAAAAAGAAAAGATAATAACATCTATGCTATATGCAGGGATAACTTTTTATTATTTATGTGGTTTAATACAGAAATTGAATTACATAATAAAATATTCTATAAGAAAGGAAAAAATACGTATACGTATGTATGTTTGCAAATTGTATATGTATACACCGAAAATATGTATTACATATAGAGTGTTTTACAACCTAATTCACTTTTTGAGTTTCCATAACATTCTAGGTACATTTAAGCTACTGAGGTAGTTTATGAGGTTGTAAAGTCTAAAAGGCCTCCAACTAAATTCATTTTTTACTAGTAAATCATTTCTTTTTTTATTTCTTTTTTTTTTCCAGATTTGTTCATCAGTCTCTCCTATGAAAATTCTAACATGTATGAGAAATTGAGTAAGCTTTCGTCGGAGACAAAATCTAGGTCGTCACTCTCCTTGGCATTCCCAGTGTACAAAAACGATGCCATGGTGGTGGAGACATCGGCGAATAGACGTAGAAGGACAGTTACGTTTTGGTTATAATCTTTGAAAAAACTTATTTCTTTACTCATCTTTTGGTTATAGTTGGCTAATCTATCCAAGATCTGTAAGTTTTGGTGTTAAAAATACAAAGAAAATGATGATTAAGTGAAAAGAAATCAATGGGGTTCGAATAGAAAGTTGCAGAACTCTCTATAACCAAAAAGAAAAACAACAAGTTATTTACAAAATTGCCACTCATTTAAAATAACATTTAATTGCATAAGATAAAAAGCTTGTACACAGAATATTATATCATTAGCTGATTCAACGACAACCTGCAACATCAAAAGTGTTTAAAGCAATCCAATCCAATTAATATTTCTATTTCAAGCTTTATACATCTGAGTGAAACTGGTCAACTATATTGAGCATACCAATGGTAAGCTTCCGCATAATGTTGCGTCGAGCAACGGTTAAATCTTTAACCATTTTAACTCCAATCTTGTGTGACTTATATGCAAGAGGATCAGGGAACTCATTGATGGACCTAACCAGCTGCATATCAGCCCACGAGTAGTTCTTTGTATGTGGAAAAAATATCACAAAATATTTTTTTCTGTCGTGAGTTGGTTTCCCTCTTAAGGTAGTTAATGGCCAATCTGCTCTCGCGCATCTGATTCCGGCTTGCCATTTCCCTCTCCACTATTAACACCAAAGACACAAAACATTAACCATATGAACTTTAGTTTTCAAAACTCAGAGAAAGATGATGATTAAAGAATATTATTATTATTATCATTACCTTCACCCACAAAGCTATAGGTTCATCTTGTTGTAGCCATTTAGGCACAGAAGGAGATGATGACTCTCCTTGTGCATTATTACCAAGATTTTGGGTTTCTTCCATTACTAAATCGGTAATAGGCTTCTCTGCATTTAAGCTATCCAGCTCAGGCTTCAATACCAGTTCATTAACTGTTGTGTCGTCACGTAGCATCTCATCCATAATAATACCACCAGGAGGTTGGATTTGTTGTGAGCTAGAACAAGATATTACTTCCATGATCACCTCTTTTAGATAGTTCACTTCTTTTATACCCAGGACTTGATCAAATCACACATTCTGATGGGAACAAAAAAAAAATAATCAACATAGGACCCATATCCATTGCTTTCCTAATCAATATGAATAATTAAAAAAATGACTCTAACCATTATAAATTTCTCTTAAAGTAAGATGTTTTCAGACATACCAAGGCAATAACTATTACATGAACATTGATTCTTGTAAGAAGGAATAACTGTTTAATATACTAATTCAGCTAGAGGACCAGATCTTGATTAGGGTTAATACACACAAGAAGAATCAAGATAAGGAAATCAAGAATTGATCTAAGCCCAATATTGATAGAGTTAGAGATATATTAAGGTGGGTCCATAGATCAGAAGAGAATAATACCAAATTGAAGATTCTGAAACAAACCCAGGTGCCCAAAAATGTTAAAATGCACAAATCAACCAATCTTAGATCTAATATTTTTACTCTAAGGTCTAGTAACACCATGAACTTGTTAGGAGACTCATGGAAACAGGCATGGCGGAACCAAAGGATAGGCCAAGAAGGAGGAACCAAACCAAAAACAACGATAATGCTACCACACAAAGATAAATAAAAAGAATATATAAAGTGGATACACATCATGTATGTGACATAAGTATCGAAGCAAAAAATGCTTTTTAACATAAAGATTGGAGTATGGACTTGGAAGGTCACACCTTGTTGATCTGTGGATTCGAATTACAGAAGGTTTGAATCTAACGATTTTGAGATTTATTATAACTTTTCGTATGATAACTCTTTTCTTCTGGATTATGAAGATTTTTTTTTAGGTTGAGGGCATCGGTATTTGGGCATGTACCATGGCCAGAATGTCGAAAAAGAAAAGATAATAACATCTATGCTATATGCAGGGATAACTTTTTATTATTTATGTGGTTTATAATACAGAAATTGAATTACATAATAAAATATTCTATAAGAAAGGAAAAAATACGTATACGTATGTATGTTTGCAAATTGTATATGTATACACCGAAAATATGTATTACATATAGAGTGTTTTACGATCTAAGTCACTTTTTGAGTTTCTATAACATTCTAGGTACATTTAAGCTACTGAGGTAGTTTATGAGGTTGTAAAGTCTAAAAGGCCTCCAACTAAATTCACTTTTTACTAGTAAATCATTTTTTTTTTTTTTTTCCAGATTTGTTCATCATTCTCTCCTATGAAAATTCTAACATGTATGAGAAATTGGGTAAGCTTTCGTCGGAGACAAAATCTAGATCGTCACTCTCCTTGGCATTCCCTGTGTACAAAAACGATGCCATGGTGGTGGGGACATCGGCGAATAGACGTACAAGGACAGTTACGTTTTGGTTATAATCTTTGAAAAAACTTGTTTCTTTGCTCATCTTTTGGTTATAGTTGGCTAATCTATCCAAGATCTGTAAGTTTTGGTGTTAAAAACACAAAGAAAATGATAATTAAGTGAAAAGAAATCAATGGCGGTTCGAATAGAAAGTTGCAGAACTCTCTATAACCTAAAAGGAAAATGACAAGTTATTTACAAAATTGCCACTCATTTAAAATAACATTTAATTGCATAAGATAAAAAGCTTGTACACATATGTTTATTGTCCACATGTACAGCGTTTCACAAAAAAATTACATGTGCAATTTAGGCCAGCGAATATTGTGGATTTGCAGCATTGATCCCCGACCTTTTAATTGTGTACTCCATAACCTCTCGAATTGACCTCAAACCTTTCAATTGTGTACTCCATACCCTAATGCACACATATGAACAAATATATACAATGTAGACACCTGAAGACATGTACAACTGTTGTATCGTTTTGCGATTAAGTGTACAACTCCATACCCTAATGCACACATATGAACAAACATATACAATGTAGACACCTGAAGACATGTACAACTGTTGTATCGTTTTGCGATTAAGTGTACACATGTGTAACGTGTATATAGTTATCCACATGTACAACGTATATTAATATTTTCAAGACCCTGTGACCCTGAGTCTGCTTTGCATATTTTAATGTTCCATGAATGTTGTACTATTTTATAGTTGAGCTAGTGAAGGAAGATTCCAGAGTTTTGGATAGTGTATGCGAGACCATGAATTATCTTTTTCTTTTCGTGTTTCCTCTTGAATTAGGCTCATGGTTAGAGGCATGTCTATTGCTTGTGTTCAAAATTTTTCTTTTGCTTCTCAAAATCTTCAATAAGTTGTGAGATTCGTATCCTTAAAGCAAACATATAACGCATCATATATATCGTCTTTCTCATAGTTTTGCAACACTAGCCTTGAATACATATAAGTGAGACTGCTTTGAGAAATACTTTTCTTGCCAAAACCACATGTACAATATATTATAAGTGTACAAATGTGTACAATACAATTTTGATGTGTATGGATAATGTATAAGATGAATTAGTATTATTGTGGACAATCTAACATAAACAGTTTCAATAGTATCCACATGTACACATATTCAGGCAGTCCATATGTATATCGTAAAAACTATATCCACACGTACATCATTCCACAAGTACATTGTTTAGGTTGCCTTTTGCTTCTTAACTTCTTGAACAGGCTATGTACCATTTTCTTAAGTAAAAAATAATTAGAAACGGTCCATGAGAATCCAAAAACCACAAGTTCTTTACTTTTCATGATCTTAATTCTTGTTTTTATCTTAACTCAAAACCAGAGATGTTAATCATACTTTTAGCTTCTTCCAACAAAGAATACAAACCAGAATCACCATCACAAGAAAAGAGACTCCTCCGAATGGTGTTCCCAACCACCACTCATGTTGATAACCCATCAGAAGAAGAAGGCCGCGAAGATGGATTTCGAGGAGATCCATCTAATTCGTCGCCGTCTAATCTGCCGCCGTCTAAGGGATTCGGTGGTGGATCTGAGACTGAAGGTTAAGGGTCTAGAATAGGAGATCCAGGAGAAGTAATATGTGCAGGAGGAGAGGGCTGAGGAGGAAGAAGAACATAAGACAGAGAAAAAGATGTGAGACTAGTGGTTGCGGCTGGGGAGAAGAAGATGGTGTGGTGAGAGGAGGAGCGTAGAGAAAAAAGGTAGGTTTTTTTTTTGTTAATTTCTGAGATAAATAAGGATATAATAGGAATTTCATGTCTTCTTTTGCATTGGAAACATGAGGAAAGTGTCTAAGGAGCAACATATGACTTATTTTGATATTATAGAGATGAAAAGTGACCTATAGTGTAATTGTTTTTAATTTATCTACTTATTAATCTGCACAAGACTGACTTAAATGGGATTATTTTGTTTTTGTTATGTTAGAGCAGGCCCATCAGGGACTTTAGGGCAACCACAATGGTGGGATTGTGTTTCAAGTCCCTTAGCATTTTTAATTAAACTTTTATCTTAAGGGACCTAAACTAAGGGACTAATTGGTTTATTAGTGGGACTTTGATTGTCCCTTAGTTTATTATTTAATTAATTTTTTTATTTGAATAAGTGATAACATATGTAAAGAAGTTTTAAATAAAACTTATATGATAGAAGTTTAACATTAAAATTGAAATATTAAGAAAATTACAAAATCATAATTTTAAAAAACAAACAAACATTTATTCCAATACAAATAGAAACTTATAAACTATATGTTATTTGGAAGATGTCCAAATTTATTCCATATATTTTCAATCAAATCATTTTTAAACATTGATGGGTTTGTCGATTCCGAAGGTTCGTCCGACGTTCAAGTGGAGTGCCGAGAGGTGACGGATTATTGACGGTAAAGGTATCCGCCTCTTCTCTTTCTCGAATTCAGCAATGTTGTACTGAGTTCTTAACGATCGTTCATCCCCGACAATCATATTATGAAGTATGACACAAGCTCTCATAATATTACCTATTTTTTGTTTATCCCATATGTTAGATGGATTTCTAACAATGGCAAACTTAGCTTGTAGGACTCCGAAGGCATGCTCGACATCTTTTCGCACACCTTCTTGGGTTTGAGCAAATACAGAATGCTTCTGAGTTTGTGGTAGTCGGATAGATTGAATAAAAGTAGCCCATTTAGGATAAATACCATCCGTGAGATAATAATTTGTACAGATGATTTTTAACATAGAAGTTAACTTGTGGTGCTATTCCGTTAATAACGTCATCAAAAACGGGTGATCGATTGAGAATATTAAGATCGTTCATAGTACCTGGAGTTCCAAAAAAGCGTGCCATATCCAAAGGTCATATGAAGCTACCGCCTCCAAGACAATAGTTGGTTTCTCGGATCCTCGTGAATACATTCCTTTCCAAGCGGTGGGGCAATTCTTCCACTCCCAATGCATACAGTCGATCCCTGGGAACCCACGTTGCTCCCCAAAGTATAGTAGTCTCTGCAGATCTTCCGGTGTGGGACGTCTTAGGTATTCATCGCCAAACAAGCGGATTATTCCGGCGGCAAAATTGTGCAAACATCCTCGAGCAGTTGTTTCACCCATTCGGACATATTCATCCACTGCATCAGCTCCAACACCATAAGCAAATTGACGAATTGCTGCGGTACATTTTTGGAGTGCAGTAAGACTAGACCGCCGGGTTGCATCTACTCTTTCTTGAAAATACCGTACTTCTGTGGAGAGACGATGCACAATATGTAGGAATAATGTCCGGTTCATTCGAAACGGTCGCCGGAAGACATTGTGCTTGTAGGTTGGATTATCGCTAAAATAATCATTCTATAGCAAATCTTGACCTTCCTCCCGATGTCTGTCGATAAAATTACGTGGTACACGCTCATTTTCTTCTAGAAATGCGTCAATGTCTTCAAATAAGTCTTCAAATATATCTTCATTATCAGGTTGGTGATCGTCTTGGTGGTAATGAAAATGAGAGGAAGAAGCCATTGATAAATTTTTGCAAGAGAGAAAATGCTATGGAAATTAAAGAGAAGAGAATGCTTTGCATTTTTTCTAATCAAAAGAAGTCTCTTATTTATAGATCTTGGTAGTTAGGAAGTAAGCATGTGATTTTTAGGTATAATTTTTAGGTTGATACAAAGCAAGCATTTTGAACATGTTATTTTTAAGTAGAAACAAAGGAAGTTAGGTATGATTTTTAGGTAGATAGAAAAGTACATGTGAAATTTATTAGATAGCAAACATACATGTGATTTTTAGGTAGATAGAAAACATACATGTGATTTATAGGTATATAGAAAACATACATGTGATTTGTAGTTAGAGTTAAGACTAACATGTGATTTTTTTTTTTTTTTGTAACTCAAGACTAACATGTGATCATTTATTTATTTTTCTGTAAAAGAATTCTAAAACATATATGCAATAAACTCTAATATATGATTCTAATAGATGATTCTAAGACATAAATTTGATCATTTGACAAGATATTTAAAAAAATCCGAGTACAATGATCATGTTTGATGGTCCAAACTTGGTACACAAGTTTACAATGTTTGACGGTCCAAATTTGGTCACCCATTACATCCGAGGGGCTATAAGAAAAAACAACACCATTACATCCGACTACAAGTACAATGATCCTGCCTAAACCCACACTACGACCATCCCTGCCTAAACCATTACACATACATAATCCCCAAGCCTATTAAAATTAGTACAACGACCATAGCACCCACAACATACTCAAACCCATCACTACAAACGGATTTCTCCTTAGCATTATCACACATAATCTTCTCTACACGTAGCAGCCTCTGCTCATTTTCGTAGTCACTCAAAAGGGACAGGTTATCAACCTTTTCCTCCAGCTGGAGGACATGTCTATCTCTGGCTCTCATCTCCTCCATCACCGCCACGTTCCACCATTTCCAAACATGGCACTCTCCGTCGTCTTTATTCGCGCAAGTGTATACTAAGCGACCTGTATCACACACGGAAGATAACTTATCATTTCAGACATAACTGATGACTAGCTACATTGTGAAATTGCTGTTGTCTTACCTTGACCATTTATACTTCTAGACGGTACAAGCTGTGGCGGAGAACCACAGTAGCAAACCTGCGGGAACCCGAACTCCACCTCCGGTTGTGGAGGGTATATGACGGATGAACAACGTTCTAAGCTAAGTTCAGCTTGATCACGTCGGATTAGATCCTCCGTCTCGGAGTATTCACTGTCTGAATTGTTTCCAAACATATCCTCCGACTGTGATGGTTGGCTATAGGTGTAGCGCCCCATTTTCTAGTTTACCTGCAAAAAATTAGCAAGAGAGGAATGAAACATTTGCAAACTACATTAATATTAATCATAAAAAATAGATAGAGGAACTTTTAACACCGAACAACATAGAGAGGAATGAAACATTGAGCACAAAGCAAAGGATCCATACATTGATCATACATAGAGCACAAAGCAAAGGAAACATTGAGCACAAAGCAAAGGCTAAGCCACTAATGTTTAGAAGCTCTAATTGTTCAGAAACACTCCGCTAAGAGCTTAATCTTCACAGCTTCTTCCGCCTCACTCAATGGTTGAGTCTTGGCAAGGAGAGTGTCAAGTATAGCTAACTTCGATAGTCTCTCCTTCCTCTCCAAGTCCTCCTTCTTCATTTCCCAGTCCTCCTTCTTCATTTTCCAAACACTCGCATAGTCAGACACAGACTTTCCTTTACCACCATTTCTTCTAGCCTTAGCAGCCTTGATTCCTTCTGGCCTCCGCTCAACATCAACGACACCGTCGGTGGTGGAAGTTTGTGTCGTTGTCTCAACATTCTTCCTCTTCTCACCGCCACCAGCTTTAGGTGCATTAAGGGAAAGCCACTTCTGTTCAAATCTCAACGTACACCACGCATGTTCAAGAGTAAACTTCTTAGCTTGATCAGCAAAGAAGATCTCATGCGCCTTCTTTAGAAGATCAGTGTCACTCTCACCACTTCTAAGTTGTCTCTTTGCTGCGGAGTATGCGGCACAAAACTTGTTAACGTCATCGTTTATTCTATGCCACCTTTTCTTGCATTGCCCAGGTTCTCTCTCACCATCCTCTAATCCATGAGGACTTGAGGAATAAAGATGAGCAACCCTATCCCAGAAGGTCCCCGACTTCTGCTCATTTGCTACAATGGAATCTTTAGAAGTGTTGAGCCACGCACTGATCAACACCTCGTCATCAGCCGGGTCCCATTTGCGTCTAACACCACGGGCCACTGGTGGTACTTGAGATGGTTGTGAACTGAATGACGGGATAGGTTGAGAATCACCAAAGTTAATACTACCATGAAATTTTTTCATGAGGAAATTTTTCATGGTAAACGCTCTGACTATGAATATTATTTGGATCCATAGCAGTAAGAAAAGAGAGGAGATATATTCGACAAAGAGAAGAGATATATTAGAGAAAGAGAAGAGATATATTAGAAAAGCGAGTGAGATGAAAGAAGTGAGAAGAGAAAATTGATTTTATCGGAGGAAGTGAATACTACAAAGTACAAACGCTAATAAATGGCTAACTCCGAACAAGAAGTGTCTAATCCAAACTTATTACACAACAAAAAAGCTATCTAACATTCCTAACTACATCATTAATATAATGAGATTTGGTTTCAAACAAACTCAGGCAAGGTAGATAGATGATAGCAGAAACATAACTATGGCAAGGCAAAAAGAATTACAAAGCAAGATTGAGACGATAGCAGAAAGATAACTAAACTACATCACAAAACAAAACGAGCAGGATCTAATCCGAGTACCACAAGAGACACAAAATATTTCGTTAATATCAAACTGTAAATATAGCAATCACTCAACCTATTTTGTTACAGGATCTAATCTCGAACCACAAAACTATTTCGTTAATATCAAACGGAGGCTGTTATTTAGCTACGAATCACGCGTATAATGAAAAGAAAACAATCACTCAACCTACAAGGATACAAATCATACAATCGAACCATGTAAATCAATAAACTTTATTCTATTCGAAACCCTAGAATCTATCCATTTCATCTAGGAGTTGAAGACCGTACCTTGCCAAGATTGGGACGATTCGCCGAGGATTTGGAGAGGAAAGAAGCTTGCATACAAGACCGGAATCGAACGGAAGTGGATTGATATTTCGAAGCTGCGACCTCTCGATTGGAAGCTGCGACCTTTCGATTTGCAAAGACACGCCGACGGAGACTCCAGTGGAAGAGAGAAGACGCAGGTGGAGCGAGGAGATCAGGTCGTCGCTTTCGTTTGGAAAGGATCGATCTTCGATTCGATGCTTTAGTTCGTCGCCATCGAGCTCTCCTTTTTCGATTTTCGATTTCAATTTCCCGAATGCGAGTGAGCCGAAACCATCGTCCCTTCTTCGTTTCCATCGTCCAATAACATGATGCCACGTTTCTTTCGGGACGAGCCCGATTGTCCCTTAATTACGGCCCGTCCCACCTATTTTAATTTCATTTTGAATTATTTTCGACCCAATAAAGAAGAAGGGACGGCCTTGGGCCGCCCGATGCAGATGGCCTTATATCAAGGTTCTTAAGGAAAAAAGAGAAAAAAATAAATGAAAAATGCAATAATCAGACAGAACCGCTGTCTAATTAAGAGGAAGTAGAGCTGGTAAAAACTCCATACGTGGCGGATAGATATTGGCTTGAAAAAAATTGTGCCGTCTCTTTCTCTTCATCGTTTCTTCTTCGATGTAATCGAAGAATCTATTCGTCGCTCTCTCTCTCCTGGTCGATCCTGGCGATATCTCGAACGGAGATGATAGTCAATATAGGTTCAGGTGGATTGATTACCCGTTGTGTCATCACCCTCGTTTCTTCCATCGTCATGCTCATTCTCTTCTTTTCCGAGCTTCGTAAGTGCCTTCAGCAACACCCTCTGTTTCTGCTCTCTGCTAAGCTTCAAAAGTCGATGTTTGTGGATGTGAAGCTCGAGAGTTTCCTTCTTTCTTTGTGGGTCTCGTGGTGACGTCGATAGGTTACGGTGTTCCTTTTAAGTTTCTAGATGGAATGGCGAAGCCTAGTGTTAGTGATGATGGTGAGCTTATTGATGGTGGGTATGACATGAGCACTGGTGGGATTTGTGGGTACGTTTCCTTCTCTTTATTGTGTAATCTTTGTCCTAATAAGAAACAGAAAGTGTCTGCCTTTTTGTCTTAGTGTTTATGTATGATTAGTTTCTTTCTCCAAAGCCAATAGCTTTGTGACTTTGTCCATAGATTGTATATTCTTTATCAGGAGTAGTGTTGTAAAGAGAGGACTGTTTGAAATGTGATGAATGAGGCACCATTTATGGTGGTTAAGATTTGATAATAGAGTGTTTTATATCATCACAAGTCTAACTTAATGATCTCTCGTCCTTGCAGATATTTGCACGATGTACTCTACATCACTTGCTTCGTGCAGCTAGCATCTATCATCTCTGGAAAGTTTTGGTACACGTACCTAGTGGTAGGCCTATCTCAGTTTGGCAAAATCTGAATACTACTTTAGACAAACAATAGATTGCTGCTTCTTTTGGAAAACGATCATTCGATCTTTTTTTTTTGCGTTTTAGATTCCTGCATTTGGAGCGTACAAAGCTTCTGGGTTTATTAGAGGATTCATGTCACCAGGTTGAGAGGTAATCACTTAGTTTTGAATACACTCAATGTGCGTTTGAACAAGGGGAACACTTTTGGGGCGTTATTAATAAAATGGACTGTTATTTGTTTCTGTGACTGAACTTAAGGGAGGTGTAGAGGATGAGAAAACTCGCAAAAAGAGGGAGAAGATGGATTGAAAAGCTTCTAGATGGCAACAAGTCAGGACAAGATCACGATGAATGTGCTATCATCATCTTTACCAACTTCACTTGTGCAAATCAACGGGCAACAATACTATCACTCTTGGCTTTGCAAAGTCCTTTGTTGTACGGCTGTAGCTGTCTTTACACTATCTGAGTTAAATGAATGTTGTTAAGATTGGGATTTTTAGTTATCCTGAGTAAACTCCCTGACAATTGTCTTTAAATTATTTGAGTAAAATGGATGTTTGAGATTGATCAAGTTCTTCATATCTCCTAGAGCCTTAAGTGTAAGCAACTATGGAGTCATTTAAGAAATGCTGAAAAAGAGCTTGGAAGTCAAGGGAGACCATTTTGTATTTCGTTTTCTTGAGTTGATAACAATCAAAAGAACATGAGACATCAACAACAAAAACAATCTTCGATGAGACAAAGTTGTATTTCTATTTTTAGTATGTTTTTATGTCATTTTTGTTTAAATTTTATGAAATCCAATCATTTATAAGTTTTGTAAAATTTAAGTTTAATAATTCAATTTCTAAAAAAAGAAAAAATTTAAAGAACCTACAGTTTCTCCCAATGGACACTCTCAAAACTAATTACAATATTAAAGGTTCTAAACTTCAAAAAGTACACAATTAACAATTAAATTAATTTTAAGAATCCCCTTCAAGGTTCTTACCAATGGAGGTGGTCTTAGCCTTAATATATGATTAAAATATATCTAATATACTAATGATTAATACTTCATTTCTTTGATATTTGTACTCTTTCTCTATTATTTTTGGTTGAAGAAAATAGTGTAATAATTTATACTATGTGTACATGATTTATTAATAATTTTCGTGTGCTAAATTATTGGATTTTTTTTCTTAAATTTAATTTTTGGTACACACTAAATTTTTAATTCATATTAAAATACATGAGAGATAATCATAATAAATGTTATTTTTAATTTTATTTAGTGTTTTCATGCCTGAGATCCCCGGCTAAACCCAGTAACCCGTATATAATCTTGTTCAGGTTTAATCAAAAACCTATTAATTTTTTTTGTCATCTAGAAAACCTATTAATTAAAATTGATCAAACTTGTTAAAAATTCAAAATCCCACCATTACATCATCACCAGATACCGATTGATTTGGTAAAATCCCAAAAAAATCTGGTAATAATTTTAAATTTTTTATATAAACTTCTCATATACTTTAAATATTATATAAATTTGATAAATTAATTAATTTGTGATTTTTTAAAATTTGATTAAATTTTTATTATGTCATTCGAAGAGACTGATGAAAATGAGAAACCTAAAAAAATTGATATAACATCATTAGTTTATTTTTAACTGATAATCTATTGTAATTTTGTATTTTTATTTTTATCAGATTTTAAATTTAATTTTATAATAATTTTTGTGTACTTATTTAGCATCTTAACACTTTGCCAAATTTCTACTTTAATATTAAAGAGTTTTCAAATAATTTGTTTTTCATCGAAAATAAAAATTAAAAATATTGGATTTAGTTGTATTTTGTAAATAAAGCATGAATTTATGATATTATCTTAAATTTTTAATTGTTAAAGATATTATATTCATATTTAACTAATTATAATTTATTAACTAGGGAAGGCCCACGCGCGGGATTTGATGGATAGTTTTTTATAAAAGATATTTGTGTAAATTTTCTTTTATGTTAAATTGAATGTGAGTATGATTTTGTTGTCTACATTAAATTTCAATTATATAACTAAAAATGATTGAATTCTTAGTATTTTTGCTGTTTTTAATCCTAAATTATAAGCTTTTATAGTGTTTTAAGTTTTATAACACTATAAAATGCATATATCAATCGGATTTGATCAAAAGAGAATGAGATCGAGTTTTCTAATATCATTGTATCCTTTATGTGAGGGTTTATAAAATAGTGGAGAATGAGGTTTTTAGAGGAATTCTTTGTCAAAGTTTTTATAGTTGTTTTGTAGAATGTTAGTAATTGATATTATTAACAATTGTTGTTGTTCATTCGGATCCAATCAGTTGTACGTTGGTGATGATAGATATGGTTGCATTACAATGAATTTATAATCTCGCCTCTTACAATCTTGTCAATGGATATGGTGCAAATTTCATCGTCTTCCGCCACCCGCTATTTTTATAACAACTTTCACTATTTGTTTTTAAGTTATATATGATATTGATTAATTTTTTTAAAATTATACTAAAATTAATTTTTAGAAAGTATTTTTTTTAACATTGACCTCATTTAATGTAATTGATTTATTATATATTAACATCTAAATAGTTTATGTTTTTATTAATATTCTTATTATACTTAAAACTAATAACTTATATAAAACGTTAAACATATTATTAAGCTATTAATTTCTGTACAGCAATAAGGGTTATTGATTATATGACTATTCGATGGTAGTGATGCACTGATGGTGGTTGGAGATTAATACCATATAATTATTTTACGTGTGATATTTATTTGTATGTTTTTATTGTGTATATTTTTTGTTGTGTATGAGACTATATCTTATTGGTTGATTGTGTTATACATGTTTACATTAGAATGTAGAGATTGTTACTTTCATCAAGTACTACAGGGGTAGTTATTTGTTGGCTAGATATTGTGATCTTTTGTATTTGAAGTTCTCTTAATTGCAGTAAACAGTATTTATTCATCTCATTATGCATGCATTAATTTCTGATTATCTTCTTCACTGAAAACTGAGCTTCATACATTCGTCTTTGCATTATCTTAATTGTGCACATTAACTATATCAGCAAAAATAAGTTATATACAATTTGTGATGTTAGTTGCGGATTTAGAATTTTGGATCATAGAGTCACCTTCGATTGTTTGACTTCCACCAGCCGATCATATGTTTCTTAAGAGAACCATGTTAAAGACTAAAATGGTCCTTTAGAATTCTCTTTTGTGCCCAACCCATGAACCTGTTCATATATATACATTCCTGTGTACATGGTGGTTAAAAACAAAACTGATACGTTCAAGCCCTTCGCGCTATCAAACAATAATAATTAGGGTGAGATATAGGTCTTAACACTACTTTTATGGTTATACTATTACTATATAAATAGATATTGAACCCACGTTCAAGCCAAGCAGTGGGATCAATGACTGTATATTGTTATAACTTTGCTGTTGTGAGCAAGCACGACCTGATTTCCCAACAGAAAACAATAATCTAAACGGGAGCTGTAATTGTGTAATAAATAGAATGAATATGATCATATGAACATGGTTACTAAACTACCTTGCTAAGGGATGAACTCTTCTGCTTTATCATCTCCAAACCTTATCTACAGCAGGGTAAGAACATCTCCAACGTATTACTCTATAATTTACTCTAAAATAATGCAACTCCAAAATGGAGTAGAGTTTTAATCCAATATATTACTCCATTTATTACTCCAAAAATAATATTTTTTTAAAGTGCAAGATCTTATACTTTTTTAAAAATTACCAATTAACCCCAATTATTTCATGTTTACAAAATTTTCTTAAAATATAATCTATTTGAATTAAACATTTATTATTAAAAAAATAGAAAAAATCATAAACATAAAATAAAAGACAATATATAAGTTGGTTCAATAATGAGCACTAGAATATTTTTCCCACAAATGATCAACTAATGTATTTCGCAATGAAAAATGAGCTTTTTTATCTTTGATATTTCTAAATCGAGCAAGAAAATTTCGAAATCGCACATTTTCATCTTCTGCAATTTCAATATTTGGAGGTAGAGTTTCTCTTCCAAATTCAATTGGTGCATCGAGTTCACGCTCATATGGAGATTTAAAAACAAAATCATGCACGTAAAGAAGGAAAAAAAAATTTGTTTTGTGATTTGAATTACATACAAGATCCAAATGTCCATGTGTATATTCAAGCTCAGCAAGTTCTAATAATATCAAAGAGAAATGCTGAGTCACATGATCCACAAGCTCTTTCTCAGTCTTCTTTGTCTGGACAATACTTTGCCGGTCTTAGCAGATCCAGAAACGATTTTCCGGATTATTAAATCATTTGTTTTATGTTATCTTTATTTTTTATTATTTATGTTTTAATTATATTATGCATTTTTATCTAAAATTATTAAATAATGGATAATCTTGTTTTCATGTTATTGTATCATTTTTAACATAAAAATATTATTTAAATAAGAAATAAAAACATTCAAGATTTAAAGGACCATTTCATAAATATAAAAAATTCAATTCCAAAATGGAGTAATGGGTAAGATTACACCATAAATGAAGTAACCCTAGCTATTACTCCATTTTGAAATCGAAAATAGAGTGGGGTTGGAGAAGATTTTACTCCAAAATGATGTTTGGAGTAGAAAATAGAGTAGGGTTGGATATGCCCTAATACGCCATTTTGTGGGGACATGAATCTTCTTCGGAACAGATTCCCTGCGTAACTTCATCACACTTCGTAACTTCACCACAACCGATCTCCTTTCACTCCCATTTATGAAATATATATTGACTGCGAAGAGGAAAAAACTATAATAAATAAAATATGCATCATAAAGAAGCTGGAATCAGAAACAATGGAGTAAAAAAAAAGTGTCACCTTAAAAAAAATTATCCTCGGCAATATCACCATTCACCACTGTTCTTCCAGCAACCGGAATGATTCCCAATCTATTCTCATCTCTTTGCGACATACGTATATCTTCTTATCATCTCCGGAACTCGCTACAACTAAATCTGCATCTAAAAAAAGACAAAACCTCTACACATCAATAAAATAGAAGAAAGAAAACAAATCTTCTAGATACGATCATTTCATTTGAAGCCATTGACTAATCACAAACCCAAATACGATCCCTAAAGGTGCACACCAGTTTAAACAATTAACTCAATTTCGAACAGCAGATCACATTATATCTTTGATACATTTTATAAATAAAAAAAACAGCTCAATAATTGCCTAACATGAGATCAAAAGTGAAAATGGCAAATCACTACGTGAAAGACATTACTTTTCTAGCCTCACACCTATCAAGAAACCCCAAAATGCTACTAATCAGAGAGTTCTTACTTGTATGATTCCATTTCATGGAATTGACAACAGAACCAAGTGTCCGAAAATGGCGGACACATCGAATAGCTTTAACGTATCTTGACAGTCGCCACAAGAAGGCACCACGACGGCTACACAAAGTTTGAATCAGCAATGGATTCCCTGATTTGAGTTGTAACGATCTCTTTGGAGAAATCTCAAAGAGCATAAATCTCCCATACCTGCAAAGTATTGATCTTTCCTTCAATGGACTCTACGGATTGCTTCAGTCTTGTCACTGACACAACCATACTCAAATCATGGTTTTGAAGCTTACAGTGAACTTCTGGAAATGGTGTGGATTGAAGGTTTAAGAAGGTTGTTAATGTCGATGAATTAATGCTTCCTGTAACATATCGGAGGAGATGAGAAACATCACTAAATTGACACATATATATTACTCAAGAAGACTTGTCTCATAAAAATTTTCAGAGCCTCCATTTTTGATTGGTCTAATCAGAGCTTGCAGTAGACATAACCCTGGAAACGAAAGGTCACAAATCCCCATAAACAAACGAAATGAAAAGAACGAATTGTGAGGATGATGTTCAAGGCATGGAGGCTTACCTTTTTATAGGTGGAGGAGATACACCGCCGATAAGAGAGAATTGAACGTGAAATCATGACGGGTGTGAGTTGATGGAGTTAAGAAGTTTCTTAAAGGCAATTAATCAAGTTATCGTTTTGGAACATAAGAACCAAATACGAACCAGCGCAATCTGAGCTTCACTCAGAGATTATTCACGACGGTACGTCTCCTGGATCTCTTGAAACTCCAATCTTTGGAGTTGCGAAGACGAACACACATTAGCCCTAATAGACAACTTGACGTTTAATCTAGGCGAAGCTGATATATTATGGAGCGGGCTCGACGAAGAGAAGAAACGGCCCAACAAAACTAAAGCCCGAGTGAGTGGAAAAACATATTAAATGAAACGACGTGTTTTATAAATAAGACACGTGTCGCAGTCTCCTTCCCCTAATAAGTGACGTAGCAAGAGGAGAAGAGAATATCTTCTACTTTATAGTATAAGATACTAGGGTAAACCTACCCTACGGGCGGGTGGAAAAATAAACTGATAATATAAATTTACTTTTAATTGTTTGATTTATTTAAGCAAAATAACAATAATTTTCATCATATTTTTACACCAATTTTAACTTTATTTTACTATTCATTTTACAGATTATATATTTATCTAATTGTTATAGAATTTGAAAATATAACTATTTACATTATTCAATGTTTACTTTAGTCCATGGGTTAAAAATTAAAGTCGAAATTGGGTTTAGTAGAGTTATAAATAATAAGTAGACTAAAATTATTTTCTAACTCGTTTGTGGCGTTATCTGTTATTATACTCTGCAATAGTGGAATAAGGAAAGGCTATATCGAGCATGTGGAAACATATTTATTGGAAACACAATAAATTGTTGTTATTGTTAATAAAGAATAAAGAAAGGCTATATCGAGTTAATTTATCTAGGGCCGCGCTATGCGCAGAATGTTTATTATTTTTTGTCTTTTTAACTAATGAATAATATAGATTACATGAAATTTGTGATCGGTTAGATAAAGAATAATGTGCATATTAGTGACTTCATATTTGATGATTTCCGAGACTCTGGATTAGAGAGCTTATGCTTAAAAATAATAACATTCATTGGTGTGTATCATAAGTAAAAGAGAGCTTATGCTGTAATCGTGTGTAATTGTTTTTGAAAATATATTTGCTGGTTTCTCGTGAACAGTTCGGCTATTACTGATGTTTAGGCTCAATTTTAGGAATAATACTATTCAAGTTGATTGGTTTGATTAATAATTGTATGGGATTGGTTTTTGTTATACAAATTAATTGTTTTATAATAAATCTTATGTATATTTTTTTACCAAATCACTAAATACATTATGCCTTCTTATTTATTGTAATATAAGCTTTATATACTTTTTTGTCACAAATAAGCTTTATATACAATTGAACAAATATATTATCTAACTGGTCCGTTCGGTTGTCACGGTAATATCCACTTATCTCATTTTTTGTATTATCTAATGAGGCTTGGTTCTATATTGAGTTGGTCTGGTTAGTTGGTCTGGTTTAACTAAATTATATATATATATATATGTATATATATGTATTGATTATTACTCTTATTTGCTTACGTGGTAAGAATCCTGACCAATATGTCTATCCTTTAATCCTAAAGAATATATAAAAAACTCGTACTTCAAAGGACATTGACCTAGAAAGTGATTCAGTAATGGCGGCCTCAGGCACCGTGGCTACTTTCAAAACCTCTGTTTCTCTACCTCCTTCGTCATCATCTTCCTCTTCCCAATTGACCCATTTGAGATCTCCCTCCAAAGTTCTCAACTTTACGTCCCGCTCAAGGTCATCATTCTCCGTCTCCTGCACTATCGCCAAGCCCCAAGGTCCCACCCGTTCTCATGGTCCCCGGATATGACCCAAAACTGTAGCAACGACCCGATTTGTTTGGTCAGTTCAGGAAGTTAGGTGACAAGTACATCCCTGAAATGCTAATGCATGCGCTCTTCGAACTCGAATCGCCGTTTCATTCTCTAGCCACCGACGGTGATTTCCAGGTGTGTGTGCTTTATTTCTTAGACCCTTGTTTTTTGTAATTGAGATTGAAAGGAAATATTTTGCGATGTGGGTCTTTGGGATCATAGCGTTATAATTTCAGATTGAGATAAAGTTTTGGATCTTGCTTTGGTGTTCTTGCTCGGTTTCTCTATTTCCAGGTTTGTTGGCTCTGTTTTTAGACCTTTATTCTTCATGTTTGGAATAGAAAGGAAACATTTTACGATGTGGGTCTTTAGGATTATAGCGTTATCGTTTTCAGATTGACATAAAAGTTTGGATCTTGTCTGATATTTTTTGTATATGTTTTTGTCAATGAATGTTGTTAGAGAGAGTTTGCAGGGATCTTAAAGGACTACATGGATAGGGAAAGCCCTCTGTATTTTGCAGAAGGGAGACGACAACCATCTCTTCGAGTCTTTAGAATTAGGGTTAGGAATAAAGCTATCTAATCGGGCCGCAAAAATTCTTTAAACCTAGAGCCCAAAAAACATCAGCAAACGGGTAACAAAAAACCCATCGTGATACAGATTAAATGAAATTGTGACAAGTGTCGGCTCCAGGATGCATGAATTGATGACGTGTCATCCCATGAGGATAGCCTAGGAGGGATTCAAACCCTCTTTTATAAATATAGATATTGATACGCGGTTCGACCACAGTCGGCCCAGTGACTCGGTAGCCCAAAGGATAATTCTGTTTAATATCAAGACCAGATTTTAAAATATTAGTTTTATTCTATTTTAGAAGTTTAGTATTTCAGTCTTAAATTTATGGATATAAGTTAAAGTGTTATAAACACGACAAATGATATAAGTTTAGTTTTTTCAGTCTTAACTTTATGGATACAAGTTAAAATGTTATAAAATAATTTGTTTGGTTATAACCCATAATATTTTTAAATAAATATGTTTATTTTAAATAAAAATATATTATAGATTAATATATTATTTTACCACCTAAAGCTTGATAAATCTAAGATAGATTTCAAATAAGACCAAAGTATTGTTTTGATGTGCATTATAGTCTGTATAAATACATAACGGTTATAAGTTATAAGAGTCTCCAATTATAGATGTTATAAAAAAAAAGAGTCTCCAATTATTATAATAGGTATTATACATTATATAATAATATTAAAGTTACAACCTAAACTATAAAGTTTTTGTTTCATATTATTATGTTATTATAAAAGGCGAATATATAATAGTCTTGTATATATAACATAATTATATACACAAAGAAGTTATTAAATAATAGAACTGTGTATACAAAAATAAGTTAATATCTTATTTCTAACATAAAGATATTTTAAGATGGAAATTTTGAATTCCATAAAAAAAAAATTGAACTCCACATATAGTTTATTGTATTATTGATTGATTGCATTAGTTATATTATAATATATTTAGTATGTACATTTTTAGATTAAAGAAAATTCAATAAGTTAATCAGTGATGACATGTTACATATGTAATTATTAACGAAAAATTAATGTAAGATGTTCTTCCATTTTTTTACGTGCCATATTAATAGGAAAGTAGAATCAAGGTGTGTACCAAATTTGCCATGTTAATAAGAATATTTGTTTGCCTAATGTAAATAATTTCCATAATATTTGGCTTTAAAATTAAATGGTAATGACATGCCTGTAAATACTTGTAAAATACAAAAAGACCTCAAAAAAGGTCTTGTGTTTAAATAATATAGATTTTGGTTACATACAGTGAAACCTCTATAAATTAATAATGTTTGGACTACACCAAAACTATAATTTTTTTTATTAATTTATCGAGATACTAATTGAATCAAAAACTCAATTTGGGACTATGAAATTATATTAATTTATAGAGATTTTTCGTGTTTATTAATTTATCGAGTATTAATTTATAGAGGTTCTACTGTACATACACATGATAATAAATTTTCAACAAAAATTATTTAATATTTAATTAAATTAATGCTAATAATAAATCAGGTTTTAATATTAACTTTAATTTTTATTAAATAAGTATTTAATTGATGAATATATTTACATTGTATTTTCAAAGCAAATTATATTATAAAATCAAAAAACAGTAAAACAACTTATTTTGAAACAAAAGTAATCAATAACTGTTTGTCTTTTGAAAGAAAAGTAATATATGTGAGAGAGCAAACTATACAAAGGTCACTACAAGAAAATAGGTTTTGATAGTAGACCGGGATACCGTTTTTTACAATTGTGCTATGGTTGTTATACCCGTCTTTTTAAGATAGCGTTTGTATATTTGGAAACACTATGATAGAATAGTATATTTAAAAACGCTATGATAGCGTATTTTTAATAGAACATAATTAAAAACGCTATCTTTGGCTTTTTAAATCTCTAAATCCCAAATAAGCTTTTAAACTCTAATTATTTTAACATCAAATCCAAAATTTAACCTCAAATATTAAATATAACTTCAAAAATAATTTCTTATTAAAAAATTAATCTTAAATCTCAATACCCTAAACCCTTAACACTCAAACCCTACAGTCAAACCTTTAACCTAAACTTATAACTTTAAATATAAAATCTTAAACCTAAATAAAAACTTTTCAAACTTAAATCTAATTCTCAAAGAAATTCAAACTTATTTTCAAATTTTAACTTAAAATCTTAAACTTAAACTCTTAACCTTATATATTCAAATCTTATATCATAATAAACCTCAAACCTTCAAATTACACATTTAGTTATACAACTAAATCATAAACCACAAATATAATGTTTTCAAAGTTAAACACAAAATTTTAAGCATATATTTAAAACTTTAATATTTTCAAATTCTAAACATCTTAACTAATTTCATTTTACTTCAAACCTTAATCATAGTCCAAACCCTTATATAAAATTGAATCATAACTTATAAAAATTATAAATTTTTCAATCTATTTTTAAAAACATTAACCCCAAACTATAATTAATTTAATTATATATAAATGTTTTGTCGAAATTATATATAAATATTTAACTTAATTATTATATTAAATTAAAAAGAGTTTTTAATGGGTTCATTTTGGCCCTTGATGGATTTCAATCCAAAGGCCAGAAATTAATGTTTTGTTTATCTTTGTCTCTTTTTAAACTCATTGGTCAATCTCTCAAGCACAAAGATAGCTATCATGACCATCGATTATTTTTGATCCTATGGCTAGAATCACAGATCTCACATCTCTATCTCTTCCTTCCTTCCTTCAACGTATCACGATATCTCTCTTTTTCTCTTTTTTTTTTTGGTTTCAGATCTAAAACTAATCTCTTCTAGTTCTTCTTTAATCCTTTGAATCTCTATCTTTCTCAATCATCACCACAAACACACGACCTCCGCCGTCCAAGCATCACAACCACCACCATACGGCCTCCACCACACGTTCGCCGTCCCAACATCACCACCACCACACGTTCGCCGTCCCAACATCACCACCACCACACGTTCGCCGTCCCAACATCACCACCACCACCACCACACCTCCATGGTTCAAACTCTATCTCTCTGAGACGGGAAACTTAGATCGATAGATCCCAAACTAGAAATCCTACTGTGGATTCGAAGAACGGGTAAACAAAGACCTAGGAGATGACCACGAAGTAGAAGGATCAACCCGAAAATCTGAGTTCGTTAGCGTAGCTCTGGTATGAGCGTTTGCTAGGTTGCTTGAGAGATAAGTAATAGGTTTTGAAGAAGATATTTTTTTATTGATTGAGTTTTGTGATTGCCGCAAGGCTACATTATATAAGAGAAGAAAGACTAAAACCTATTAAGAAAAGGAAAGATAAAACCTATAAGAAAAAGGAAAACTTTAGATAACAATGAATCTGTGTTGTGACTTATCCTGTCACAATACTCCCTCCTTCAAATCATACTTGTCCTCAAGTATGGGTGATTAGTTCTTGCACCAGCATCCTGTAGAGTCACAATCCATCTTGTAGAGTAATATCTCAGGTGGTCTAGGAGAATGATACCATTCATAAGTGGAGACTGAAGCCAAAGAGTATTTAACGTGATTTACTGTAAAAAACTCCAGCTGTGTGTTTTGTCTATGATCACTGATCTTGCGCCCTTCTATTTCGTCAATCACAACTATAGTTTCAGCCAAGCACACACGCAACTTTGATTCATGACGTCTCAGCATCTTTTGGCTTATAGCTAGAGGCTTATTCCCATGTGTCTTGTTTCCAGAGCTCCACAAAATATCTCTCTGATCTAAGCTTGTTCTTCCAGCGATGCCACACAGAAAACAATGTGGGTAGTCTCTTTTAAGACACACAGGTTTTCGTTCCTGAGGCTGCAAAAACTCCTCATGATATTTCTGTCTCTATAGCCTTTGATCAGAACATGGGGCTTGTGCGCGTCTCCATTTAGACCTATTCCCAATGATACACAACATGTCTCAATGTCCATATGCTCCATTTGTATCGATAGATGCATCAAAGATCTCCATTTGTGCTTTAAGTAGAACTTCATACCAGAAAAAGTAAATTGTCTCAGGCCTGCAACTAGCTGTCGCCTGCTTGGCATGACTGGTTCCAGAACATTCAGTAAGGAGTTAATGTCTGACACTGCCTTCTCCAGTGACTTGAACTTCTCTAGATTTTTCAGTGAACTCTTCACATCAAGCTTTATCATCATTGAACATACCAGCTCGATCATGTGAATCATTCTCATAGTTGCAGAGCCTACAACTATTAGAACACATGATTTCCTCATCTCTTGGATAACCATATCGTCAAAGCTAATATCAAACGGAGGCGTTACGATCGCAAGAGAACACGTAGCTGTTAATCCTCCACGTTCCCATACACGTCTTGACTCTTCAACAAGCAGTGACATAAGCTTCTGATACTTAAAACCATAAATTGCTAGCCTAACCCATGCTTCAGATTAAGATCAGGAAGTACCTTGAAGCTCTTTTCATTCACTATCCAAGTCTGGGTTTCTTCTGCCGAGAACACCTCTACAGTATTATGTAAACAAGCTAGTCTCATAAGTTTTGGCGTTTAACTTTGGCACTACACCATGCTTGAGGTACTTGTCTTGGCAATTCCACGGTGCTTGCTTGCCTACAGACCCACCTAGCTCCCATACAAGATGAGCCTTTTGAGACTGACAAGCTTGGCTTATTTTCTTAGGCAATACATATATCTCCTGACCATGTAAAACTGCTTCAGTCTGAAGCATCTGTCGATCTGTCTTGACCAGAAATCCACCTGGTTCCCATACATGATAAGATGGAGACAGACTGTCAGATTCTGAATTCACTACAGCATCATCTGCGCAAGGTATGGAGACCTGAGGATAAAATGCTTCAATTTGATACATCTTTTGGTATGGTTTTGCTTCTTCATCATGAACCATGTACGTAGCTGTCATATCTTTTGCGCCACTTAATCCCATAAATGAATTTGCCTTATGTATCACCTTAGTAACAGAAGTAGCATGAATCGTGTATGATAGGTTTGAATCTGGAAATTTGGAAGTTTCTTGTGCTTCAGGATCAGGACAAACATGTAGTATTAAATCTGCTGCAGACGTATGTTGGCAATTGTCATCGGCAAATACTTTATCAGATATGACAACATCAGCTGACGAGTTTTCAGCGCCAGCTAAACATATTTCTTCTTCTCCTGCACGTTCATGACTTGCACCACTCTTTATCGTGGTTCCTGACATAGCCATCTCTTCTTTCATCTTGACTTGAACTAGTTTAGATGTCTCATTGAACCCCTGCATACCATTACTCCATGCTGACATATTGACAGGAGCCGGAGGTTGTCTAATAGGTGGATATTGTAGGGATTCATATAACTTGGCCATCCTAGCAGCCTCAGCAACTGTGGTGACATCAAATTTTCTAGCATACAAAGCTAAAGGAGGGCTCATGTTCTTCAAAAAGATGGTGAGTGCGTGATGCATTGGCAACGATAGCTTGGTTAGAACTCGTTCAAATTTCTCCAAATAAACTTCCACAGAATCACTGGTTTGTTTCAGATTCACCAACTCAGATATAGGATCATCATGTAGACCACCAAACTTAGCAGAAATAGCAATAACATAATCTGACCAGGATGGAAAATAACCGTAGCGATCCCAAATAAATTTGTTGTGCCACTGAAGAGCTATACCTTGCATATGGAGGAGCTATCGGCTCTTCTCCTCCAAAGGTGTTTTGTGGAGATAGAAAAATTGTTCACATCGATCCATCCATTCATGAAGCTTAGTACCATCAAATTTAGGGAAGTCTGGAGGTTCGGGGCCTTATAGGTGATGGAGACGAACCTGTAATAGCTGATTGTGATGGATGTTCTTCATGGAGGTGATTTCGTGATGACCTATAAGAGGAACACCTTGACATCGTATTCTCTGTCTGGTTCCGTTGATCTAATACCGTCTGAAGATATCGCATCTCCTCATGTTTGTTAACATCAATTGCTGTTCTTGTATGCATGCATGAAAGGTCCGAAGCTCGATGGCTCTGATACCACTGAGACGGGAAACTTAGATCGATAGATCCCAAACTAGAAATCCTACTGTGGATTCGAAGAACGGGTAAACAAAGACCTAGGAGATGACCACGAAGTAGAAGGATCAACCCGAAAATCTGAGTTCGTTAGCGTAGCTCTGGTATGAGCGTTTGCTAGGTTGCTTGAGAGATAAGTAATAGGTTTTGAAGAAGATATTTTTTTATTGATTGAGTTTTGTGATTGCCGCAAGGCTACATTATATAAGAGAAGAAAGACTAAAACCTATTAAGAAAAGGAAAGATAAAACCTATAAGAAAAAGGAAAACTTTAGATAACAATGAATCTGTGTTGTGACTTATCCTGTCACACTCTCTCTATATGTATGTATCTCTGCCTCTCTTTCTCTCTCTGTTTTTGAACTGGTATGATTTGGTTTAGGGATGGAGGAGGCACGGCGAAGCAGGCATGATGGATGAAGGAGGCGAACTAGGCATAACAGCTGAAGGAGGCAAAGCGAAGCACGAATGGCGGTTGAAGGAGGCAAGCTCAAGAGACTGAGGAAGCTGATGGTGATTTGGTGAGGAGGCGACGAAGAAGATGAGGTGGTCCCAAGAAGATGAGGTTTAGACTAGGTTTAGATGTGAACTGTGGAATTTTTTCTAGGTTTAGTTATTTTTTTTAATTTGGTTAATTTTGTAAAACAATTTAAAATTGTAAACCAAATTCAATTATTTTGTTAATCAAATTTAATATATTATATAATTTTATTTTATTTTTGATGTGTATTTTATTTTTAATTTTTAATACTGTAATTAATAGCGAAAAATGGAAGCTATAAAAGAAAATTTAATTGCATACATAAAAGCGCTATGGTATATAATAATAACATAGCAGTACAAAAAACTGCTATCTAATGTGTCTGATCCAGTGTTTTGAAAACGGACGGACCGGCCGGTCGAACCGGTTCGACCGTGACTCGCTGAAGTCGAGTCGGTTCGGTTTAAAATCAGTTGTAAAACCGTAAACCCGCTGAAAACGGTAAAACCGGTGACCCGGTCAATTTTAAAATCGGTTCATAAAATTAACATATAATTAAGTGTTTTCAACTATTACTAGCTAAAATTTAATATTTTATAATTAGTGTTCAACTATCACTATTTAATTGATCTTTTATTTTCTTAAGAAACAATGTGAAAAATATATTTTGACTTTCATATACTATCTTTATTTTACCATATTCATAAAATTTGAGATTTAGTTGTAAAAAATAAATAAATATGATAATTTTAATTGTAAATCAAAGTATGATTTTATCAATTTTAGTTTACATAGTAATCACTATTCAGTTTTATTTTACTATACATACTGTTAGATTTATGTTTATTGCTTATATTTAGTTAATTATAGAAAATAATAGAGAATATATTATATGTAGAAGTAAAATTCATATAATATAAATATATAATTATATATAGTTTCATAGATAGAAACCCGGTTCGACCGATTGAACCGTCCAACCAGTCAACCAGAGCTACACCAAGTCGGTATCCGGTCCGGTTTTAAAACATTGGTCTGATCTATTATGACGGACGATGATACATCGCTTCATAAATCGCTATCATATCGTTAGATAAGTTTTTTGTATTAACAAAAACCTTTTTCTTGTAGTGGATGTCTGAAACACATAAATTTGGTGTTTTTATAGCACAATTTAATTTTAAGCCATCTCAA